>JAOTRC010000043.1:813485-826802 GCA_027497675.1 Cyprinella lutrensis
ACCCACATATATTATGTAAACACAAACTTTTATTTTGGATGCGATTAATCGTTTTGACAGCCCTAATATAAATATATATATATACAAAACCAGTCACATATCCACTGAGTTCTGCTCATGTTCATCATTCAAGAAGTGACGACATGTAGAAGATATTAATATTTAAATTGTAATTTGAAAGATATGAAAGATCTTTCAGATCTCCAAACTCAAAAAGTTTTCACCCCCGGCTCTTAAAGCATCGACTTTCCTTCTGGAGCATCAGTGAACGTTGCTAGAAACGATATTCACGTACAGGCGACAATCTTGTGAAAGCAATCTCCGTTCACACTGATCCGTGAGAACGGTTAAAAAGCACTGTATTATTCATGCCAGGCCAGTAGATGGCGATGTCACTAAAGAAACATTACGTGCCAAGCTGCGATTTTCGCATATCCGTGTTATTGTACGTTACACACAGATGATAGCGGTATTGTTTCCAAAAACGTGCACGGCTGTTGTCGTGTAAATTAATATTGAAATTGTGTAAATTTTTCCGTTTAGTTGAAAACAGTGTCTAAAAAACGGCCTCTCGGATATAAAGCTTTTTGATAACAGCGGCTGGAGAGATTTTACAGCAATATTTACTTTTCTAAAACATACTTTATGGATAACATAATGGATAAAAAGTGAAATTCATTGTCATGTGTTCTGTACCGTCTTATCTGGTTATTCTGCGTATTTATTGCTCTCTGTTTAATGTTCTCTAGTTGGCAAATATTGATTGACAGCTCATACAAGACGAGTTTACTTATATGGAAATCCACTGGCTTCTGTTTGTTTGCAAAACTCTTGAAGAACCTGCAAAAAGTTGATCATTTTTAAGAGATCAGAGGGATCATAATAATGAGGATAGTTTTTATCTAGGGTATTTCATGTGAAAGATAACTAACACACATGATCCTGAACCAAGAGGAAGCTTTTCATAATAATGCAGGTTGTAAAACACAACGTGTTATCAGAGGAACACAAATGACCCCTGATTAAAGCAATAAACATTAGCAGAATGAACTATTTAAATAAAATATAATCATATGTTTCCAGTCATGCTGGGATGTCTGGTAATGTCCTTTTTTTAACCATAAATTCACATTTTTTTCTTGCATTTTGCAAATTTGACAGTATTTTATGATAAAGTTACATATATTGTAATATGAAAAGCATTTACAGTGTTTAACTGTATGCAGAAACTTACTGAATAGGTTATAACTAGAGATGCACCGACGTATTGGCCTATAATCGGTGTCGGACAACGGACGATTGTTTAAAAACAGCCGACGATTATATCCTGTCAATCAAAAGGGGGCGGGAAAACGTGTCAGACTCATACTGTGTGTCAAGAAAATGTCTCTTGTGTTGAATTTAGGGTCGTCGAACACTTTAACAATAAAAAATAGTGATGTTAAAGCAAAAGCAGGCTCTTTTTAAACCTCTGAGGGTTTCCAGGTCCACAGTTTTCCCTACAGCTAATACTATTTGTAGCCTCCCATCCTATAATCGTAAAGAGCTTCACTCCTGATAAGAAACAAAGTCTCAGTTTTTAATTTCTGTCCAATTTATCATTAAATTCAAACTAAAACGGTATTTATGAAAACTACCGTATGCAACTGAGTGTTTCAATATTTTTATTTAATTTTTATTTTTGTAATTTTTAATAGTAAATTATCGGCTGTCGGTATCGGCAGATATCATTATAAATTATTGGCTATCGGCAGATGTCATTCTGAATAATCGGCTAACGGTACCAGCAGATATCATTCATTATTTTTATTTTATTTAATTTTTTTTTTAATTGTAAATTATCAGCTATCTGTACCGGCAGATGTCATCCTCAATAATCGCTATCGGTATCGGCAGATATTATTCTAAAAAAATTTCTATTGGTTTTGGCAGATATAATTCTGAATAATTGGCTAACGGTATCGGCACATATCATTCATTATTTTTATTTTATTTAAATTTTTTTTTTAATTGTAAATTATCAGCTATCTGTATCGGCAGATATCGTTCACAATTCTCGGCTATCAGTATCGAAAGATATCACTCTGAATTATTGATTATTGCCATTGGCGAAAAATAAAGTATCGGTGCAGCTCTAGTTTTTACTCTACCTTTTTTATAGTATTTTTCTGTAAAAATGACAAATATTTGTTACAGTGCACTACTACACAAAAAAATGACATCGTTTATATCTCACGTTTGTATACATTTTGCATTGGGTTTATACATTTATTCCCATTCAGTTTAGATCACAGGAGGACATGAACTATACGGAGGAATAATAGTCGAGCAGAGATCAGATACTCGTCAATATGTTCATCCACACGGGTGATGTGATTGATCGAGTTAATGTAGAACAGAGGCGCCTGACCCTTCCATCAACACCACCATATAATGTCACCAGCAGCTCCTGGAGGACAAACAAAGTGTTTCAAAGCTTTCATTAGCATATCATTACAAAACGACTCAAACGAGTCAATGCAGTAAAAGCATTGAGCTATAAAATAAATGAGGAGCTGCTCAGATCATTTGATCTTGAGAGAATTTGATAGAAAATATTTTTAAATGTCTGGCTTTTAATGTGAAAAACGACTGAAAAATCAATCCTGTAAAGCCTCACATATGATATAATAGTCAAACAATGAACATAAAATAATTTTATAGCTCATATGGTATAATATAGTGGGAATATGAGGGGAAAAAAATAATTCAGAGGCCCAAACTAAGCAAAAATACAATTTGGCACAGAAGCTGAAATAGAAATATGAAATTCTGATGCTTGTAATGTAAATCAATGATAACAGTATAGCAGGTACTTGCATGGAATGCATATAAATCTGCCAATAATGTCTTGTCAAGATGATATTTAAATGCTTAGATTTATGGTCAAAACATATGATGCAACGCAATACAATAATGATTGACACGATGAACACACAAACCTTCCCCAAAAGCCTGATAATCATAATTAACACTCGTGATTTTTCTAATAAACGATGATGGATAATCAAGTAAACCGAAGCTGCTTCAGTGCACATGAAATATTACTAATATTTTTTAAGTTTTTCTTATGTTTGCTTGATACACATCTATGGAAGCTTGTTTCCGCCCCTGAATAAAAACAAAAGAAATAATTCTGCCTTTTTATCTCGCAATTCTGACTGTTTTTCTCGCAATTGCGAGATAAAAAGTCAGAATTGGGTGATATAAAGTCAGAATTGCGAGATAAAAAGTCAGAATTGCGAGATAAAAAGTCAGAATTTGGTGATATAAAGTCAGAATTGTGAGAAAAAAAGACAGAAGTGCGACTTTTAATCTCACAATTCTGACTTTTTCTCACAATTGTGAGTTTAAATGTCGAAATTTTGACATCTTTTCTCAGAATTGTGAGATATAAACTCGCAATTCCGACTTATCAGGCCAATTCTGAAGGGGAAAAAGACTAGTTTAAATCTCACAATTCTGACATTATATCTCACAATTCTGACTTTAAATCATGCAATTCTGACTTTACAACTCGCAATTCTGACTTTATATCTCACAATTCTGACTTTATATCTCGCAATTGTGAGAAAAAAAGTCAGAATTGTGAGATAAAAAGTCGCAATTACCTTTTATATTTTTCCTTCTATGGCGGAAACAAGCTTCCATACCATCTAATGTCAGGGAATGAATTGCATGTTCACTCGGCTCATCGTTAGCGAAAAACGCTTGGGTGTGAACACAAAAAACGCGTTGAAAAACGCTGACGAATGCGCGCTGATATGTGAACGGGCCTTTAAAGTGATGTTGGTGTGGTGTTTTCCAGAAAGATGAGGTACAGATATAAATGCTTTCTTGTTCATTGTTCATAATTTTATCGTCCATCTTCCTGTGATTGTAATTTGTAAACAGGAAGTTTGAATACTGTCTGTGACTATAAGTTTCATTTGCATAATAATTTATAGAAAAAAATGGTTTTGAAAATGATTAAATAATGTACACAGACATTGTTTTTTAAGTTTCCTTCACCAGAGGATCCATAAACACTATGAATCATCATCGGTCCGTAAATATATAAATCATATGAATCATTCATCTGCGTAACAGGGTACTGACGAACACGTACATGTTTCAGTCATGTTGCTTCTTTAAATCTATCCTCATACTTTACGCTGTATGAAACACGTGAATATGATTTGGTTTTGCCTCATTGAAAGGCTTGTATATGTAAGAGACTTTTTGCTGCTTTTTCTAAAATTAAATAAACTTAGATTTTACTCATTTGCTCACTCACTTTTCATGTTTATATATATATGTGGTATTTTAGTTTTTTGTCTTTCTGTCTGTGAAGTCGCTGATCTGTGCTCCTCCAACACTTCTCAGTTGTTTTCGGTCGGTAGAAGTGTGTGTTGTGCGGGTAATGTTGGTGTTCATCACATTGGACGGCTCTGATGACAGATGGTGGGTCTTCGGGAGCTTTAACTGCATGATCTCGCTCAGTCTGTGGCACTGAACCATCTGTGGTCACTCATGGACCACAGACACACAAATACTTCTGAAGTTCTGCAATTAGAGCATGAAAGCGGACAGAATGCTGTCATCGTCCCTGTACATCCCAGTATTTAATGTTTAAAGAGTTGGATCGCGCAGCGTTGACGTAATTTCCACTGAAACAAAGCTAAGGCGGGAAATATTGAATGGCTCCTCCCCCTTTTCAAATAGCCAATAGCGTTTCGCTTCCCTCACAGACTGACAGCACGCGAATCCGAGCGCTGATGAAACGTTGGATTCAATAGTAGTGGTGTGAATAAAATCTAATAAAATTTAATTCTTAACCAACGTACAGTTGGAAAACAGAATAAAACTGGAGCGTTTGAGCAACCGAACACACACTCCAACACATATTTCTGTGTGATATTTCTCCTAAATGCACATTCTGTCTACTTATCAACTGGTGTGTGTTAAAAAGCATATTAAATACACACATAAACTACATTAAATGCTGGATTCTCACCACAGGGGGACTTTAATATTTTAGAAATTCTTTATTTTCAGTGTTGTTGTAATTTTTATTAGTTTGAGTTTATTTAGATTATTTTGCTACAAGTCAAACAAAATAAAATTAAAACTTTGCGACCACTCTATAGGTTTTTAATATTACGTTCCCTGTTAGTCTTTTGTAAACCCCTACACACAAAAGCCAGTTCCTGAATGACATCATCTTACAGGAAGTGACATCATCATTGGCAGGCAAACAGTGAGTATCGTTGACGACTTCATGAGTGTTTTGTGCTGTTAGATTGTTTGTGAACACCGATGGTCAAAACATATTGCTGGTTCAGTTCGATGTGCTTCAGTTGATTCATTCGTGTTTGTGACTGAAGTTGTTCTGATCACGTCCGCCTACACAGATTGAGTCAGTCTCTCTTCAGCTCGTGTGTGTCTCAGTGTGTTTCGCCAGCTCATGTTTACAACAGAAAGTGCTGCTCGATTTTCAGGACAGTGGATTTAAACATGCACACAAATTGACTCATTAAAGCTATTTAAGTTTTTTCAAACCTCTTACAACAACAAAGTCGTACAATAACGTCATTGACAGGCGACAAGTGAACAGGGACGAAATATAACACTGTTCATGTTACAGTCAAGATATTTTAAGGCATGAAGACATTTTTTAAGGAAATGTAATTCAAAGATGACTTTTTGAGACTTTAAATATTAAACGAACATTGCATTTTTTTGTTTCATTTTGCAAATGCAATTCCTAGAGTTGCTTTTGAATGTTCTCTGAACAGAAGTAGTAAAATTTAAAAAATGTTAGACAATCGACCAACTTTAAAGTTTCAGAAATGCAATGTTTGTGCAAACATTTGTTCATAACTTGAGCATTCCCTTTAGATGGGAAGAGTCTCAATGATCATTTTGCGCTAGTGATAAGCCTGAGTTTGTTTATTCCTGCTATCGTACATCAATATGAGCATTATTCACCCAACTCCAACACTATTGGAGAGTTCAAACACTGTCAAATGAGCATTAGAGATGCATGCCGTCCTGTGTAAAGACTATCCAGGACAGCTGTGCGTGCTAATGATCAAGAAGTTCATGCATCCGACTCTCGGTCTGACTTTTCCTGCGGATTCAGCAAATGCTTTTAATGTGTGATGCTGAACTCGCTGTAGGTTTTAAAATAGTGACCGTTTCCCCTTTGGCCAATTTACCGAAGCTGGAGCTCCAGAGACGAAGGGCATGCTGACAAGTTAGCAGATCGGAGGTCCGTTATCATTACCTTTAATAATTAATAACATTCACAGACAGTTTCAAATATTACTGAAAAAATGAGATGTAAATGAAAGCTTTGCCATGATGATGTGTGTTTGATTTTCCCACTATCATCTTTATATTGTTTTCTGACGTACAAAACGAGTGCATACCGCCAAACTGAAATATTATTTTAATTCATTATCATAATCATAAACTGTTTGCAGTAGATTTCTGTTTACCTCACTTTGTTATTCTTAGATGTAGCTAGTTATACCTAAAGCGTCTAAAGAATCGGATCAAGCTTTTGCATTGAAAAATAAGTTGCATCTGTTTATAATTCATTAAATCGATTGGTTCAAAAATGCTTGGCTGAGACAGATTGAACTGATTTGTTTAAAACGCTGATAAAGAAGTGAATCGATGAGTAAGCAATTAAATCTTTCATTCAACCGATTTGCTCAGAATTGATTCACTGAGGAAAGAAATAAGCTAGTCTAATATCACAATGCGTTACGGCAGAAACGCGTATTATGGCAGAATCTTGCCGTTTTTCTCATTCCGGTCACGATTAGAGCGTCCCTGATTAAATATGCATGATTTTCTGTGGCCGAAAACTCTGGCAAAAGCAATTAAATTCGTTTTTTTCTGTGAATAATAGCCTTACAAAGTGTTTGGACCTTGAGAGAAGAGGATGCTGGGAACACGATACACATATCTCACTGTCCACACAATCATAATTCAGAGGAACTTCATTTATCACGACAGCATGAAACACCCTTCATTAAACTAATCCTGACAAGACACAACATGACTAATTTCATACCGAATCGAGGGGTTTTTAGACTTGGGCCTTTTTTAAAACAGGTTTAGAGAAAAGCAGTGTAAATAAGAATAATGCAGTCACTGTTGTTGAATGGAAAGGGTTTCGATTCTTCTACATAATAATGACGAAATTGTAATTTTAGGTGAGCGACTGCTTTAAACCTGGTGTTTGTGTGTGTGTGTTTTAATGCATCATGCAGCGCTTCACCTCACTGTGATTCCTGAACATCAGCACTTCTCATTGACTATCTGTCAGAGTTCACGGGGTTCAATCCTGTCACACACACACACACACACACACACACACTGATCATCTGTCATCCAGCCATCATTATCTGGCTGTCTTTGCACCTGGGGACTCGAAGCAGAGATCGAGGCACTTCTTTAAACATCATCTAATTTTATTATGATGCAAAATAAACATTCAAATATGAGGAATTGATGGCGATGAAGAGTCATTTTAGAAGCGGAGCACATAAATAGGCTATATATATTAATAATCTGCATTTATTTGATCCGAAATACAGTAAAAATTCTGAAATGTTATTATAATGTAAATCATCTGTTTTCTATGTGAACATATAGTAAAGTGTAATTTATTCCTGTGATCAAAGCTGAATTTATCATCATTACTCCAGTCAGTGTCACATGATCTTTCACAAATCACTCTAATATGAGGATCTGATGATCAACAAACATATATTTTACTAAGAAACATTTACTTTATATAGCTTTTTTTACGCCACCAAAAAATTAAAAGGTACTTGTGACTTTTTACCCCACAATTGCGAGTTTATATCTCGAGAATTGTGAAATATAAAGTCAGAATTGTGAGATATAAACTGGATATTGCGAGAAAAAGACAAGCAATTCTGACTTTTTCAGAATTGCATGTTTATATTTCACAGTTCTGACTTTATAACACGCAATTTTGACTTTATATCTCGCAATTATGAGATAAAAAGTCGCAATTACCTTTATTTGTTTTTTATTCTGAGGCAGAAACAAGCTTCCACAAAAAAACATTTATTTTTTATTTTCAAATTGCAATAATATTTCACAATTTTTACTGTATGTAAATATATAATCAATTCAGCCTCAGTGAGCAGAAGAGACTTTTCCTGACTTTCCCAAACTGCATGTAAAAAAAATTCACCCCCCTCTCAGTTGTGAGGCACGTGGAACATATTGAAGATTACAATAAAAATCCATATGGGACCAAACTGTAAACGTATGAATTTATGCTGTGAAAACGGACATTATATAACATGACGTCTATGGATATTTGCTTCCTTTTGGGACCGGCCTCTAGCAGATTTGAGATGTATTGCAGTTTCTCGCACTTCCGGGTATAGGCTTCATCTTTCAGATTAGAATGTTGCCGGTTGTATGGAAGTCGAGCTTCACGCTCGTGCAGTTCATTATGGGATTGACAGCGGACCGGAGAAAGCGTTGAAAGCGAACGCGTCAAAAAGGTTGGCCAGTTCTTGATTTTATGCAAATATCAAGTGAAAATGTGGTCGGCACTCGGCAGCCAATTGATTTGCGGTTCGATGTGACGTCTATTTTGAGATTTTAAAAATATGCAAATTGTGCCGGACTTTATGCTGGATTTAGTTCGTAAATAATTTTGTTCACAAATTAGACGCTTTGTAGTTGTTATATGGGCTATGTTATTTTGGATGTGTTCATTGTGATAGCTAGGTACTGGCTTATAAAAGTTTATAAAATTGACAGGATATCTTTGCTTGGGGCATTTATGTAAACAAGCTTGTCTATTTCCGAACGTAATCGCGTGCATCTTTGATGATTATACTGTGTGTATATGTCGAAAAAACAGATTAAACACACTCGCAACAGACACACCCCGAGACGTTATAGCGTTGCCAGCGGCACTGAGTTTTGCCGCTGTAGTGGACACGCACCGTTACATTGAAAATAGGAAATCAAAACAACAGAGATTGTTTTAGCTTCATGACAGCTCTAGAATAAAGATATTTTCCAGTTAGTTTTGATTGATTCACTTCCGTCGCAATGATATGCTAACACGACACCACTTTAGCAGAAAACTCTTCAGTTCTCTCTACGCTTTAAAAACGCGAGCCAGTGAGAACGCTAACGGCACACACATGCGTATTAAAGAGTTCGTTAGGTGTGTGTGTGTTTGACTATATGAGCGCAAGTGTGTTGAAAACCTAAAAATCCAACCCTCAACAAACTACTTGTCTGGCCAGAATTTTATCGCTTTGACGCCTATCCACGCGAACCGTCACTGTTCCCGACGAGTGAATGCTTCTTCCAACAGTCCCTCGGACACACACCTGACAGCTGTTTCTGTGGATGCGACAGGTCTGTGCTTCATCCTGTCCTGTCTTCAGCAGACGAACACTCATTAGTGAGCACTAAAATGACAGATGAGGGCTTCTATAATTAACACACATCCGGTGAGGAGCTCTTATTAGTGTGTATGTGTGTGTGTGGGAGCATTAGAGGACCAGAGAGAGGTAGACGTGGCCATTATCTTACCTAACCTCTAACTGTCGTCTCACGAAGGCAAACACACATGTCGAGAGCTCCTATTCTGGGAATGTTAATGTCTGAGGAAAACACTCCTCCACATCCAGTGTGTTTCTGCAGAACTGAGAATTAAGTAGATCGATGTGAATCACTGCACTGGACGTCACGATCAGGCCATGGTCCTTCAGGTTTTTTTTTTTTTTTTGCCCAGTTAATAATATCTAAATCGACTGCAGGCGGGAGATCCTTTTCCTAGTAGCACCAAAACTCTGGAACAATCTTCATAACATTATCCAGGAAGCAGACAAACTCTGTCAGATCAAATCTAGACTAAAAACATATCTCTTTGCCCTAGCATATACACATAACACACTATAGATTTGTGTAATTCGGTGTTAGGCTGCATAGATTAGGTCAACTGGAACCGGGAACACTTCCCTCAAATCCTGATCTACTCTAAAAAATGTTGGGTTGCTTCAACCCAAATTTGGTTAAAATATGGGCAAACCCAAATGTTGGGTTAAAAATGTAGTAAAAATTACAAGTGAAAGTTGAAGTTGGTTTAAAATTTTATGTAACCCAAAATTTGGGTTTGTCCATATTTGACCCAAATTTGGGTTAAAACAACCCAGCGTTGTTTAGTGTAGCATAAAATTAGTCTCTCTGTTTATCCCGAGGTTTACCGCCGTATCCAGAGCGCCTGGACACGCACACACACACCTATTATATGATTCATGTCAACTTTGAGATGTTCAGGGGTCGAGAATTGATCTGATTTTATGTTTCAATGTCAAAACTGTTCAAAACTTCTTTTATTTTTATTTAGAAGGCTCTTCTGCATTTATTTGATCAAAAATACAGTAAAAATTGTAAAATATTTGTACTATGTAAATCATCTGTTTTCTATGTGAATATTCAGTAAAGTGTAATTTATTCCTGTGATCAAAGCTGAATTTATCGTCATTACTCCAGTCTTCAGTGTCACAGATTAACACTAAACTTACGTCAGACACTGAATGTTTAAAACTCTAGTTATGTTAATATAGTGATTCATTATTAATGGCTGATCTGGATACTGTTGCAGACACATACATTTTAATGTTTAGATTTCAGAAACTTCGCAATACTACAAGTCTTTGCTTTTGCTTTGATTAGATATAAGGTGTTTTTTATGCTTCACTGTAAAAGTGTCAATGTCTTTTGTCTTTTCTTGCTTTTTGAGTTTCACTAGCCACCAAAGAGATTACTTTATTTTCTATTTTATTTTATTTTATTCTACATTTTCTCAGTTCAAACACATTGGACAAATCAATTGAATAAACACTGTAAATGACATTTATTTTGCTAAAAACAACACGCTCCATAAAGCCATGAAATAAGGTCACTGTGATGAGTTTTCCCCGCGGGGTTCATGAACACGATCTCGTGTCTCGGTTGTGCTTCTCTCGCTGAGAGGTTTCTCCAGCACACGCTAGTGCACCTGATCTATCTTCATATCTCATCGTCCACGTCATATAGTTGCAGGCTAGTAGTCGATATTTCCAGCTTTATCATCACAGCTGAGATGAGAAACGGAGGAAATACATGAGTGATATAATGAACCTCCTGCTTCTTTCATTTTCAAACCAAACTGTGCTGTTACTGTCTTATGGTCTTATATTCATCAATGTATTGTACGTACAGGATGGTTGCTTCAAGTTTTACGTCACCAGAGTCAGACAGAGAATTTAGCAGTGTTGACAATTCATATTTTCTGTTTAATTACGCATGTAGCTTATTAAATGTAGAAGCCAAAATGAATAAATATTTTATTTCACCAACATTTCTCATTTTGTCATTTAGTAAAGCTGACATAAACAATAATAAATGCTTGCCTATATTGACATATTCGGTTAAAAAAATCGATTAAAAATCGGTTCTTGTTTTCTCTATGAATTACAGTAAGATTGGCAGACATTTGTTCTTGTTTTAATCATTATAGCAAGTCTTAATATCTTCAGTCATTGTTCTTAACATGAAATGTATCACGATTTAAGAATGTTTAGATATTTGTGCTGGAAAATAAGACAGAAACATGATGATTTTTTATAATTTTTATAATATAGAGAACATTTATTAAAAGAACATTCTTGCTTTGCTGGTAGCTATAAAATACAGGATGTTTTCTCGTGTCTCAGGAATCTGTAAGGCCTATTCTTCCATCTCTTGAATGTAAATGTGAGTTGCAAAAGCTGCCCTTTAACTCCTCTTCATTTCACGGATATCCGGCACATTTTTCAGTGTCTTTCTTTGTGCTTTTCATCGAGCTTTTCAGTGCTTATTATAATTATGAGTGAGTCGACACCTGAATGATTTACGCCGTCAATCTTCCCGACGGGGAAAATGTAAATCGGGGTAATAGAGGTTAGCGTCTGTAACAGTCATTTATTTTTTAAGGCGTTTGCCGCAAATTGCCAAAATCCCTCAAAACTTCACATTTATCTCGTTTGACGAATGACAAACTAAACCTGAGATTAGTCAGGGTCATTCTGTCCGAGATTCATGAGGAGTTTCTCTCTCCCAGTTTTTGATTGTTCATCATATCCAGAGTAAAAGTTCTCTGCTTTTGCAGATCGCTGACGTTAGATCCGTCTACACTGGGAAAAGATGATTTTCTTAGTACCCATTTAATGTTAAATTCTATGCTGATTAATTTTAGACCAAAATCACAGTAACTAAAGAGAATTTTTAAAACTTTGCTCTGATTAATAAAACATGTTCATAAATGTTGGAGTCGGGAACAGCCCTGCAGGATGTTGTTCATGACTGAGATACACATCAAACTGAGTCTAAACTTTTAGATAGATAGATAGATAGATAGATAGATAGATAGATAGATAGATAGATAGATAGATAGATAGATAGATAGATAGATTTGATAGACGATGATTTGATAGATTTGATGATAGATTTGATAGATTTGATAGACGATGAGTGATGGATAGATGGATGGATAGACAGATGATGATAGATATGGATGATAGATTGCTGTCAGTTGTCATTGGTCCATCATAAAGAGAGTGTGCGCTCGACTGTCTGACTCGTGATCAGTGTTTATTCTCACTGAAAGCTGTCTAATTAAAACCTGTTTAATTACATGCGTCACCAGACAGACTCGCAATAATAAGGGCTATTTATAGTGTCATCCTGTCATCTTACTCTGATGAGCGTTTCTTAAGTCTGCCCCTCACATATGGACATGATAAGACCAAAATAAGCAAAAAATAGTTTCCCACACAATGCAATGCACGTTGATCACATTTCTAGTAATGCGCCAAACATTTTTCATCTTTGCCTTATTATTTGATCATTACTGGATGCTCGCTGAGATTAAACGTGTGTGTTTAGGAGGTCATGTGATGACCTAATGTTTGATTTGATACTATTGGCTGATCAATTTTCAGGCGAATTATGAATCATAAAACAAGTCAGCGTTTGCATGCACTCCCTGGAGGAGATCATGAACTGAAATCTTACTGCGGTAAAACTACAGTATGCAGAAAGAGCCACATCTCCCCCTGCTGACATCAGCCGTACAGAAGATCTAGTCACACATGTACAACCCGAAGAACAATCCCTTCTCAAGCGCTTTCCACATCACAGGTCTCTCAGAGAGAGAACGAGAGAGAGAGAGAGAGAGTCATGATCGATCATGCA
>JAOTRC010000043.1:1010043-1020526 GCA_027497675.1 Cyprinella lutrensis
GGAATGAAACAGGTGATATTTGTCTTATAATTTGGAAGGGACCAACATACCTGGGACTGAGTTTGCGACATGGAAGTCGGAGGCGTAAGTCTCTGGTTGATAGCCATACCCATTGACCACTCTGGTATTCTGGGGCAGGACGACGATGACGGTTGGCTTGTTGTTCTTGACGCCTGACAGCATGCCTCAAATGGGTGTGTGCTTGATCCCAGACCTCTTCACTTTTGTGCAGCCATTCTGTGACAGATGGGAGTTCTGTTGGTTCACCGGACCATGGAAAGAGAGGAGGTTGAAAGCCAAGTATACATTTGAAGGGTGTGATGCCAGTAGCAGGTTTGACCAGTGAGTTTTGAGCATATTCCGCCCAAAATAAGTATCTACTCCAGTCGTGTTGATGTTGTTGGCAGTAAGTTCTAAGGAAGCGGATGATGTCTTGATTTAACCGTTCGGTCTGACCGTTGGACTGTGGGTGATAACCTGAAGTGAGGCTGATGTTAACGTTCAAGTGTTTGAAAAAGGCAGACCAAACTCTGGAAGTAAACTGGGGTCCTCTGTCAGATAATGTCCTCTGGTAGCCCGTAAAATCTAAATACCTGGTTGCACAAGAGTTCAGCTGTTTCGAAGGCAGTGGGAAGCTTAGTGAGAAGGATAAGACGGCAAGCTTTGGAAAATTGATCCACTATAGTGAGAATTGTTGTGTGTCCTTGAGAAATGGGAAGATCCGTGATGAAGTCTATGGCAATGTGTGACCATGGTCGTTGAGTTGTTGGAAGGGGACATAGAAGGCCTGCTGGTAATTTACGGGTAGATTTGGAAGTTTGACAATTGATGCAATTTTGGACATGTTTGATGGTGTCGGGTGAGAGGGTGGGCCACCAAAATCGATTTTGCAACAACTGAATAGTGGCAGAGATCCCAGGATGACCGGAAGTATGGGTGGAATGGACCTGATCGAGGAGGCGAGATCGTAGTGTTTCAGGAACGAAGAGGAGGTTGGCTGGACAATCGATGGGGGTGGGAGTCTGAAGATTGGCTTGATGGATCTCGGTTATGATATCCCACTGGACTGGAGCTACTAACAGATTTTCGTGAATGATGTTTTCGAGGTTGTGTTTTTGGACTGTTTCTTCAGTTTGGCGGGAGAGGGCATCGGCTTTGATGTTCTTGGTGCCTGGGCGGTAAGTGACAGTGAAATTGAATCGAGTGAAAAACAGTGCCCATCTTGCTTGACGAGGATTGAGGCATTTGGCAGATCGAAGATACTCTAGATTTTTGTGGTCAGTGAGAATGATAAAAGGTTCTGTTGCTCCCTCCAGCCAGTGTCGCCATTCTTCTAGGGCCAGTTTCATGGCTAACAGTTCTCGGTTCCCAACATCATAATTCCGCTCGGCTGGAGAAAGTTTGCGGGAGAAGAAGGCACACGGGTACATTTTGGCTGGATTTCCCTGTCGTTGAAATAATATGGCCCCTACTCCTGTGTTGGAGGCATCTACTTCCACAATGAACTGACGTTCTGGATCAGGGTGACGTAGAATGGGTGCAGTGGTGAACCGGGTTTTCAATTCCTGGAAGGCTTGCTGCGCTTCGGGGTTCCAGGATATTCAAGAGTTTTGACGCTTAGTTAGAGCTGTTAGTGGAGCGGCAATGACACTGAAGTTTCTAATAAATCTTCAGTAAAAGTTAGCGAATCCCAAGAATCTCTGTAGTTCTTTGACCGTCTGTGGTAATGGACAGTCCAGTACTCCTTTCACCTTCTTGTCATCCATGGCAACTCCCTCCTGACTGATAATGTATCCCAGAAATGAGACGCTTGTTTGGTGAAACTCACATTTCTCCATTTTTGCATATAGCTGGAACTGAATTAGACGTTGAAGCACAGCCCTGACGTGTTGAATGTGTTCCTCCAGTGAATTTGAGTAAATCAGGATATCATTGATGTACACGATCACCCATTTGTCCAGCATGTCACGAAAAACATCATTCATAAAAGCCTGGAAAACGGAAGGACTGTTAGATAAGCCGAAAGGCATGACCAAGTATTCGTAGTGCCCACTAGTGGTGGAAAAAAGCCGTCTTCTATTCATCACCCTCACGTATGCGAATCAGATTATATGCATTGCGTAAATCGAGCTTGGTATAATATTTAGCTTGTCGAAGCTGTTCCAACGCGGCTGGCACAAGAGGTGAGGGGTAACGATATTTGATGGTAACATCATTTAACCCGCGATAGTCAATGGAAGGTCTGAGTCCCCCATCCTTCTTCTTCACAAAGAAAAACCCAGCAGCGGCAGGTGAAGTGGAAGGTCGAATGAAACCTTTAGCTGTCTCTTCTTCAATATATTTCTTCATGGCCTCAGACTCAGGTTTAGATAGGGGAAATATCCTTCCTTTTGGAGGTGAAGCACCGGGCATTAAGTCAATGGCACAGTCCGTTGAGCGATGTTCAGGGAGTTGTGAAGCTTTTTCCTTGCTGAAGGCTTCAGTAAGATCAGAATAGCAGCTGGCAGTTCTCCTAGCTCATGGTTTGAGGTGTCTGGTTCTGGTGTGGAACAGGTTGCTCGTTTGACTTTAGACAGACAGCGGTTGTTACAAGTTTCACTCCAGTGGATGATTTGTCCCTCTTTCCAGGATATATGTGGGTTATGAGTTTGCAGCCAAGGGTGGCCGAGGATGATAAAATGATGTGGAGCGTGAATGACATAGAATTGAATGTACTCAGAATAAAGAGAACCAATCTGCATTTGGACTTTCTCCGTCTCACACTGGATTTTGCCCTCTCCGATAGGATGTCCATCTAGCGCCTCCACTGTCAAGGAGGAATGACAAGGATTTAATTTAAGATTAATTTGTTTGGCGAATGTTTGAGAAATGAAATTTCCAGCTGCTCCGGAGCCTATCAAGGCTATAGTTTCAATACATTGATCTTGTATGGTTAAACGAATGGGGAGAGTGAAACTGGATGGAGATCTCTGATATTTGTTTATAGGACTCACCGATTGAGTGCGAGTAGGAGGTCGGACTGGACAAGAAAGCTTCATATGGCCGGGTTGACCACAATACATGCATAAGCGATGTTGTTGTCTACGTTCCCGTTCCTCTGGAGTGAGGTGCGTGAAACCAATCTGCACGGGTTCGTGAGCATTTGCTGCCTCGTGTGAATGACAGATGGGTGCCCGGGTAATGCGTCTGGAACGCATGAGATTGTCGACTTGAATGGCCAGACTGATATATTCGTTCAAGTTCTTTCCCTCATCTCGACAGGCTAATTCGGATTGAAGTCCAGCAGTGAGCCCCTTTCTGAAAAGCGTCTTTAATGTATCTTCGACCCAGTTCGTCTGTGCAGCGAGGGTGCGAAACGTGAGGGCGTATTCAGCTGTGGTACTCTTTCCCTGGGTGAGATTTAGAAGTTGTTCTCCAGCGTCTTCTCCCTCTGTAGTATGCTCAAAGACTTGACGAAACTGTTGAATGAATTCTTGAAATGTGGTGAATGAAGAACCCTCTGGTTTCCAGACAGCCGTAGCCCACTCCAATGCCCTGCCGGTGAGCAGGGAACAAACAAACGCAATGCGACTGGCTTGAGTGGAATACAATGCTGGTTGTTGGTCAACGAAGAGTGTACATTGTAAAAGGAATCCCTTGCATTTAGCTGGAGTACCGTCGAATTTATCAGGGAATGCGAGTCGGGGATTCACTGCTGTACTCACAGTTTCAGAAGGAACACTCGGTGGTGGTGGTGGTGGTGGTGTAGCAGGTGTGCTTGGTACAATACCAACAGCGGTGCGAAGCTCCTGCATCCCCTGTACGAGCTGCTCTGTGAGAGTGGTCAGGTGGCTGAGCTGATGATGATGTAAGTCCAAACGAGAAGCTTGGGATGTGAGTTCAGTGGTAAGTTCCATGACGGCTGCTGGATTATTTAGTGGCGAAGTCTTCTGTAATGACTCACGATGCACAGAGGAATACATTTGCAGCTTTTATTAAACAAAGTCGTACAGGCAGGGTCAGAACAGGCAGACGGAACAATGCAGGCAAGGCAGTAGGGTAATCCAGGAAAACAGGCAGAGTTCAGGGCAGGCAGCAATAATCACAAAACTAAGACAGTCCGAGTTCAGGCCAGGCAGAGATCAATCGTAGATGAGTGAACAGTCCAAAGTCCAAAACCAGAAAACCAGAATCAAGGAATAAACGCTCAGAAATGATCACCAAGGCAAATCAAGACTTCGCACTGGTGTGGTGTGTGAAGGTGGCTTTTATGTGTGTGTGTAAATGGCGTGCAGGTGTGTGGCGCAATCAGTCCCAGGTACGAGGCATTATGGGAATTTGAGTTCAAAGCCAATGATCAATATTCTGGTGAAGGCTCCCTCTGGTGGTGGAGAGGAGACGGAGCGGGAGCCTCCACTGTAACAAAAACACTTGAAAAGCAAATTAATTTAATGGAATTACAGTTGGTTGATGCACACAATTCTACATTGTATAATAATTTGCAAATAAAAAAGAGAGAGCTCAGTCTAGTTTTAAATGAGAAGGTTAAATCTCGTTTCATGTCACTAGCAGAAATTGATGCCCTAACATCTTTTTTCTTTAACCTGGAACATAAGGCAGCTCAACAAAAACAAATGCCATGTCTTAAACTCCCTGATGGGCGGATAACGTCTAAAACTGTAGAAATGAGAAACCATGCTGTGGAGTTCTATTCAAGACTTTATGCTGCAGAGAACTGTGAAAGTAGTGACTGTATGACACAGCTTCTTCAAGGTCTTCCTCAACTCGACTCTGGTTCAAAAACTGTCCTGGATGATGGTATAACTTTTGGGGAAGTCACTGCTGCAGTGGGACAACTTAATTCAGGACGATCCCCTGGAATAGATGGGCTACCAGCAGATTTTTACAAAAGGTTTTGGAACTGCATTGGGCACGATTATTATGATGTTTTATGTGAATCTATTAGAGAAGGTGTTTTACCAACTTCCTGCCAATATGCGGTTTTATCACTGTTACCAAAGAAGGGTGATTTAGCCCTTTTAAAGAACTGGCGTCCTGTTGCCCTTCTTACAACAGAATATAAAATCTTCTCAAAATGTTTGGCAAATAGATTAAAACATTGTTTGGGTTTGGTTGTACATAAGGACCAGTCATACTGCATTCCAAAACGGTCCATTATGGATAATTTGTTTTTAGTCCGAGACATTGTGGATATTTGTAATGGTTTCGATGTCAATGTTGGGTTAATTGCCTTGGATCAAGAAAAAGCTTTTGATCGTGTGGATCACAAATATCTTTTTAATGTATTGAAGGCTTTTGGTTTTGGCGAAACATTTTTAAAATTGATACAGATATTATATAATGGTGCATCATGTATGGTTAAGATAGGGGGCACTTTGAGTAGGCCAATTCCTAATTTAAGGGGTATTAGGCAAGGCTGTCCATTGTCTGGTCAATTATATAGTTTAGCAATTGAGCCGCTGCTTTTTAGGCTTCGAGATAGACTGTCAGGTTTCAATGTGCCTGGCCTTTCTTTAGATACAAGAATGTATCTATCTGCCTATGCTGATGATATTACAGTTTTTGTAAACAATGCTGGAGATATTAATTGTCTATCTGAGGTCTGTATGAGAAAGCTTCATCAGCTAAAGTGAATTGGGCAAAAAGTGAAGCGTTTTGGGCTGGCAAAGGGGAGTTTGAGAGTCTCCCAAAGTTACCCGGAGACCTAAAGTGGGGCAGAGAGGGACTTAAATTATTGGGAGTTTATTTGGGGTCAAATGATTATCAAAAGAAAAATTGGGAGGGACTAGTGGAGAAAGTGTGCAGCAAGTTGTCTAAATGGAAATGGTTGCTGCCGCAGTTGTCCTACAGGGGGAGGATTTTAGTGACCAATAATTTGGTTGCTTCTACTCTGTGGCACAAAACAACTGTGCTACAGCCACCTGTGGGACTTATTGAGGAGATTCAAAGGAAACTTGTTGACTTTTTTTGGTCTGGACAACACTGGATTCGTGCCGCTGCTCTATACCTTCCGCTTCAAGAGGGAGGTCAAGGATTGATAGATATCAGAGCAAGAAAAATGTCTTTCCGGTTGCAAGCCACTCAGAGACTTTTGTATGATACGGATGTTTCATGGCAAAATACGGCTTGTGCTCTTCTCAGGAGGGTCAGAGGCATGGGATTGGACTAACACCTGTTCCTAATGGAGCTCCAGAATGAGGACCATGTGGAATTGACTGTGTTTTATAAGTCAGTTCTGGAGGCATGGACAGTGTTTACCATTTCACGGACACCGAATACACATGCTGGATTATGGCTTTTTGAAGAGCCACTTTTTCTCAATGACTTTTTACCATCAAGATTTGTGTCTGGACCTAGTTTGCGTGCATGTTTTACTGCTGCAGGTTGCACAAAGCTGGGACATATTTTGACCAAGAGCTTAGAGGAATTGAGTGAAATGACTGGAGTGAGATCTCTGAGGCTGCTGAAACAAGTTACAACTGGAATTTTAAAGTCTTTGCAGGAGAACTATAAGAGTTTGATAAATGACGATGTTGCAGCTGATCAATGGAGAAGGGGGGTTCCTTATGTTTTTCCCTGAATGTGACTATTGCTGTGGGAGAATGGCAAGATGATGGGAATTGTATTTTGTTTTTTGAAACCCCTCTGCTAGGAGTTTTTGAGGAAGTGGGGAAAAAGGCCCTCTATATCTCCTGTGTGAAGGCATCTAATGCTGGACGCTTGCATGGACTTGCTTCAAATAAATGGACAGATTTTTTTGGACTTCTTTCCTCCCCTAGAGGCTGCTGGCGGTCCTTATACAAACGCCCCATTGACAAAAGAACGGGAGACCTTCAATGGAGGATCGCTCATGGTGCGATAGCCACAAACAGATACATGGTGCACATTGATCCTTTGGTAGGGGTGGACTGTCCCTTCTGTAAAGAGGTTGAAACGGTTTTTCATCTATTTGTACAGTGTGCTCGGCTAAATGATTTGTTTTCATTTTTGTCTCAATGGTTCATGAAAATTGGTGAAGCTTTCTCGTACGAAATGTTTATATATGGTCCAAGGTATACAGAAAAAAGGAAAAGTCAGTTGATTTTACTTAATTTTTTGTCTGGTACTGCAAAACTTGCTATATGGAAATCCAGAAAGAATAAGCTGTTGGGACAGGGTTCTATGGATGTGTTGATGATCTTCTGATCTCCTGAGATGATCTTTCTCAGGAGAAAATGGCTGTGTTTTTAAATTTCTCATAGGTCTAGTGTGTGTGTGTAACAATACAGTCAAAGGTACATTATGATGGGTCCTGCACTGAAGTTGCTTGTAGGTAATCTTTAATCAAAGGATGAAAGTAAAACATTTCATGAATTGAGAATTTCTTTATGGCATGAAAGGTACAAACCATATAGAATATCAAAAGAGCAATTGATTTCACAGTTTTTTTCTTTAAAGTCTATGCCTTTGGCAGAATAGTTCTACTCAATTTATAATAACTTGATTTATATTATATTGTTGCTGTTGCTCTCTCTCTCTCTCTCTCTCTCGTGTGTGTTGCATGCTGGGAGTTGGGGATAGTGGTGGTGGTGGTAAGAGCTGCTGTGTGAGTGAGAACTTTCCTGCTTTTTTATTTACATGTTCTTTATTTCCTTTCAGAAAATACATGGTTTAGGAAACGAATTGTAAATATAGTGGTGGTTGTGTGGCAGGATTGCGTCTCTTGATGAGACGCCATCATTATCACTCCGCAATGGTTTCAGGTGTGTTCCTGAGGAAAATACCACAGTGGAGGATGTGTTTATTGCGGTTGGTGATCAAATTGGTCATGAGAACATTGTATCTGCGTCACGGATGAATCAGGCTGTTGTCGTTTTTTTGAAGGACCAAAATTTAGTGAATTTTTTTGATAGTAAGTGGCCTTACTGTTAAAGATGCTTTTGTGCAACTTTCTCCAATGTATATATCGACAACAAAGGTAACAATTTCAAATATCCCGCCTTTCGTATCCAATGACGATTTGCAACGTGAGTTAACGCGTTTTGGAAAAGCTGTTAGTCCCTTTAAAACTGTTGCGCTCGGATGTAAACATCCGGCTCTAAAGCATGTTGCGTCTTTCAGACGGTACCTTTATATGGTGCTGGAATCACCTGAGAATACACTGGATATTAATTTTCGCGTAAAACACGAGGGAAGATTATATATGGTGTATGCAACTACCGGCAGCATAAGATGTTTCGAGTGTGGAGACATCGGACACAAACGTCTGATGTGTCCTCATAAGAAAACAGGTGCAGAAAATGAGGGCGAAAACAACAGTGTTGATGCGGCCCAAGACGAGGTTGTTCCACCAGTTGAGGTGAGTGATGCGAGTACAGATGCTGTGTTATCGGCTGTTGTTGACACAGGAAATGAGGGTGCTGTAGATTTGGTAGCCCCAGTGATCAGCATAACTGATCTACTGTAGTTTCCGAGGTTAATAAAGAAGTGGCTAGTACCAGTGATGCTAAATCGGGGAAAAGTGCAAATGATGGATTTAAATCGCTTTCAAGCATCTTGAATAATGAGGAAATGGAGGAGGAGCAGTCTGATGATAATGAATCACAAGTTTCTATGTGTGAAAATGAGGGTAGTTCACAGGGAAGTGTATTTAAGGCATCTCAGACAGGTTTTTCAGGAGGCTTCAATAAAGATTCGATGTATAGTCTGGAAGAAATCAACATGTTTTTGGATGAAACGTATGGTAAACAAATCAACATAAATGATTTCTTCTCCGATGTAGACAAGTTTGTTCACTCTGTTACTTTTTATCAGAAGACTGTTGGAATCGATGAACTTTGTGAGAAGAAGCGTTTTCGTTTGAAGAAGCTTCTTACCACTATTAGAAAAAGTAAAGCAATGAGTAAGAGAAAAAAGTAAATCGAAAAAAAAAAATGTAAACCATGTATTACACGGTGTCTCTTATTTGCTTTTCTATCATGCTTTGTTCTTTATTTCCCATCTTAATTTTATATATGGAGGCTTTGAGGATAGGCTCTTTAAATATTAATGGTGGGAGAGATAGTGTAAAGCGTGCTACAGTCTATGAAATAACTGAGCAAAAAAAGCTTGATATCATTTTTCTCCAAGAAACTCATAGCGATTTGATGAAGTTGAGTGGAATTTGTGGTGGAAAGGACATAAAATACTCAGTCATGGTACAAATTTAAGTAGAGGTGTAGGTATCTTTTTTTCTTCAAAAATAAAGGCGGATATTATAAGCATAGAGGAACCAGTGAAGGGCCGATTATTGGTGGTTAAAGCTCAAGTTCAAGAGATGCTGGTCTGATAAATATTTATGCACCAACTGTGGGACAAGAGCGTCTGCATTTTTTAGATATACTTAGAGAAAGTCTTAAAAAGTGTCTCAGTGAAGGATGTGTTGTTATTGGTGGAGATTGGAATTGCACAATTAATTTTACTATAGACCGTAACACCGAGGAACCCCACATACAATCCTCAAGTGCATTGTCAAAACTAATTCAAGATTTCCAGCTCTTGGATATGTGGAGAATTAAACACCCAAATGATAGGCAGTATACATGGATTAAAGCTTTTAATAATCGAGTCAGTGCTGCAAGATTAGATAGATTCTATGTGTCAAAAGCTTTTAACAGTAGAGTAATTGAGTGTTGCATTTGTCCCGTGGGTTTTTCTGATCATCATTTAATTATTATGACAATGAACATGTCAAATACACCTAGGAAATCTGTTTACTGGCATTTTAATGTAAAATTGCTGCAGGATGCCATGTTTTGTGAAAATTTTGTTCTCTTCTGGAATGAGTGGAAAAAAGAAAAGAGTTATTTTGAGAACTTGAAACAGTGGTGGGATGTTGGCAAGATTCAAATAAAAAATTTCTGTCAGCAGTATACAGCGAACTGTTGAAGGGGGTGGTCAGAATCCCTTGCCTCTTCAGCATATATATATATTATATATCCTTTTGAATGCATTATGTATTTATGCTTATGTATTTCTTTTATGAAATCAGTAATTAAGTATATTTATTATTACTTAATCATTTATTGTGCTTTTGCTTGTGAAATCATATTCTTAAATGCATGCTGACGTAAATAACCAGCTTCTTTTAGGTGCACAAGGCCATTTGTCTCTTTCTCTGGTCTCAGGAGAAAGGTTTATGGATCCTAAAAAGTGTCGTGAACACATATGTCCAACACATATGATACTTCTCTGTACCGATGGTCAAGCTATATTGAGCATTGCTATATTGAACTTTAATAGTTTTATTAAAATGTACTCTTTTATTATATTTGCTTTCTGAGGAGCAAATGTTATCTGTTTTTCTCCCAAACGAGTGAATGTTTTACCATTATGTTTTGGTACACTTAACTGATAATAAGCCGCTCAGACTCTCTTCAGCCTTGATGGGAGCTCTTATTTGCTAGTGCCCTATGTGAATGCGGTAACAGTGAAAATAATAGGGAAAGGGATTTTGGTTTATGTT
>JAOTRC010000043.1:1035911-1051381 GCA_027497675.1 Cyprinella lutrensis
CAAAATTGAAAATACTGTGGAAACAAAGACACCTACATCTTGGATGCCCTTGAGGTAAGCTAAAAACATATCAAAAAATTAATTTCAAAGTGAACTATCCCTTTAAGACTTGTCAAACTTTTGCAGTTAATTGCACTCTGAAACAAAACTACAATATGGTACAATGTAATCACTTTCATCATTTCCATATGAAAACTGCCTGTCATATGGTCTGTAATATAACAGGTCAGATACACAAATGACAGTAAAAACATCATCAACCTCCTCAATACAAAATGCATACACACGCTCATTAAAATATCTTGTAGTAACCTTACAAGTCAAAAGGAATGCTTGCTCATCCTTCAAAACAATGTTAACTATCTTATTAAAAACTGGCATTTCATTTTTTACAGCAGAACAAACATACATTCCAACTTGGTATTCAGTTCCGAAGTGTTTTACCCAAGATGTCGTTGAAATAGTTGACACATTGAAAGCTTCAATTAAAACTTCACTACCTTCCAGACTGCAAGTAGAGACCACACTAACAGGACCGAACTGAAATCTTTTGAAGCAAAAATTTTCCCAATGAAAGGCCAACTGATTCTGATGTTTCTTTACCAATGTTTTGGTTATATTTTTGAAATTCTTAACAGACCTCTTAAAGAAATTGTGTTTACCTTCAAATCTCATACACCACATATGTATTAGTGGACCTATTTTCCTAATACACCTAGGATAGTGTATCATCAGATGATGCTTTGGAATCAGATTCTTTTCTGGAAAAATAGACTTGAACAGTTTATGATGATCAAAAATTAAATGCTTCAAAAAATAAGTCATTCCATCTGTTACAGTTGGTGAGAATACAATGTTCACAATTTGGATTAAAAGTAGTATCAAATTCCAATAACTGTTGTCTGTGTCAACTAGATCTTCAAAAATCAAAGGGGTATTGCGCAGGAGGCACCACGACTGAATGGCATTGAGGCCAAGGTCTTTGCTCCCATCGTCGACTTTGACTCCACTTGGCCTGTTCTTTCTTTCACTGTATCCATAATTAAAGCTCTGTATCCGTTCTTTAAGGCTGTTTACAGACATGCAGTCTGTAACTAGGTACTGAAATAAGAGCTTTAACTCATACTGTACAACCCCTTCAAGTAGATCGTGCATAATATCAACAGCAAAATTGTCTGAAGAATGAAAAAACTGCAATGAATTGAGAGGACAAGTCCTCTTAACACCAAACACTGAAACAAGAGTGGGATCTTGTGCTATAGCGTTGCAATGTTCTAAGTAGAGTTCCTTTGTGCGGAGAATCAAGTCTGGGTCATCCTCACTGAAGACTGACTGCAACTTTCTTTTGTCAGTTAAACAAAATCTGCAACAGTAGGTTGCACTGAATGACTCAACCATACCAAAAAGTCCATGTATTGCTAAATTGTCACCAGTAACCTGAATAACAGAACCCTTTAATGGAGCATCTGAAAAGGGTACACAGATCCACTCTGTCTCAAGAATTTTTACATCGTCGATGAGAGGCTGGAGGATTGGACCAAAGCCATATTTTTTTAAGTCCTCTGAATGAAAAAGAGCCACAAGATGAATGTTCATCAAAACAGAATTGAGCTTGGGGGGCAAATTTCTTAAAATGAAGTAAACGCAACCAAGTTTGTGTATCCCTTTTTTTGATCCGAGCGGATTTGCAGTTTCGAAGTCGTCATAATATAGTTGTATCTGGAGAGCATGTTCTTTGTGTCCAAATAATGTATGGTTTTGAAAGTATGAACCATCATTAATGTCTTTGTAAATACCATCTTGATGAAGCTTTACTTGCTGGAAACAGTGGGTAAGTTCAGAGTTGGTGAACAGAGACTCAAGAGTTCTTAAAATGGGAACATACATAAATTTATCACTCACAGGGACTTGGCTGTATACACCTGTAGTTTTGTCTCTCCGGACATCATAACGCACGCCGAGAACATATTCTACTGGTTCAACGATTTTCCATTTATTCTCAAAGTGTTTCTGTCTCTTTGCTTCAGTATTGAGGAGTGAGAAAGGATTTTCAAGCTGCTGAAAACACTCTTCAACTTTGTCCAGAGTTTGCCTAGATGCCTCAGATGAAATGCATTTAAGAACAGCATCACGTGCTTGAGCATGAACATCACCGACAAGTTCCTCCATAGAACCAACTAAATGCTGAACAGTACTTTCTGAAACTCCAGATGCTTGTACCTGAGCAACAATAGAGCTACACATGTCTAAAAGCTGCCTGTTGTCAACAGGAGGCGGGAAAGAGACAGGAGGATCCTCACTTTCCTGTGAATTAGAAACGGGTAGAGTGTCATCCCTTCCCAAGCTGTCAACAATATCTGAAGTAAGACAGTCTCCAGCAGCACAGTTTCCATGCACTCTTAAATGTTTCTTAAAACCGTAATATGTATAGAACACCGATGAACAACCAGGTTCGCCACATTTTAAACGCAATGAACGCCCTGGGTACAAACCATGACGAAACTTCAAATGCTGAAACAATGCAGAACAACTTCTGTGGTGTACCTTGCAAATGTAACACGGGAACATGTTTCAGGAAGACAGCAAAAAGTATTCAAATCTCAGTGTTGTGAATTCTCACTCGGATTTCCTTGACCCTTGGACTCTCCTTGGCACTGCCCACATCAATGCCATATACAGTTGTTTGGATGAAAGTGAAGAAGTTGCACAAGGCCTCATCATAGGATACCGCAAACACAAAGTGTGCCTTAAAGAGTTCATCGAAGGCTGCAACAGCTGTCTGCGTCATGCAGGGTATGGCCTTCTGGTCCAGGATGATGTAAAACTTCTGGATACTACTCCTCTTTTCCCCAACACAAAGGAGGAAGGGCTGTGTTGATCCAACTTGGTCAAGAAATGTCACAAAGCTTGTTCCCACCTAAGACAAGAGAGATATGGAACTTGTGTTTAGCCCAACAGACAGGTCTAACATTTTCAACTTCAAATATATTTTCATCCTCAGTTGGAAGGGGAACATGAAGAAGAAGAAAAAAAAATTAGAACCAGTTTATATACTTTGGCTAAAAACAAGTAAAATGTTACCTGCGGCAAAACTCTTATACTTTCACAAGTGGCAGATGTTGTATTTCACTATAAACAGTGACATTAATTCGCCTGTGGGAACTATGTATAGCGGAGTGAGACAGCTCCCCGATTAAATCAAAACTATCTTAATTTGTATTGCGAAGATGAACGAAAGTCTGACGGGATTGGAAGTTGGAACAACAGGAGGTTGAGTAATTACTGACAAAATGTTCATTTTGGGCTGAACTCAATTGTAACATCCCTTTCTGTAGAACATCATTTGATCAGGCTGCTGTATCAGTGAAAAGGGGCAAAATTATGGAATTCTCTGCCAGATCATCTGAAATGTATCCCGACATCTTAATAAAACAAAACAAATTGTGGTAAATTCAGTGAAAAAACAGTGTTGTTCGCATATTTAGTCCTTGTTGACTCTACCCTTTCAGTATACATTTTTCTTTCTTTTTTATATTATAAATATATAACTTTTTTTAATCCTACTCTATTATTCTCCTTTGTACTACAATTTTTATCTTTGTACTACATTTAACCAAAAAGCCCTTCTAGGGACAAGTGTTATAAATTAGCTATGGCTAAAAACATTATGATACATGCATCAGATTACCGTCAAAGTGTATCTATGTTATTTGTATCTGTCTAATTTGTGTTTGTACCCTATCTAAATAAACTTAATAATAATAATAATAATAATAATAATAACTATCCCTTTAAGGGTGAGTAAATTATGACAGAATTGACCTTTTTGGGGTTACTAACCCTTTAAACCGTTTGTACTTCAGTATTTTGCCTCAAGTATCATCAGTATCTCTAGACTAGATTGAACTGTTGGTGGACAGATAAAAATGCTACAATGTTCGAAGGCTACTAGGACATAGGCCTACCTTCATGAACTTGACCACATTTTCAACAGCTTCAGTAGCACTGATTTTCCCAGTCTTCCTTCCTTTGATGGTTGGAGGTAAGAGATGAACAAGCAGGAGAATAGCTGCCACGTCACTGTCCCATCCTAGTCGTACAGAATTTTAAAACCCAGACACATGAGTATGCAGTCGAAATAGTAAACAAACAGAAACACAAAAAAAATCCTACACTTACCATAATCAGACTCCTCTTGAGCAGACCGGAGGTCATCCACGTGTCCACCAGTGCGTAGGTTTTTGCAGTCAGCTATTATCCTAGGCTTGTAGAATGTTGGCCATTTTGCAATGAACTTGCCTGAGACTTCCTTTCCAAAGAGCATTGTGAAGTCTTGGTCAATCTAGTACAAAGAGAAATCATGCCAATCACAATTTTAAAACACATTTAGA
Organism: Cyprinella lutrensis; assembly: GCA_027497675.1. Taxonomy (NCBI): domain Eukaryota; kingdom Metazoa; phylum Chordata; class Actinopteri; order Cypriniformes; family Leuciscidae; genus Cyprinella; species Cyprinella lutrensis. The sequence continues at coordinate 1,040,303 of JAOTRC010000043.1, forward strand.
ACATCTAGATAATTGCATTATTTCTTACCAAGCCTGGTGTATCTAAGAATCGGGGAAAGTAATCCAGGATGTGTGAAGACTTGTCTGGATCATGGATCATATTCTGTCTGTACTTGAACGTCGCCTTCATTCTCTCCTTAACAATTGATTGGTCTGTCGAATGCTTCATTACAGATAGAGCTTCTCTGCACTGATCACCTGACAGCTGCTCAACTGTTGAAGATGTCTCACGCTGGGTCTTGGGGCCATCTTTGTAAGCAGACTTTGATGTCCTCCCCAAATTACTTCCCGTGTTCCGCTGAACGGTTTTTAGCCTGTAGGCAAGGTAACCCTGTCCACTATGTGGATCATAGTAGTGTTCCTGTAAAACACAATTTTACAGAAATCTTAGTGTAATGCATTCAAAATGAATATAGTAGTTAGGGCTGGGCTGTATGACAGTAGATATTGTTACCACAGTATAAAATGTCCACGTAACAGATTTTTTTTTTAGTGGAGGTGGTTCACTTATGTGCACCGTACAAGAGACTGAGACACTGCAATTTTCTGTAATGCTCAACCATTTGCAAAATAGTAAAACCAGCATGAAAAAGAATCGTGATAAACTCGTAAATTGTGATTTTTCTAAAAAATAAATAAATAAAATAATAATAAAATAAATCATATGATATTTTTGCCCTATCGCCCACCCCTACCTTGAAACAGAATTTTAATCATTTTTGATCACCCCTAATGGTGATCATGCTCCTTTAAAAAGGTGACCATGTACAATGTCAGTACACTGTACTTACATAACCGGTTGGTGAGCACTTGTCCTTTAAATTAGGGAAAAGAGTCACTATTCCAAGTGCATATGTTATGCGTATACTGACTGGTGGGATCCTCATGTATGACAAGATAATGATTGAAAACAAGATTTGTCTGAAATGTTATTAAGTCACAATTTGATTTTATATAACATTCTACATGATTGGCTAATAAGTATATTACTTTAAAATGTTATATTAATTGACATTCATGAGTTGTTTTATTTTAACTAAATTTAACATTACAATTGACCAGGATTAAATGACATTTTTATGCTTTATTTTAAGAACTAAATTGTAGATGTTTATATTGGACACTTACCCATGACTCTCTACCATATCTGCCACAAGGATGTTGACTAGCTTCCTTCGAGTTTGATCAGACAGGCTATTGGTTTGGTTGTACTCATCCAATATAGCAGAGCCTCCTGGTTTTGAGTGCAGAGCTACACAAACAAGCTGTAACACAGATCATGTAAAAAAAACAAACTTTCTTATAATACATTTAAAAAATATATATTCCATGAACAACCTTAAAAAGAGATAAAAAAAATAACTTGCATCTTTTGCCAAATTACAGTCAGGAGGTGCTTCTAAAAGCTGTCTTTTCTGTGGCTTTGAAGTCTGAGGAATTACTGAGGAGTCTGAACTTTCTGATTCCACTGATGAAAATGACCCAGAGCAGGAGGCCTCAGATAAGTTTCTTTCAGCTGGGAGAACATTATCTTGGAATAAAAAAGTAGCACACAAGACAGGATGAACACTAAAAATATTTAAAATAATAATGTAGCAGATCGCAAAATATAAGAGAAAGATACAATCATGAAAAGTGTTGTACAGTATATGATAGAAGTGTACCGATACATTATGTAGAGATACCGCGATATCTCTAAAAATGCGACGATATATATCTTTGATGTAAACTATATAATTTGCGATATAGTTTTTTTAAGCAAGGCTCAACGTATGGTCTTTATATGATAAAAATAACCCAATTTTTTTTATTCTGTTATCATGTACTCACCCTCATGTTGTTTCAAAAAAGATTTTTTTTTTCAATTTCCAAATAAAAACAAATAAACAAATGTCAAACAACACAAATAAACACAATAATACTATAATAATAATAATAATAATACTATATTAATAATAATTAAGTAATAATAAAAATAAAACTTATTTCTTTGGCTTAAAATATTGCAATAGTACCGCAATTTGTATTGAATCGTGACATGAGTGTATCGTTACACCTCTATAGGATCAGTGTATCCATGATAAATTTCATGGAAACATGACAGAATGTTGTTTAAGTTTCTTACCAGACTTCTCTCCATCCAAAACCTTGAAAGAAATCTTCGATGACCTCACCAATTCGTCAAAAATATCTGCATCCACATCAACTCCGGCTGAGTCTCTCAGGATAACCTTAGTTCCGTTTGGCAGGTTGAACTTGGACGAAGCTAAAGGAAAAAACAAAAACATTTAAATGTTCAGTTCAAAAGCTTTACAGTGAATGAAACTATATACATTGTTTAATGTTTGTTGTTGCCTAATATTACAGTACATAATGACAAATGACAGTTTAGCTTTTGAACATTGAAATAAATACATAAAGATTTAAATGTCAAATTATCCAAAAAGATGTTAACTTACCTTCACAAATAAATTGGTGGTAATCAAAGCTGTCATCTTTCTCTGGGATTCTGACCCATTTCAGACTCCCCTCAAACTCCACCTGAACCAGCATTTCTTAGGAATGAAGCACACCTCTCTGTGTTAACCTTAGACAGCTATGGGTATCTAGTTAGTTAATTTGGTGTTTCACCAAGCTTGCATAGGGCTAACGTTACATATTGCATTTCCAAAATTCAACTCTTTCTGAGATTTTAGCCATCTAGCTAATTTGATGGCGGATTCATTAGCTTTGCTACCTGCTAACAGTTACTATCAAACTTTAAATCCATTTTCTTTGGTCGATAATGATACACGCTACAATTTGTGAGATAATGGAAGTAATTAAGTAAATGTTTTACTACTTTTGCTTATTGGCACAATTTTTTTACAACCACGACGATGTAGCTAACTTATTGAAGATGGCTCAGACGTCGTTAGGCCTTACGCGGGGTTTTATAAATAGGTATAAAGGCTATAAAACCTGAACATCGATACTGTTTTATCTCGTCACGTTGGAAATTATGAATTAAATTACATGGGGTCGCGTAAATATGCACAACTTTTAAAAAAGCTAAGTTATATTAAAGACAAAATTATATTAAATACGATAGCCTAGTTTACATGCATGCAAACAGGAATAGCTAACTTTACTGGTCATTTAACATAACTAACGCAATACAAAAACAAAAAAATTGGTAAAATATTAAATGTTTGGCTACTTACATCGCACTCTTTGACCGTTACAACTGAAGCGTCACAACGTGCCCGCACCTTCTCAGCCCACCTAAACATATGACATTGACGAGTGCTGCTAAACGCGGGCGGGCGGCCGGGCGGGCGCAGCTCAGAATATCAAAGTCACTTATTTTGGCGGGCATATATTTGAAGCACCAAAGTACAGTTGTTATAAGATAATTATTTCACTAATTTAGTATGCTATCTCAAAAATACAGGATAAACACCGAACAAGCTAGCTTAACCTGGCCCACTATTAACCACCTGAATCAGAGCTGTTCTTGTCAGCTAAGTTAACGTTAATCAAACGTAAACACAAGATACCGATTTGGAAAAGTTACAGCTCGAATAAATAGAAGTTAACCCAACATAACGGTCTTTATTTCAATGGCTGGTTTAAAAAACAAGTTAAAGATTCATATCGCCATGAAGTGCTTATTGCCATTGCGTCATCCAAACATTATTTTCTGTTACATTTCAACGTTTCTTTGTTTATTATTTCATATGAAATCTAGTTTAACTCTTAATAATCAAGTAGACTGCATGGTAACCGTCTTACCTGCACTTTCGTCGTCTTCGTGTGAGAGAAAATGGCGTATCTGTTAAACGCAAATAACCGCCTGAGCATTACATGGAGGCGTGGCTTAGATTTACGTCATTTTGTGTTCATTTGAAAATAACACTCAAATTTAACACTGTCACAATGTTATAGAGAACACTGGCAGTGCTGTTTCATTAACATATAGTGTTAAAATAACACCAACACTCTGTATTTTACACCGTCCCTGGAAATTTAACACTAAGGATTTTGCTGTGTACTTCTTGTTACCGGCTGCTCACCACTTAGGAGTATTACCACCATTAATATCACTGCTCGTCCTCGCTCTTGTGCACACATTCCATAAGTGACTTAGTCTTGGGCAAAACAGTAACTGAACGTAATATACCGACATTATGTTGACAGATGATCGTCAATATAACTACACTTTTTTGATAGTTCATTTTGGATTTTCCCTTCAAAAAAGAGTAATAAATCATAAAAATAAGTCTACAGGCTTACACAGCCAACCTAGGAAGTCAGGGAAGCCATAAAAGAGTTCTTACATAGCTCATTTTAATTGTTAACAGAAATGCTTCCTAATGGACTTATTGGACTTACATTCTTGTTTTCCAGCTTTTATCGCATGATTCAACATGACTGGTAAGGGTGCACATTCTGTATCACATATACATACTTACCCTTTTAAAAATGTGCTGATGACTTTTATAAACCCTATTTTCAGACCAACCTTGGGAGTCCTTATTGGGCTGTGTTGGGCCAAATAGCATTTCAGCTGCCCATTTAAAAGCACTGTATGAGCCAGGCTACATACCAGATGTGGTGAGCTATTAGTGTACCTATTTAATAATTGCAATAATTGGTGTATTTTAGAATTTAATGATTTTTTTCAGGTTCTAACTAAAGTTTTTATTAATAGGTAATGGATGCGCTCATGAGTATCACCTGCAAGGTATGAAATAACGTATGTCTATCTATCTGTCTGTATGTATATATGTATGTATGTATGTTTATATTTATCTGCTTTTCCTTTTCCCCTTAAGAAATTCAATGATGTGTACAATATTTGTACACAATCCATGACTAAGATTCTGTCTGGATCCCAGAGGGTTAAAAGCCACTACTTCTGCAAGGTGCAGTGAATAATATTTACATATGTAAAATATGATCTTACATTACAAAAATGCAATCAAAGACATTTGCCCATCTAAATATAAAAGCAGCAGATTCTAATGTTATTCTGGAATAGCAACTGATGGTTTTCAAAAAAAAGAATTTAAGCCAAGGTGGAAACTTTCAGGGCTTGTGATGACATATCGTGCATAGCATAAATAAGTATCTAAAACTTAACAAATTCAGCAATTACTCTTTACTTGAAAGACATGTTAGTGTTCTTTGGAGATATAATGTACCAGGAAGTCTTCTTGATCAATTGTCAAAGAAGCATGACAAAATTGTTCAGGAAAATAATTTTTCTTATCTTAAAGGTGGGGTATGGGATTTGCAAAACGGCCGGCAGATTTTGAAAATACACAACTCAAAAGGTCATTCCTTCTTCCCTCCAACGCTGGCCCTGACTCCATTCGAAGAACATGGACGCGCAATCATGCACGAGCGAAAACTCAAATGCGGGAGACTCAGTCCTGGCGTCTGTACAGCGGCCTTCTATTTAAAGCAGAATTCATAGCAATATGCTTTGAGTATGTGCATGAAGGGGTCACGTCACAATGGGGAGGGGTATGTACGACCGTTTGATTGACGGACTTACGGTCTCCAACGATTCTAGGTGGTCTTGGTGGAAGATGATTGGCTGGAATTTTTTTAAGTCCTGCCCGTTCCACAGATGATTAAAGTGATTAATTTTCATTTCAGTGCTTCTAACTCTGTATCTGTAAGTAGGTTATGAATAGGATTTCAAGTGATTTTGAAGAAATGGACAAAAAAGAGAATCATATACAGTACCCCACCTTTGAGTGATAAAATGTTGTATTGCAAAATTAAGTACACCCTCCTGAAAGTTACTCAAAAAAAAAAATCTGGTGTCAGTTCAAGGCAATTTTGATCAACAGGTAAGCAAGTTGAACCAAAATATTTAAATTAAAGTAATTTCTTGACAATTAAAAGTGTTATGTAGCCCACTGAATCATTCTCAGACTTACAGTAATTCTGACAACAATGGGACCACTTGAGAAAGTGGTAAAGTGAAAACATAGCAAAATGAAAATAGAAATAAATAGGACTTTTGACAAGAACCCTGAAATACTCAGGCCTTCATTTTAAACTTTTATTTAGTGATGAGTGATTTTTGCTTGACAAAAGGCAGGAGAAATACAAAGCGAGTATTTCAGAGCCACCAAAAGCTACGAAAGGACTGAGTTTATCTCACAAAGTTAGACGCAGCCTGCAGAAGTTACATGATTGGTAATTGATAAGTTACATGATTGGTTATAGTGCCTGGTTTCCACAGTGAGGTTCAGTGGTAGTAAAGCTCTTATATAGGGATGTTTGAGCTATGAAGGTATGAGGGAGTTATGCTTTATCAATGCTGTAATTAATTCACTCAGTCTCTATCTCATATCTCATATCATAAATACATCTTAGTCTGATGTAATACAAAACTTGAAACATAAGATGCAACCCTCTCCTCATTACTCATTGCCTGCATTGTTGGGCATTTTTTTCACCTTCTTTGGACATGTATTTCACCTAATCTTAACACACTTGAGACCCTGTAAGGGATTTTGTTGAGACAAGTTAAGCAAAACTCCCCATTAAAGATCAGGGCATTTAAGGAGGTCATAATCCAGGAGTTCAAAAGATGTGAAAATTTCACTCTGTTCAAAAAAGGGTCAGAGCAGTTTATTCAAAATTAAGGAAGACATACTAAGTACTACAATATACATTTGTTGAATTAAATCTAGGGTGTCTCATTTTTGCACAAAATTGGCTAATTTTCTTATTTTATGGGGCCAGTTGTTGAAAGGTAAGCTGATCAGATTTTGGTTATCGGATAGGATCAAATCTTGAAAATGGGTTGTTCAAAAGGGAAAGAAGGAATCTGAAATCAGATTAGATTAGTGAATCCAATCCTAGTTTTAATCTGGATCAAACCTTCAGTTTGTGTTGTTCAAAACTTGTCAGTGGGATCTGGATAACTTTGATCCAAAAAACAGGATTATCCTGATCCCAACAGGGGGTAGGATTTCAATGTGGATTTCAGGAAGAAAATTTAGTAAAACTTTAAAATTGGTCAATTTGTATCATTTAGTGTATATACTTTTATTTATATTTTGCACTTGACTTGTGTAACCGTTGTAACAGTGATAAAGTAGACATAGGCTAACAATTAAGCTATTCAGTATAGTAAAGTAAAAATAAAATAAAAATTATCTTGTCCCCATTTGTGTTTTGTCTCAAAATAAGAAACACTTACAGTGACCTCATATTGGCTCTTCTACATGTTCTTTACATAGCTGGTAGCCCACAGTGTGATATGTTGTCCCATTTAGAGCACTGGTAATTCGGATCTTGAATTTAAATGTTTGAGATTAAATGTTTTGAACAACTGGCCCAAAGAAGTGACTTTTCAGCAGGTCAGATCATAATTAACCTGCAGTGATCCAGAATTAATTACAGTCACCTGATGAACAATTACCTTCCTCTTTAAACGTTCACAGGGAGCAAACACACTCTTTCTCTTTTTATGCTGTTTTATAAACAGCCCTGAAGATTATATCTGTTGAGCATATAAAACGCATTACATCACTTTACATTAAACTAATACACATTTACTGCGTTTTAGCTTTTTGTGTCAAAATGAGCAAAACCGAGAAACCATTATCCACGCTTTGGGGTAAGATTTTACGCTACTCTTGAAGTAAAACATAACAAACTTACCAACATTGGAAGGTTAATCGATCCACGACACTTTCTTTTAGGTTGTGAACTCAATGAATCTAATAAAGAAGAGTCGTTTAAGACGGACGATACGAACCATCAACACCAGCTGGCACTGAGAACGGTTGGTTCAGTTAACGTAACGTTATTGTCGAAGTAAACTTGACGACATATCTGTAATGGTTGCCATTAACTCGTTAATATTTACTCTGAAGATGTGTTTGGGTCACACCGCCAAAGATGAGTTTAATATTGTCGAGTTGGTCACTGGTGAGGCCAACAACGGCGCGAAAGCTGTTCCCATCGCAACACTACATGCTAAAGCCATGCCTACGGTAAGCTGATATTTTATTTGTATATAGGCATAATATGAATACATTATACAGGAGTTTAGTCTGATTTTTCAGAAGAGACTCGGTCACACGTTAAATTTAGGCTGTTGTTCACATAAAACATTAATCAACTCACATTAGTTGTGGAACATGCATTCACACTTGATGGGTGAACACAAATGAGGCTCATCTGGACGTTGTCACACAGCACGTTTGAGCTTCTGCAAGAATCAATGAGGTTTGTTCACGTGGGTCAAGCAGGTTCGGTTGAGCTTATGTTTGCTGATCAATGTTTAGATGTGAATTAAAGCTAAATTAAATATCTCTTCACCCTTTAAAGCTTATTTGAACACGTGTACTTACATTACCCTTAACATCTTAACCGGTCAGGTCAACCTGTCTGGCTTGGATCTTCATCCACCTGTGACCTTTCGCCTGAAGCATGGCTCTGGGCCGGTGTATGTCGGAGCAGAACATGTGGCCCGTGAGTGGCCACTTCATCTCTTAACAGCTACTTTCTTTGGTTAAACTACCATTTTAAGTCATGTCAATCTCTTCCAGTGGAAGAGTATTCTGATGAAGAGCTGGATGAAGAGATGGTTGAGGAGGAGGAGGAGGAAGAAGAGGAAGACATTGAAGAATCGCCGGTCAAGAAAGTCTCAAAAAATGGTGCCGGCAAAGTAAGGCATCGTCTCATAGCTCACAAATAATTGAAATTAAATTATGCCGATTCTTACTGCTCCATTTTATTTTTTTTAAAGAGAAAGAAGCCAGAAAAGGCAGAAGAGGAGTAAGTTAAATCTGACATTCGAGTACATTTTGTTTTCTGCAAAGCACACTAATCAAATGTTTCCTAAATACAGGGAAGCCTCAGATGGTGAAAACCCACCTAAAAAGGTGCCTTTTTTCTTACATATGTTGTCTTATCTGAAGTCCAAGTGTATAACATTCATTTTTTTGTTTCCTTCAGGGTAAAGGAAGGGGGCGGAAGCCACAATCTGCGAAGGTGTGACGAGGCAAGGACCTGCAGATGACAGCACTAGTTAGATCATGTAGTGACTCAGGCATTGATCATGTTCTCTTATTGCAGATGTCGATGGGAAGTTCTGCTTTCCCAGAAGGCCGCTGCTGGACATTTGAGTTGGGAGCTCAAATTTCTCACCATGGTCCCAATGTAGTTATTCTTCTTATCAATAAAACTGTTGAAGGGGAATGCAAACTTGTGTCATTTTGTCTGTGCAAAAAGTATGACTGGGTTGGTGTAAATCTGTCAGTAGCTGTTAATGCAACCGAATCTCCAATTAAGAGATTTTAGTAAAAATCTGGGAAAAATAGAAGAAAATTAATAAACATTAATACTTGCTTCAATAGTACAGCCCCAAAACATTATGCACACAGTATGCATGGTAAAAATTATTTTTAGCATGAAAATTGCTGTAACCTATGGACGCTTGTTTCCGCCAATGAATAAAGAAAAGAAAAAAATATCTACTTTTTACCTCGCAATTGTGAGAAATAAATTCAGAACTGAAATAGAAAAAGTCAGAATATTATGCATTTCGGACTGTCTCGCAATTGCGAATTTATGTCTAGCAATTCTGACTTTATAACACGCAATTGCTACTTTATATCGTAATTCAGACTTCATATCACGCAATTCTGACTTTACTGACTATTCCAAATTTTTCTCTCACAATTCGGACTTTTTTCTCACAAATGCGAGATGTAAACTCGCAATTGTGAGCAAAAAAGTCCAAATTGTGAGAGAAAAAGTTGCAATTACCCTTTTTATTTTTCATTCGGTGGCAGAAACAAGCTTCCATAGTAACCACTCTACAATCTTAAACCAAATTACTTGCTGCAAAAACGTTTTTCTGTGTCATATGCAATGAATATTGTTGGCTCTGAGATGAATTGCTTGTGTTCCTCAACTGTCTTTGGATAAAAGCGTCTGCTAAATGTGGGGGAAAAAAAACTTCATTACCATGACAAATGACTTTACAGTTCAAATAATAAATGAGTTTTATTAAAATAAGTGACCCATTTCTGCTTTTAAAACCTCCCAAATAGGCCACATTTACTGTTGTTATTACCTAACTGTAACCCTGATATCAGAGTTTAGATTGTGGTGATTAACATATGATGCATTTTTCTCTATCCAAGCAACTTGGTGGATTACTAGAGCACATGTGTGTTTATTGGCTTCAAAAACCTCCTCTGGTTTCCAAACTATCTTCTTCCCACCTGTTCCTTCCTAGGCAAATAAGTTAATGATTCAATTGGAGAAAAAAGGCCAGTCTCAATTATTTTGGACATCGTCTGCTTTATAAAACTGCTCAATTTCAGCTGTTTTCCTCTGTGAATGTGATGCTGCTCCCCTTTGAAAGGTCAGAAGCAAATACCAATGATTCTGCTTGACGTTTTTATTTACATCTGTTGGAGTTCAACAAATTTGCACTGACTGCTGAGAGAGAAAGACAGCGCTCGCTGGTCAAGATTCATTTACCTGACCTGAAGCCCTCACGGGTATCAGCATGGCTCACGTAAAGGGCATGTTTACAGTGAGAATTTTAGGAATTAAATATGTTCGCTTAAACATCTTGATTTATGTGTACAAACAGTGCTCAAAATAAATCCTCAGTGTATTTGTGCTTCCAGTTAAATGCATTCTGGATAGGGGTGATTCTCCACACAATCTAGCCTGTTAGGAGAGAAAAAGAAAATAGTGACTAAATGATTCAACTCCTTTCACAATTAAATATACTTATTTTTTCACTGTCATTTAAAGGGGTCATACACTCTTTTTATAATGCCAAAAAAAAAAAAAAAACGTTTTCATGATTATTTTCCACTCTCTCCACAACGCATTCTCATCCCAAGGCGTCATATACGACTCTTTTGCCAAAGCATAGACATATACGACTTTTTTGCCAACGCACATGGCACCCTTTAGCGTCAAATAATGCCTAGTTCACACTACATGATTTTAAAATGTCGGACTGAACTGTGTGGTTCACACTACATGACTTGCTCTCAGTGAAATCAGGAGTGTTCAAGTTGTTTAGCTGTTCACACC
>JAOTRC010000043.1:1071348-1087041 GCA_027497675.1 Cyprinella lutrensis
TCTGGTGAGTTCAATGCCAAGCATTTTTCGTTTGAGACTAGTATTTGAACAGAAAGTAAAGTATACTGAGCAGGAAGTAAAGTATTTGAACAGGAAGTAAAGCTGATGATAAAATACAGTATGTTTTTAAATGGTCAGTGATGAACAAATGATAAATATCCTTTTATTGGACAATCTCTGGCGAGTTCAATGGCAAGCATTTTTCATTTGAGTAAAGTATAGTGAGCAGGAAGTAAAGTAGTTGAGCAGGAAGTAAAGCTGATGATAAAGTAGAGTATGTTTTTAAATGGTCAGTGATGAACAAATTATAAATATCCTTTTATTGGACAATCTCTGGCGAGTTCAATGGCAAGCATTTTTCATTTGAGACTAGTAGTTGAACAGGAAGTAAAGGAGTTGAGCAGGAAGTAAAGTAGTTGAACAGGAAGTAAAACTGATGATAAGGTAAAGTATGTTTTTAAATGGCCAGTGATGAACAAATTATAAATATCCTTTTTTTGGGGGCGATCTCTGGCGAATTCAATGCCAAGTATTTTTCATTTGAGACTAGTAGTTGAACAGGAAGTAAAGTATTAGTAAGTAAAGTAAACTTTAGATAGTTTAACCCCCCTGAATGAACAGTAAAAAATAAAAGAACCAGTGACCAAGTGTGATTTTTAGATCCAACAAGAACTCCAGCAGCGAGAGTGTGTCCTTGGCCATGAAGAAACGCTTCGAATGCTGCCGATCTGAGACTTGCGTAACACTTTTAGTCTTTTATCTGTTTTGTTTCACACGACTCTCTCTCTTCTGTATATTTTCTCCTTGAGTGAGCATTAGTGCTGAGGTGTCAAGTGGCTGTGCGAATGCGAAATGTTGACACTTGTGTTCACATCGTGGAAAATAGGATTTTTCTTGCTTTTCCAAAATAAAAGGTTTTGATGTACTCCGTAGAAACCCTTCCACAGGAACGGCGTATTCACAAATAATTTATCATCGAGTATGACCTCCCAAATTTGCATATCAATGCATATTCAAAGCTCAATGCTGTCGCTACTCTTTCTCATGCACAGGGTCGTTTGCACACAGAAGTCTTCCGGTTGCAAAAGCGAAAATCGACAGTTTCATTTAATCGATTCATTCTCACGGCCGACATTGGGACATTTCCCATAAACATCAACTCTATAGTTACATAGGATAAACTATAGAGGATTAGTCCTGTGTTAACACTTCCCTTAGAGCCTTTATGCATAATGCATTAGAAAGGCGTTCTAATGCATTTATTATACATTATAATGCACCTCATGAATAATCATAACCACACTTATTATATTCATCGAAAACACCTTTAGAAAGTTTAATGCATTAAAACACACGACAAACAACCTCGTCACACGTTTTAGATGCAACAAGGAATATGCAAATATTTTAATGCATTTTAACTTTGGTTGCAGTTATTTATGAAGTGATATTATGCATTGTAATGTGCATTATGAGCACTATTATTATAATACAGGCTTGAAGTAGCTGATCCGTTATGCAATTTTATAATAAACATTCATCATTACAGCTTAAGACCAATGCTTTATGTCTATCTGTCAGATATATTTATTGAACATTTAATAATTGTATGATTTAATGGTTCGACTCATCTAGTGATGCATAACCTTGATACAAACTGTTATTTTCTGTTGAGTTGAGTAGTTTAGAAAGCTACATTTATTCTACCTTTCTGTAATCTGATGGTTTCAAAATAGTTTCATAAAAGCGACTTCATCATTTAAAACCATTGTGCAATTACATGATTTTGACAGATTGAGAGGCAAGGTCAGTGTTTTGATCTGCTTTAAGCATGTAACTCTCTGTAACTCAGGGTTTTGAATGAGAACGAGAGAAAAGAGATGCTGTTCTTTATGTGTGAGAGAGAGAGAGTTATATCAGCCAACAAAAGTCAAGGATGTTTTAAATGCCCGTCTCTGCTGTCTCCTGTAGGGACGGCCCTGACCAAACATCTCCTCAGATCGGTCAGTTCAGCGGGAGCTCGTCTCAGGAGTCCGTTTCCAGCACGTCCAATCAGATCCTGCTAAAGTTCCACAGCGACTTCAGCACCAGCGGATTCTTTGTTCTGCGTTTCCATGGTGAGCAGTTTCCCGCTTTAGTGTTGCTCGTTCACCAGGGCTTGGTTTGCTGATGGTGTGTGTGTTGTCTTGTTGTCATGTTGATGAGCCTTATTCCCTCACGCCCACAGAACATGTTCTTTACATACACTGGGAACGCACATTCAGCTCAAACTGGGCCGTGAAATCGCATTATGTACATTCGGGTCTTCATGTGCTGTACTATATTACTGTTTTCAGCGCCACCTATAGAGGAGAGCTGAATTAAAGCGATAGATGCACTTTTATCATGTATAGATGCACTTTTATGATGGATAGATGCACTTTTATGATGGATAGATGCACTTTTATCATAAACAGATGCACTTTTATCATGTATAGATGCACTTTTATGATGGATAGATGCACTTTTATGACGGACAGATGCACTTTTATCATGTATAGATGCACTTTTATGATGGATAGATGCACATTTATCATAAATAGATGCACATTTATCATGTATAGATGCACGTTTATCATTTATAGATGCACTTTTATGATGGCTATTTGCACTTTTATGATGATAGTTGCACTTTTTGAGCTTCAAACTGATGGTTGCAATAAAAACTAGAACTAAAAAAATAATAATAAAAATGACAAAACAGAATGACTAAAACTTAAACTAAATACGTTAATTGTTAATTGACAGTTTTTGAAACTTTCAGTGATACTTTCGGTAAAGATTCCAGTTAGTTGACAGGGTAATATTTCTACTTTTTGTTCTCACTAAAACTGAAAATAACTTCTGTAACTAAAAAAGAAAGAGTTAACTGAAATAAAGTACATAAATGAAATTTAAAAAAAAAAAACTTTCAGCAAAAATTCCAGATAGATTATTTACAAAGAAATACTAAAATTACTAAAACGGAACATAACGCAACTAAAATTAATAAAAGCACAGATATTTAAAAAAAAATAGACCAAGATAGACAAATAGACCAAATAGACCAAAAATAGACAAAAAGACCAAGGCCTAAAACTTAGATGGAAAATATAAAAATAAAAACTAATTCAAAATATGAATACATACATACATACAATAAATAACACAGATCTGAATTTTGGAGAGTTTATGTCAGTGGTTTTCTTTTTTCAAATGTTTTGTGAATTTTGTCTATTATCATTTGATAGATTTTAGATTCCAGCGGATACTGATGATCATGAACTAATACTGAATGATATCTGTACTAGATATTAATATTACAACAAGACTAGTGTGGGAACTTGACATTCACAGCTCAGTCACCGATACAGAATATAACAGAGAGTCTGTTTGAGAATTTATTATGATTTTACCACCATAATAATTGTTATAACCACGTTTTTTTTTTGGTTAAAAACACGGTCCATATGACTAATAACATCACTAACGTTACATTGCACCTTACAGACAGTCACTTGTTTTAATGAATCGCTGATTAGAGATCAGACACTCAGTTAAAGCGAGAGATAGTGATGATTATTGATGATGAGTTATTGATATCGGAATCATTGACCGGTTTAAACAGGCGACAGTGACACTCCACTCGTGGGCACAGATGAAGGGAATCATATTTAGACACATAAATGTTTACTAACCTTTCTGAATTGTTCGGACTGAAGCATAAATAACAACAGCAGTCCGCTCACAGTTGAAACAAACGGACATGATGTTTACAGCTTCCGCAAACGTCACACGGAGCCGGAAGTTGGAGAGGAGCTCTGCTGCCCCCGCGTGGCGACTGTTTGACCTGCACCTCAATTTACTTCGGATTCATCAAAATAAAGTTTGATCTGAATTCTCAAGACACATATCGGTTAATGTCAGATCATAAATCTACTCTTAGATCATGATGTGATGATTTGATAAATAGCTTAATAAAATATATATAAAAATAAAATAAAATTGCAGATGCTTATAATATATAATAAATATATGTAATTTTTGTTTAAAATAATTATTAGAGAAATTATATAACCTCTTTACACAAAATTATTAAAGAGACACAAATAAGTAATTAAAGCTATCCTTTAAAACTAGAATGATTTTTAGAGACATTTTCTTTCTTACATTCATCTTAAGGCAGGTGTTTCATTAATTTTTTTTAATAAAAAATAATAATAATAATAATGTGATTAAAATAGAAAAAAATCATTAGTTACATATATATCTATTAAATAGATTAAATTAAATATAGAAACAAAAAATAGCTAATAATACTATGGTGATTCCAATATAATAAAGAAAAATATATAATAATAAAAATTAATATAAACAAATTTTAGATTTATAATATTTTTTTTTTATTGTATAAGTTGGATGTTTATAAAAAAAAATATTTAAATTTACGGACGTGGTCAAGATCATATTTGGCATCTAAAACATTCTCACCGATTATATGCAAAGTGGAAGTTTACGAGGTCTGATGTTGAAATAAGACTAAACTCAAACTGCATGTCAGCAGATCGAGAAACAATGTTAATCTTCTGCAACGACGGATCCAGGAGATTTTTCCCCTTAAAATTGTTTCTAAAAGCCTGGATTGAAGAATTTGATCCAAAAATGAGTGAATTTTACAGCATTGATTTGACATTTGTACAATAGTAGAATATTATAAGGTGTTTTTGTGTTCATTTCTGATCCTGCAGCTCAGATTATGGAGTTTAATCTGCCTGGTGTGTGTGTTAACTCATGACCTGTGTGTCACATGACCGATGATGTGATTTTTGAGGCTTTTATCCTGTAATGACTTTCAAACATATTTTTTTTACAGTACAAAGCATTTTAATTTAAACTTCTTATCTAATGGACTTCCATCCTCAATATATCCTGTAAAACATCTGATCAGACCCTCTATAATGAACTCACAGTGAACTTCAGTGTCATGAAAGGATCATTCCTCAGTTTATTTGCTCAAACTTCAGTGTTTGTTCAGACATGAATGAGTAAAACATCACGAGACACAAACACTCACACTGTCTGCAGGAAATGTAAACATCTAGCTGGAAGGAACTTTACGTATATATTTATATTTGACAAGTGCCTAAAATGTCCATTTCATTATCAACAAAGGCACTTTAAAGACACATTTGGGATTAGTTTTCTATTGGAGGTCTAATAATTTCATAAAGATTAGTACATGTGATCAGCTAAAAGTGCATTGGGTTACAGTAACTGGTCCTGGAATTACACACTCTCTTAAAGCAGCTTTTTAAACGTCACTACAACACACACACACACACACACACACACACGGACGCGTATCGCATTTACTTGAGGGAAAAATCGACTCTGTTTTTCATAATTAACGAGTTAATTATATCATATTCCGAGATAATTTTTAATGAAAAAAAGTTTTGCTCTGCTTTTTTCCATGAAAAATGATCTCGTAATTATGAGATAATTAACTCGCTAATTCAGAAAAACAGAGGAAAAACTTTTTTCATGAAAAATATCGCGTAATTCTGACTTAATTAACTCGTTAATTCAGAAAAACAGTGGAAAAACTTTTTTCCAAGAAAAATTATCTCGTAATTCTGAAATAATTTACTCATTAATTCAGAAAAACTGAGCAAAAAGTTTTTTTTTCATGAAAAATGATCTCGTAATTATGAGATAATTAACTTGTTAATTCAGAAAAACAGCGCAAAAACTTTATTCTGTTAAAAAATCTCGTAATTCTGACATAATTAACTTGCTAATTCAGAACAACAGAGCAAAAACTTTTTTCCGTTAAAAATTATCTCATAATCATTAACTTGTTAATTCAGAAAAAAGCGCAAAATCTTTTTTCACGAAAAATATCTCGTAGTTCTGACGTAATTAGCTTGTTAATTCAGAAAAACAGAGCAAAACCTTTTCTCACAAAACATATCTCGTAATTCTGACATCATTAACTCGTTAATTCAGAAAAACGGAGCAAAAACTTTTTTTCCGTGAAAAATGATCTAATTAACTTGTTAATTCAGAAAAACAGAGCAAAAACTTTTTTCCGTGAAAAATTATCTCGTAATTCTGACATCATTAACTTGTTAATTCAGAAAAACAGAGCAAATCTTTTTTCACGAAAAATATCTCGTAATTCTGAGATAATTTACTCATTAATTCAGAAAAACAGAGCAAACACTTATTTTTCATGAAAAATGATCTCGTATTTATGAGATAATTAACTTGTTAATTCATAAAAACAGCGCAAAAACTTTATTCTATTAAAAATTCTCGTAATTCTGACATAATTAACTTGTTAATTTAGTTAAACAGATTGTTTTTCCTCAAGTGAATGCAATACGCATCTGTACAAACACACACATTTACAGGATAACAGTCTGAATGTTGATTCCTGTGTTTGGAAGATTAAAGGCACGGCACCTTCAACAGGACAATCACGCAACACAAACACAAAGTGCATCCGTGGAGATGAATTCAGAAATAATCTAGAAATATTTACATGTTCATTACAGAGTCGTTTAAATAAAATAGGGTTACACTTTATTTTAAGGTGTCATTGTAGCAGTGTAATTATATATTTCAGTACTGAGTAATATTAACTGCATGTTTTGGGGTTTGGTTGAGAATTGCATGTAATTATGCATAATTTACTGTTATTACTATGGTAAGTACATGGACACTGTAAAATAAAGTGTTCCCTAAAATAGTCGTGCATAATTTTGTTGAAAGAGATGATTGCATTAAAAATCGTTTCAGTTCCTGGAAATTTAAAAGGCAGCTCCGCATATATTCTCATGTATAAAAACCCAATTTATACAGTGAAAAATGAAATATGTTAAAAATATTTTCTATTTTTGTGTTTTTTCCTACTCACTATAGTACCATGGTGTTAGATACATTATCTATTTAAATATTCTATTTTAATTATATCAGTCTTTATGTTAATCAATTCAGTGCTTGCTTTTCTACTTATTTTTATTAAAAAGTTTAGTTTAATCTTATTTTTTTATTTTAAAAAGCAGCAACACTTTACTTAAAGTCTTTATATAATTCATTTTAAAAGTATTTAATTATGCACCTCATATTGCACTGTATGATTGCACCGTTATAATACATTAATACTCCTTTAAAAAGTATAATGCATTAAAACCAACATTTTAAATCTGCAAATATTAAAATGTATTTTAACTTTTGTTACAATTACTCATGAACATATACTAAGCATTATAATAATGTATATTATGAATACCTTTAGGCTTTAAAGTTGCCCTGTAGTCAATAATTGTATCGCTTAAAACTCATCTTTGATCACCAAAATGATATATTTAAAGATATAACGTCTATTAAATTTTAATTGACAGCCCGAATGTTGCCTTGTTTAGTCGTCAGGGTTTGGCATTTGGAAGCAAAACTGCTCACTGGATCGCCTCATTTAGTATACGTGATTCTATGAATATGCAAATGAGCCCCGCCTCCACTCACTCGCTCACTCAGAGATCCAGTGGTTGGCGATCACACGTTGATCTGATTGGTTACAAGGTCATTTGTGACGTCAGAAACACCAAAGCGTGTTTATGAGAGTGTCTTTGGTTCACAGTTTTAAGCAGAAATGCAGTCGACACCACATTAAAAACTTGATTTTCACCACAAGGGGAGTGTTACCAAAACACCTAAATCACGCCGTCAGACATGCACCCATCAGGCTGCTGATTTGCATAATTTGCATCTGTTATACGCCCATCTCAGCCGAAGAGATTTGACAGGGGCCTGGATTTGAGCGGGCTCTTGAGCGAATCCTCTCCCTCCTCGCTCTCCCTGAATGACGTGCTGTGAACGATCTGCGTTTTGAAGCGGTTCCTCTGGAGCCGGATCCGCCCGATGGAGGACTTCCGGTACAGAGACTTGGGTTTGGCGTCTCCTGCGATCTCCTCGGGGTGGTTCAGCAACCGGAGCGGGTTCAGGTTTGATTGAAGGACTCTGGGAAGCTTCCATCGTCCGGCTCCCGACGCGTTCTCCATATCGGAGTGCGCGCAGTCCCCTACGATGTCTTTAATGTCCCCTGTGACGGTGTCCTTCAGGTACTGAGACGCTTTCCTCCCGCTGTAATCCCTCACGTCTACGTCGGCATCGTAAGCCCCGACCAGGAGCTTCACCACCTCGACGTGGTTGTGCATGGCCGCGAGGTGCAGGGGCGTGTAGCCGGCGCTCGACCGCGCGTTGACGTCGACGCACACGTTGTTCCGCTTGGCGAAATCCACCAGCTTTGCGAAGAGCTCCAGTTTGCCTTGCTTGGCCGCCCAGTGCAGACACATGAAGCCGGTCACGAAGTCCCTCTTGGAGATGAGCGTGGGTTCACACACGAGCAGCCGCTGGAGACTGTCCCATTCCCCATCTGCCGAACACATCATCCACTCGTGCTCCAGCGGGTCTAAGGTTACCGACGCGCAGTCCTCCTCCACAGACGACGATCTGAACTCACTGTTTCTGCAGGACGCGTGGCCGTGGCTGCGATGCACCAGCGAGCGCCTCACCTGCATGTGGATTACATGTACACATTATATATTATATGCATTATTAGCATTTGCATTATGCATTACAATACGTACATATTAAATGCTTTATATGCATTTGTATTATCTGTTTTTAATGGATTACAGTACGTGCATTTGCATTATATATTATAATTACGTGCATTCATATTATATATTACAGTACATGCATTTGCATTATATATGCCTTATGCATTACAGTGTGTGCATTTAGATTGCATAGTCAATGCTTTGTGTGTATTCGTATTATGTTATTATGCATTACAAACGTGCATTTGCATTATATATTACATGCATTATGTGCATTTGGATTATAAATATGGTATACAGGACATGTTTTATGTGCATTTACATTATATTTTACATGCATTTGGATTATATATTATATGCATTACAGTATTTGCATTTGCTTTTTGTATTATATGCATTATGTGCATTTGCATTATATATTATATGCATTTTGATTATATCACATGGATTACAGTATGTGCATTTGCATTATATATGCATTATGCATTACAGTATGTGCATTTAGATTGCATATGCTTTATGTGCATTCGTATTACGTGATTATGCATTACAAACGTGCATTTGCATTATATATTATATGCATCACAGTATTTGCATTTTCATTATATATTATATGCATTATGTGCATTTGGATTATATTAAATGCATTTGGATTATATATTATATGCATCACAGTATTTTCATTATATATTATATGCATTATGTGCATTTGGATTATATATATGATATACAGTACATGTTTTATGTGCATTTACATTATATTTTACATGCATTTGGATTATATATCCATTACAGTATTTGCATTTTATATTACATGCATTATGTGCGTTTGCATTATATATTATATGCATTTTGATTATATTATATGAAATACAGTACGTGCATTTGCATTATATATGGCTTATGCATTATATGTGCATTTGGATTATATATTATATGGATCACAGTATTTTCATATATATTATATGCCTTATGTGCATTTGGATTAGATATATGGTATATACATGCTTTATGTGCATTTACATTATATATTACATGCATTTGGAAGGATTATATATATTATATGCATTACAGTATTTGCATTTGCATTTTATATCATATGCATTATGTGCATTTGCATTATATATTACATCATTTTGATCATATTATATGGATTACAGTATTTGCATTTTCATTAAATATTAAATGCATTATGTGCATTTACATTATATATTGTATGCTTCGATTATACATTAATGCATTATGTGCATTCATTTTATATGTATTAAAATTTGTGCATTTGCATTATACATTATATGCATTTATATTATATAGTATGTGCATTAGGAACATTTACATTATGTATTATATTAATTATTTACATTATATATTATATTCATTTTGTACATTTACATCATATATGATGTGCATTTGCATGCAGCAGTCAGTCTCACCTGTGGAGAACTGCTCTTCATCAGCTCTATGAAGTTCTTGCGGCTGCCTTTCGGGGTGCTGGCCTCCTCAGACTGTCCATCATGTGGCTGTGCACCCTCCTCAGAAGAGCCCAGCAAACTGCGCTGAGATCCCCTCGATGTTCTCCGGCGAATAGTGATGACCTGGGATGATGATGATGATGATGATGTGACGCAAGCTTTGCCAACTATAGCCTCCAACTCCAGTTCCCCTGCCCTAGATTCCGGCTGTCCGGTTGGCTGGGCATTGGAAAGCTCTGGAACTCTTGTTTTGCTATCATTATCATTTGATCCCTCTGAGAGATCACAGTGAGAACTGTCTTTCTCGATCAGTGCGATGTCTGACACACACACCTCCTCACATTCAGCATCTCTCACAGTCACAGCGCCCGCGTGCACCTCAGATTTTACACTCAGATCATGTTTTTCATCCGTTTCTGCCTTAACATTGACGTTCTCTCCTAACTGCAACGCATTCAATCCTTTATTGACGTCTTCTTCATCATCATCATCATTATCATCCACATCATCGGGCTTCTCATCCTGCGCGCGCCCGCTCCGTATCTCCGCGTATCTGTACTTCTTCTTCAAACACACCACTTTCTCCCCGTTTTCCTGCTTAACATACGCGATATTGTCCACAAAACGTTTAAATCTCTCTTTTAACACGGCTCGCTTCGTATTTTCACTGCTTAGGAAGACTTTGAAATGCGCTATCAAGTCCTTGTTTTTCACACGCCCCCCGTTTTCCAATAGAAAGTCCAGAACGGATTCTTGCGTGCACCCCGTCGCCATTATATCATGTTTTATGTTTATATACATAAGCGATTGAATAAATTAACGTCATCGGACATCGATAAATCGTTTGTCCGGGCGTCTTGTATTAAAGTAGGTTGTAGATGAGGTTAGTGTGCGCAGTGTGTCAGATAGGGGTCGGTAGAGCTTATAATGATGTTTGCATCCTAGCAACTCCTCTTGGGAGAATAGAATCACTAATGTGAAACTGGAGTACTAGAACCTTCATTCTGGCTCAAACGAGCTCGGCGTTAACGCTACTAGCGGCTTCGAGTTGAGCCAAAATGGCGTCCGGTTACATCTGCACTCAGGGTGAGTCCGTACTTGGAACGTACCACTTTGCTGGGACAAGGGGGGTTCAGAAAATGCTGAACAGTAGAGGTAATATTTAATGAAGTCGACAATGCGTTGTAGCTTTCATTTGGGTAAAAATATTGTGAAGGTTAATTAAAGTGCTCGCTAAAATATTTGCTATATGAAGTCGTTTTACTTTATCGATTAAAATTCAGACAAAACCCTCTCAAAAACGGCGAAATGGTAGCGCAGATGTTCCCAGTGGTGTGTCAACTGGAATTATTTGGACGAGCCGAGGCGGGTCACAGCAACTTTTGACTTTCACCCGAAAGAGAACCGAGATTTAATCAAATATTTGCAATTTTCCTTCGCGCTAATGGCATCCTCTGATGTGGTTCGACAGATGGTATGTTTTAAATCCACATATTCCAGGTTCTGACTCTTTTCTAGTTTCTATGACTGTGTGAAGTTTGTGACAGTGGGAGTGAGTTGGCGTGAGCGCGCTTGGGAGTGTCTGGACGTGCGCTCAACTATTTCACTCACTGGCGCGCGCGTTCCTCTTTTATACAAACAACATGAACGCAAACGTCCGATTAATCGATTGGAATAGAGTTGTCTGATTTAGGCTATCTATTTTAATACATCCATGTATCTGATTTATGAATCTGAATTAAAAAAAAACTAAATAAATTTATCAATCGTTAATCAAAATACAAACATCCAAATAATCGATTCAAATAGATTTTTCTGATGTATCTATTTGAATGTATATGATGTATGAATCTGAATGAGGAATCTAAATACACTAGCACCGTCAAAAGTTTGTAAACATTACTATTTTTAATGTTAATTTTGAACGCAGTCTTATGCTCATTAAGGCTGCATTTATTTGATCAAAAATACAAAAACAATAGCCTAATATTGAGAAATATTATTCAAATTTAAAAGAATGGTTTTCTATTTGAATGTACTTTAAAATATAATTTATTTTCGTGATGCACAGCTAAATTTTCAGGCATCATTACTCCAGTTCTGTCACACAATCCTTCCGAAATCACTAATATGATGATTTGATATTCATTTATTATCAATATTGGAAACATTTATATTATTATATACAACATAATATTTAATTTGATGTTATTTTATTTTTTTTTATTTATTTTTTTTCATTTTTTAAAGAAGTATACAAGCCTGTGAAGTTATTAGGAATATTTGACGTTTTCTGTTAAAGCAATTAGGGATGCACAATATATTGGCCACCATAACGCTGTCTGATGCAGGCTTTAAGTTCATTTTTGATGTTTAAAATTTGGCTGTTATATTAAAGCCATTAAATAATGGATTATATCTTTCAGCTGAGACACTTCAACATGATTGCTTTGAATTGCTTGAATATGATTCAAATCACTTTTTTAAAAAAGTAAAATGCAGTAAAGTGCCGCGCTAGTCATATTGTCTGCATGATGAGACTTTTTCATCAGGTTTTTTTCAATCACAAATTAAATAAAAATGTGTATTTAGATTTATCGTTCAATATACTGGTTATTGGCTTTCAAATGTAAAGAAATTAACGATACCAGCCAACATTTTCATATCGGTGCATCCTTAAAATCAATTATTGCTATACATCTATAGGTATATCGAATATTCAGCAGCTTTGAATATTCTCGTCATGTTCTCTCTCTCACTCGTGTCTCCCAGGACAAGAACGCCCGTCCGCTGGCTCTATCAGGCCATGTTGGCTTTGACAGTCTGCCAGATCAGCTGGTGAACAAGTCCACGAGTCAGGGATTCTGCTTCAACATCCTCTGCATTGGTAAGAATAATGACTGGAGACTTAAGTACAAGAGATGTGTTTGAATAGTTTGAATTGATTGACAGATGCGGCTGCCAAAAATGCATTGAAAAGTAGGCTAATTATTTTTATGGTCAGTGATTGCTTGTTTCTGGCTCGGAATATAAACTTGCAATTGATGGAAAACAACATGCAACAATCATAATTTTTCACGACCAATTAAAAAAAAAATTACAAGGAAATTAGCAATTAGTGATTTTTTTTCTTCTTTAATTAAATGTATGTTATGTGTTCTGTTACAGGCCTTTGACAAAATCTATAGCCATTTGAAATTAGAGGCAACCACTGAATTCACGATCCAAACAAAGATACATGTAGCTTGAGCAGTTGTAATTAAATTAGATTGTATGATTTTAAGATGTAAAGCAATAAAAGAATGGACTGATTACACATTTTTACCGCTGGGCACAAAGGCCTGTGTTAACGTTAACTCGTAATTGCGGGAAAGTCAGAAAGGGGAAGTCAGAATAGTGGGATGTAAACTCGTAATGGTGAGAAAAAAAGTCAGAATTGTGGGAAATGAGCTCAGAATTGTGAGAAAAAAGTCAGATTTGTGGGATGTATACTCGTAATTGTGAGAAAAAAAGTCAGAATTGTGGGAAATGAGCTCAGAATTGCGAGGAAAAAAGTCAGAATTATGAGTTTATATCGCAATATTAAGAAAAAAAAGTGCAATTGTGAGATAGTCACAATTACCATTTTTTCTGTATTAACGTGGCAGAAACAAGCTTCGATATTGCTTCAAGCATTCACGTCCACCCTGAACACGATCTGTGTCGTGAATATGAGTGCACACAGTAAATAATACTTCTGAAATCAGCAGCATTTATATCGTAAATCTTTCTTTTTCACAGGCGAAACTGGGATTGGCAAATCCACATTGATGGACACGCTTTTCAACACCAATTTTGAGAATTTCGAGTCTTCTCATTTTGAACCGAAGGTGAAGTTGCGAGCGCAGACGTACGATCTTCAGGAGAGTAATGTCCGTCTGAAGCTCACTGTGGTTAACACCGTCGGCTTTGGCGATCAGATGAACAAGCAGGAGAGGTCAGTCCTGTTAATATCATTAATAACGTTACGTATGTTAACATGCACTTTTATATCTGCACGATTTTCATCTTAATTCTTAACATCGTAGTTGCGAGAAAAAAGTCAGAATTGTGGGATATAAACTCGTAATTACGAGAAAAAAGTCAGAATTGTGGGATGTAAACTCGTAATTACGAGAAAAAGTCTGAATTGTGGGATAAACTCGTAATTACGAGAAAAAGTCTGAATTGTGGGATAAACTCGTAATTACGAGAAAAATTCAGAATTGTGGGATAAACTTGTAATTACGAGAAAAAAGTCTGAATTGTGGGATAAACTCGTAATTGTGAGAAAAAAAGTCAGAATTGTGGGATGTAAACTTGTATTTGTGAGAAAAAAAGTCAGAATTCTGGGAAATAAACTCGTAATTACGAGAAAAAAGTCCGAATTGTGGGATAAACTCGTATTTGTGAGGAAAAAAGTCAGAATTGTGAGAAAATAAACTCAGAATTGCGAGAAAAAAGTCAGAATTGTGGGATGTAAACTCGTAATTACGAGAAAAAAAGTCAGAATTGTGGGAAATAAACTCATAATTGTGAGAAAAAAGTCAGAATTGTGGGAAATAAACTTAGAATTGCGAGAAAAAAACTCCAAATTGTGGGATAAACTCGTAATTGTGAGAAAAAAGTCAGAATTGTGGGAAATAAACTCAGAATTGCGAGAAAAAAAGTCAGAATTGTGGGATGTAAACTCGTAATTACGAGGAAAAAGTCCGAATTATGGGATAAACTCGTAATGTGAGAAAAAAAGTCAGATTTGTGAGAAAATAAACTCAGAATTGCGAGAAAAAAGTCAGTTAACATGCACTTTTATATCTGCACGCTTTAGGGATCGCATTTTAATCACATCTAAAACAAAAGTTTGTGTTTACATAGACGGGAGAGTGTTTTGAATTGTGCAATTGTATTTTGGATGCACTTTTTGATTTGATAGTGATGCACCATTGTTGTAGTACATTAAAAGTGAATGAATGCAAATAATGAAAAATCATATTTAAGAACAAAAAAACTAAAGCATTGGTGCGTATGTTGAAGTTCTGCCTCTCTCTCTTCCAGTTACCAGCACATAGTGGATTACATTGACACACAGTTTGAGTCGTACTTACAAGAGGAGCTGAAGATCAAGCGCTCTCTTCATAACTACCACGACTCCAGGATCCACGCCTGCCTGTACTTCATCGCTCCCTCGGGACACTCGCTCAAATCCTTGGATCTGGTCACGATGAAGAAGCTGGACAGTAAGGTTAGACCGTCACGTTTCCCACAGATGCTTTGGAAACTAACAGTTCACGAGCTTTTCTTAGCTTGATCATAAACAACATCTGCAAAGTTACGACGCTTTAAGTTCAAAGCAAAAGAAGATATTTTCCTTTACAGAAATCACTTTTTAAGGACTACAACAAACGGCTTGTAGAACTACACGAGCTAGTGACATCACTAACCATAGAATTTACATAAACCCCGCCCCTGGAACACAAAGGGAGATATTTTCCTTTACAGAAATCACTTTTTAAGGACTACAACAAACGGCTTGTAGAACTACACGAGCTAGTGACATC
>JAOTRC010000043.1:1644023-1655199 GCA_027497675.1 Cyprinella lutrensis
TAAATTAACTTTATTTTATTTATTTTTTTTTTTTTTTTTTTTTTTTTTTTTTGGGAGGGAATCAGGGGATATGAACTACTAGGATGGCCTGCAAAAATTCATCATCATTGCAGCACTTTGTTCTGAATAACTTATACGCATAATAATATTTTTTGTGGAAGAAAATTTATTTTAAATTATAATTTTAGGACTAAAATGTACAATGTTAAGTATAAAAAGCAAAGCATACTTGAGATTAGCCTGGCGATTGACTATTTTCTTACATTAATTTCCCTTTTAGATCGTATAATGTATGTTGTATTGTTGAACTTTAAGTAATAATCAAAATAATATTTGACATTAAACAAACTGCAACTAATATATTTCTCCTCTTCAGGGCGTGGGGTTTTCACCACTGGAGCTTTCTTCAGAGGGGATTTTGTTCTTGAATACAGAGGTGAACTTCTGAGTTCAGAGGAGAGTCTTGAACGAACTAAACACTACACTGAAGCTGAGAACACATTCCTGTTTGATTTTCAGTGGCATGGCAGAAATTGGTGGTGAGTTTCTACATCAGTCTAAGAACTGTTGGATTGATGTACTAGAAATGCTAAACTATCTGGAACTGTAAAATACTGGGTGTGTTTATGCCTGTAGTTCTGTTCGCTTGGGTTGTTTGGTACGGGTCTGCCCCGTCTGGGTTTCTATTGTCAAACTTACTATGCTTGACCAGTTTGTCATTTTTAGGGTCACAACTTCTGTTTTTGGTTCGGTTACATTTCTCTGGTCCATGTTATGTTCATATTTCAGTTGAACCGCACCAGAGTTAGTTTGGAAGCCAACTTAGACCCATTTTTCAGCATCTCTGTCTGCTTGTTTGGTGGCACCAGGTTTCAGATGACAGCGTTCACACTTATCCAAATGAACCGCACTAACAGTCTAAACAAACATCCCTGGTGTGAACACACCCTAATACTTAAAAAAATTCACCATCAATTGACATAAAGAGCACTGAGAGCAGTTTCCTTGAGTTATCAGTATTTGTATTCCCTGTATTCACTAAAGAGAACAAAATGGTTAATTTGAGATGGCTTTATCTGAGAGCTGAGAGGATGTTGCTGTACACTATCAATTAGGGATGTAACGATTCACTCAACTCACGATTCACAAAACTGGTTTCACGATGCGATTTTCTCACATTTTTTTAAACAAGTGAGATTTAAGAAATTATAAATGAAAAATTGTCCCTTTTAATATGTCTCAGAAAAAAAGTAATGCACATTTCTTTTTAAGTTTTGAAAAATATTTGTCAAATAAAAAACTACAGTAAGATTTAAATTTTGTTATAATTTTTATCATGACATTAGCAAGAGTTAAAAAAAACACATTTAGAAAAATATGCCATAACCATCAATAAATGTTTTTTTTTTAAATCCATGTACACATTTAGAGAAAGAGATAGTAAAAATAAATGCAACACCTGGTTGCCACAAATACATTGATGCACCTTGTGATCTCTGTGGCTCTTGCGCTTGATGTATTAATGCCTTTTACATGAAAACGGAGGTGACTGGTGCTTCTCACCGTGGTGATTATTCTTAGTCTACGAAAAGTTAAAATGCCACCACACCTCTGATTTGATTGAGTCAACGTCACCTTCTACGCTTGCCATCCCCTTGTGTTTGACACCAGTCTATGCCACACACTGACGTGGGGCGAGCGGAGCAAACCGAGCCTTTTCAGTTCATTCCAATGGAAGTTGCGCGTGTCTCACACAAGCTCAAGTTCCATGAGTGGAAACACTCACTAGCTTCGCGCCAGTGTGTGCTCGCTGCTATTGTGCCTGTAAAGAGAGGTGCACAATTTCACAGTTGGCTATGTAGTTGCAGGGTCGTTTACTGTATAGCCTACTGTGAACTTCTCTTTACAGGCACAATAGCAGTGACCTTCTGTTTAAAACGAGTATCACGATTCGTTTAACATTTAAACCTACCTTGAATCGTCACACATTTTTATTGATTTTCAACCGGTTGAGAGTGAATCGTTACATCCCTAACTATCATATAGATCAGTGGTTCTCAAACACCCTTTGCAGATTCTGTATGTCTCCTTCTCCTGACACACTTAGTTGAGTTTATAGAGGCGTGTTCTGATGATAAAGTCCTCATCTGAATCAGGTGGATTAAAAGACAAGACATACAGCATATGCAGAGCGGTGGGTTCCCAGGACTGGGGTTCACAACCACTTCTAGAAAATAACTGTACATTTTTAGCATATATACTAAGATTACAAGTATTGAGTGATAATTTTATGTGTTTATAGCATGGATGCCTCTAAAGAAGATGGGTGCTCTTTGGGAAGACTTGTAAATGATGAGACCAAAAATCCGACTTGCAAAATGAGAACTGTGGAAGTGAGCGGAAAACCTCATTTGTGTCTCTTTGCTGTACGAGACATTCTACCAGGAGAAGAAATCACTTATGATTATGGAGACTCGGATTGGCCTTGGCGAGACCAGGTACTTTTAAAAAAATTCTAAAGAGATTGATCAATAATAATTCATGATAATCTTTTACTGTCATTCTGATTAGTTACAATGTGATTGTGGTCTCTTATTTCTGAAGCCTTTACATCAAGAGTCTTTTTGATCAGTCTCACCTTTATTGTAAGCCATGTTCTCCTTTGTCAATTTGAACGACCGGTTTACATCTTGATTCTATGAAACCACTCCCTCAGAAACAGGCAATGGGCTCAGTTTGCACGTTGTCTGGAAACTTCATGCCCATTACCTTTACTTTTAATGCTCGGTCAATGTAAATAATGGTGTCGATACTGTAGTATCAGTATGAGCCAGAAACAGAGCCAGAAAGCAGTGATGCAATGATAGTCAAGCAGAACCTCCCCAAACACGGCTCTTACAAAACGTTTCTGAATGGTACATTATTATTATTTTATTTTATTCTACTATTATTATAAGAATTTCGATATGAAGAGTTCAGATGCAAAAGCCTCTAAGTGCCATTTGAATTTTTCTTCTAAAATGATCATTTTTATCAAACTTGTATATTTAAGTTCAGTAATTTCACTTAAATGACAATTAAATTGAGTTGAGTCAATTAGTTTGTGTTGAGAAAAGAAGTAACAAAAAAAATAAACAAATGTCTTCCCATACAAATGAATGATGTAATATAAATAGTTATTTTATGTAAGGTAGTAACACGGTATGTATCCCCTGCAACGTTGAGCCTCGGTGTTAATGCAAGTGCGTTCAGTCACTCTTTCTTTGATGTGTACACAGTCAGGCAGACACAGAGACCCGGGCCTGTAGGACGTGCCACAGGTCTGACAGCTGCTTCCAGGACGATGACGGTCACATCCTCTCGTTCTCAGCGCCCTGAGCTCTCTATCAATTGCAGCACATGTTGCTGAGACGCACACACACACACACAAAGTCATTCATTCTCCCCTACCTCCTCACTAGACTAGTTTCCTCTATCTGGTTAATGGTAGTGACAACCACACAGAGGTTTATAATAACAGATGCGCTTAAATTATGGGTCAAAAACGTGTCGAAAAAACAATGCTGGATGCAATTCTCTATGAGCATGACACCAAAATGGTCACTTTTCCTATTCAGACTATGTCATTTTCATAATTTGGCATATTGGTGGTAATTATTCTCATTTTTGATGACATTTTATGTTAAAACAATTGTGGTACTGTTGGGTCATCATCGCTCGATGCTCAGTTTGAATCTGAATCCTGAAGAAAACCATATCCACTGTGTCGTACGTTACAGAGAGGACAGTGTCGATGGGGCAAAACCTCTGAAAAGCTGTCTTGAAACGTTCCAATTAATGGTCATGCTGGATTACAAACACTTTATCAGCAGACTCGCACATGGTGCACGTTGCGTGGCAGGTTTTTAGATTCCTGTTTGTAAGCATATTCTGTATGCTGTGATAACGGCAACAAGCCTGCATCTTTACAGTGACATAATCTGGTTGCTATTACTAAAGAGGATTCTGGGTAATATGTTTTATTTTAACACTGTGACACCACATTAGCGATTTGTGTTTTTAAAGCTGCAATGTATATTTTTGGGCCACTAGTGGCATGAAATGGAATTGTGAATCTTTCTGAGGTTATGCACAGTGGGATTTATAAAGTGTTGCAGTGGTGATTAGGGCTGAACGTTTAATTGCATTTGCGATAAAATCACGATATGATGAAACGCGATTTTGTAATCGCAAGAGCTGCGATTAGTGGTCACGTGACACGCGGGAGAAAAGCAGTCTGCAAGATCAAGCATCAACTTAGCTTATTTTTAATGTATGTGATATTGTGTTATTTATTCTCTCCCCAACAATCCTGGATCAATTCAGAGAATTTCAGAATCGAGTCTCGCGTTCTCTCCCGCGGGAATTTTTCTTACAAATGCTTCACAGCGGCATTATTCATGTCTTTTGGAATGCAGTTGGCTTAAATATTAAAACTATGTAAATCACTGAGAAGGCTGCTTTCATTTTAAAATAGTAACGCGGCTTTGTGAAGAGCGCTCGTGCATGTGGTTGTGAGCGACTCATTGGTTAAATGTGCATAAACTTGCATGTCAAAATGCTTTTATGACGCAAAATTAATGTAAACACGGTCAGTTCTTAAACCAACTGGACAAACCACATTTACAATTTCAAGAGATATGTGCATTTAGTGTGAATGCAGCTTATATCTAAACTGAGAGGGAAATCACTCCAGCTCTTGAATGATAAACATTCCTACTTTTAAATACTGAGACCACTCTTTCTTCATTGCTTGTAATGCTTTTTTTGTTTCTCTCTATTTAGATTTTATATTAAAGCCGATATAAAGCCGATTTAAAATTCTTAATATTGGTTTCATTAAATGTTTTTTTTTAAAGTATGTGTTTTTACACATGTAATTAAATACATATTTTAAGTGTTATTACGATTAATTAATAAGATAAAAGGTAGATCGGATCATGAGCTGCCTAAAGATTCCCATCCCTACTGTACAATGATTTATTGCTTGTCTTTGTCAATTAATACAGAAGGTAAAGATTTTTTTTAAATCGCATATTAAATCGCAATCGCAATATTGGTTAAAAAAAATCGCAGTGGGGTAAACTGCACTGAGCATACTCGATCCACCATGTTTTTTGTTCTGAAAAGTGTCTTTTTTTACCCAGAATGCATTGCAGTGTAGTCCTACTTAAGATAGCCAGAGTTTTCAGTGATTCGTGCAACGGTCTGACTATCTACTACATCTAAGCCACAGTCAAAGTCTATCTTTGTGAACTCACAATCTTGTTCTTGAAGATGTCCAGCAGGCCGGACAGGTGGTTGTACTGGCTGGGCACTTTACGCAGATGCACGATCTCGAAGTCCGAGCGAACGCCGGGCCCCTGACACTCGCCCGCAAACATCCTCCTCCACTTCTGCTGGATCTGGACGAACAGCGGCACGTGGCTGAAAACAGAAGAACAGCAGGTGTGTGGATATAACAAGCTTCTCCTATCACTCCTATCAACACCGTAAGCACAAGAACAGCTTTAGAAAGGACAAATCTGGTTCATTTGGCAATATAAAATGAAGAATATGTGTATTAATATGTATATTAGGCTGTTATGACTAACAGTAAGGTTTATTAGTAACATTAGTTAACTACCTTAGTTAATATAAATGAACAATAATTCAACAGCATGAATTAACATTAGTTCATATTAATTTCAACATTTACTAATGCATTTTTAAAATTAAAGGTTGTATTTGTTAATGTGAACTAACAATGAACAGCTGTATTTCTATTAACTAATGATAACAAAGATGAACTAATACAGTCAGAAATGTATTACTCATTGCTAGTTTATGTTAGTTAATACAATTAACTAATTGAAAAATTTCAATTATTTCAGTAATTCAACCTAAAAGGTGAAACTAATACATTATATAGACTCATTACATGCAAAAGTGGGATATTTCAAGTCATAATATTGATGATTATGGCGTACAGCTTATGAAAACCTTTTCAAAATATTCTAATTTTAAATTTGGGGTTTTCATAATCATCGAAATTATGACTATCACACTCAAATAATTATGACTAAATAAATGCCTGAAATATCTCACTTTACATGTAATGAGTCTATACTCTATATAATATATTAGTTTCACCTTTTAAGTCGAATTACTGAAATAAACAAACTTTTGCACGATATTCTTATTTTTCGAGTTTCACCAGCATATTAACTAATCAAACATATTATTAACATATTTCACTTTGACAAAGAGACAGATGTTTTCCAAAACGACGTGCGTCAACACAGACTTCATTAAGATACTCATAATTAGGAATGAATATGGTACAAAATACAGCTTTTCTTAGTTTAGAGGTTTATAATAATAATAATAAAATCCATAACAATTATTATATAACAATATTGATTGTAAAAGTGGTACTTATATTAATAATAATAATGTAAAACCATAAAAACGAACTATTATTATTACCGGTATATAACACTAATAACTAGAGATGCACCGATACTACATTTGTCTGCCGATTATTCAGAATGATATCTGCCGATACCGGTAATTTCATTAATAAAACATCACTCTAATGCAGGAAACCCTCTCATTTGGTGCATTAATATAATATTAGAGGTTAAAATTAACAACAAAGCTATTATATTCAACTGCTAATTATTTTTAGAAATAATAATCACACTAAAATAATTATGACTAAATAAAGGCTTGAAATATCTCACTTTACATGTAATGAGCCACTGTGATTGAATGGAGGTGGAGACTAATTTGCATATTCATGACCCATGTATACTAAATGAAGCAAGGGTGTCGGGTTACATTCAAGCTAATTTAAGGCATGAATTATTTTCACAGGGAAAAAAAATCAAAGATGAGTTTTAAGAGATAGAATTATTAAATGCATGAGAACTTTAACACATGAAGTTCCTGTGCTCTGGTGTATGTAGCAGGTGAACACACACACACACACAAGCGCACTAACACAGCTCAACAGCACCACCTGATGTCAAAACAGTAGCACGACTGCTCTAAGTGTCCTGCAGCAATATGGCAGATGTAACTGCATTTATAAAGTTAAACAACATTTTTGTTTTCAATTAATCAAACAGACCCAAAGCATCTCTCAAAAGCCATAATTCATATCATTGCATGAACAATTACAGTGAATATATTACACAGCGCAGTACTAACAAAACACATCACACGACGCAATACTCAGAACATCCACATAAAGCATTTAATAAGAGGCTAAGAGATTTTTAAAAAACACTATCTATCCCACAATGCCCCAGTAAACCATGGCAACAAAAGTAGGGAAGATTTAAATAAATAAAAACTAAATTTAAATAAATAAAACATAAAAATTTAATTTAAATAAATAAAACATAAAATTAAATGAAACATAAAAATAAAATTTAAATAAAAACGAATTTTAAATAAATAAAAACGAAATTTAAATAAATAAAACATAACCGAAATTTAAATAAAAACTAAATTTAAATAAATAAAAACGAAATTTAAATGCATAAAACATAAAAACGAAATTTAAATAAAAACTAAATATAAATAAATAAAAACGAAATTTAAATAAATAAAACATAAAAACGAAATTTAAATAAAACATAAAAACGAAATTTAAATAAAAACGAAATTTAAGTAAACAAAAACGAAATTTAAATAAAAAAAACAAAAACAAAATTTTAATTAATAAAAACGAAATTTTTATAAATAAAACGATAATAAAAAAAATTAATAACTTAAATATAGAAAAATAAAATTTAAATAAAAAAACAACAACAACAACAAAAACAAATATTCGAATGTCACATTTTCGACCCACCGAACGAATATTCGGGTCCAGCCCTAGAAATTTGTAATAAAATTGACAGAATTTGAAAGCTGAGACTTTGTTTCTTATCAGATGTAACAAAAAACAAGCTGATAACAATAATAAATCATAACAAGAAATTATTATTTAAGGATTACGGGAAATGAAACCAGTGAATCTTTTGAAAATGACTAAAATGCTCTTTCACCGTCAAAAAAGAAATGCAGGAGATTTTACAGGCGAATGAAGCAACGATAGTAACAACGTGAGGATCACAGGTGTGGACGGAAACATGTGTTCATCAGAGATCCAGGAGCATGCTGGGACTCACCAGCCTGTGTTTGCCAGAGCGATGGACACGGAGCTCAGGAGCAGGTTACACTTGGACTCGCTGACGATGGCTTCACAGTTCGCTCCGGGAGAAATCACCACAAACTCACGCATGCCGAACCTACAGCACAACAGAGGCAGGCGTCAGGACTCACACACACATGCATGTTCATACACAGGCAAGACTGTTCAGTCAACTCAATGACTAGTCTATGCTGGTTTTCACCAGCCTGGCCTTGATCTCCCAATGTAAAAAATTATTTTTTTGGTGAAGTAAATACTTACGGAGGGGTATTGCATTCACTTGAAAAAAACAAATCTACTCAGTTTTTCTGAATTAACAAGTTAATTATCTCAGAATTATGAGATAATTTGTCATGGAAAAAAGTTTTTGCTCTTTTTTTCTGAATTAACGAGTTAATTTTTCATGAGTAGAAAATTTTTTGCTCTGTTTTTCTGGATTAACGAGTTAATTTTTCATGAGAAAAAAAAGTTTTGCTGTTTTTCTGAATTAAAAAAAATTCCATGAAAAATTAACTTGTTAATTCAGAAAAAAAAGTGTAAATATCAACTCAATAAAATTACGTAAAAATTACTCAACGTGTCTGATACTGGGGTTCCCATCATGCACTGAACCTTGAATAATTAATGAGGTTCATTTTTACTGGTTTCCAGCTGTATTTACACTGTTTTATCATTGATTTTTGTTGTCAGTTGTTATTTGTGACATTTCGAGTAAATTTTTTGTTCAAAATCACACATTCGAACACAAAAACGACCCATCAAATGTGTATGTCTACCAAGTATTGAGGTCTTTGCATTCACAAGAGGCTTAATATCTGACGTGATGTAATATAAATGACTTAGATGATCTAAGTAAAGCACAAACTAGAAATGACTAACAAAATTCAATATTATCGTTTTAGTGAAATGTGATGGAAAGGCAAAGGAAATTTCAACTAAATCGATATTAATCAACATTTTACTAGCCGAGTTAAAATGACTTATTTTCTGTAAAGTTTACTCAATTCCATATTCCAAGTAAATTTAACTTAAAGATTTCTAATTAAAGCTACTGATAAATATGTTTAGGTTTTTACTTGGCAAATCTTTGTAAATTTAGAGATAGTTTAGCAAGGTTTTTTTCAAGTAAATCCTACTCCAAGTTTTTTATAGTGAAGGATCATGTGTTCTTGAGAAGCAAATCAGCATTTGAAGGATCATGACACTGAAGACTGGAGTAATGATGCTTAAAATTCAGCTTTGCATCACACACAGGAATAAAATCCATTTTAAAATATATTCAAATAGAAAACAGTTATTTTAAATTGGAATAATATTTCACAATCTCACTGTTTTTATTTTATATTTGATCAAAACATGCAGCATAAGAGCTGCAGTTAGCATAAGAGACTCTTTGACCCCAAACTAGTAAACCGTATTGTATAAATTAAACTGATATGATGTTTTGAATACACGTCCTGTGTGTAGACTCTCCCATTCACACAACAGCCGCTCTAAATGCATGCAAACTCAAATGAATTGACAGCTGTCTGGCCCAAACCTCTCTCACACTAGCCTCAGGCCATCTCGTCAACATTATAATTGAGCCCTGGTTTTGCCTTGTTACCAGATACATAAAAGAAAATGGGTATTTTTCAGTACTTTTTGTTAGTGAAATGAAAGCCATAAAACAACTCAACTCAACAGCACAATGTGAACCCTGGGA
This sequence comes from Cyprinella lutrensis, assembly GCA_027497675.1. NCBI lineage: Eukaryota > Metazoa > Chordata > Actinopteri > Cypriniformes > Leuciscidae > Cyprinella > Cyprinella lutrensis. Next base: position 1,653,953 of record JAOTRC010000043.1, read on the forward strand.
AATCTCGAGAACTACAAAACTTCATTCCAGCAGCGTAAATGATTGGACTGTCAAATATCACACCCCAGCATTTGGATGAAGCCTAGAAAAAGCCTCCGGCTCTCTCGGTACACCAGAGAGATTCGGATCAAATAAATACGCCAGGGCTGCAGTATTGGGGCTTGAAGTGAAAAGGGCTCAAAGAAATCTATCACTGTGCGTCCCTAGAGTTTCTCACCACGCTGAAGTCTTCGGGTCGGCACGGCGAGCCTCGGAACTGGCAGGACAGCAGCATGTCTTTAATGTCGTGTCCTGTTCTGTTATAAAACTCCCACATGTTGAAGTGTCGTGGCTTGAATAGGCGAAAGTCCGCTTTGCTCTTGAGAACCTCCATCACGCTTTCTTCAACCAGGTGAGAGTCCCGAATCTCATGTCTATGGAGACACAAAAACACCAAGAATTCACTCAGTCTTATGTAGCGAATTTCACACAGTCTTATGTAGCGACACGATCGGTCATTTCAAAAATAAATAAAAAAGTTTAAGTTTTAGAAGCACAAATGCTCGCCCTGCTCTGTTCTGAGCGTTCATGACTCTCCTGTTCAAACTCGTTCATCAAAATGAACAAATCTTTTTTCGAGTAATGAGTCGAAGGGTCCTAGATAAGACCCTTCATCGTCTGGAATCGTTTAAGCCCTTTAAAGCTGCACTGAAACTCTCATTTTGACCTTGAACCGTTTGGTCCCCAATGAAGTCCATTATATGGAGAAAAATCCTGGAATGTTTTCATTAAAAACCTTAGGAAAGAAAGACGTGGACGTCTTGGATGACATGGGGGTGAGTAAATTATCAGCAAAAGTTTATTTAAAAGTGAACTACTCCTTTAAGTTGAAATAGCTGCCCCTTTAACAGGCAGGTATGACATCATATTCATATCATTGCATTGGGACCGAATAAAATGATTCGACAAATATATTTAGTAGGGCTGGGTATTGAGACAAATTTCACAATTCGATTCGATTTCGATTCACAAGCTTCCAATTCGATTCAATTTCGATTACGATTCGATTCAATGTTGATTATTTTGGATATCGGTTACAATAAATGGCAAATTCTCTCAAGGAAATCAAATCTCTTAACTAATACTGTTAACTATGGGAGTCTAGTTGTAGCCTACTAGTCTTCATTAGCCTATGAAGGTAATAATGAACTGTTTTGTAGCTATACAAACACTTAAATTACACTTTTATTTATTTTTATAATAAGAAG
>JAOTRC010000043.1:2154973-2166372 GCA_027497675.1 Cyprinella lutrensis
GCTAACTATAATTTGTTTCGGATTAAAAGCAAAGAAAGCCTTTTCTCAAATGTGTCCAAATGTTTCTCCTAATTATTCTCTGGTGGTGTTCTGAGAGCTGTCACTAATGGTCTTTTGTATTTATTACAGATTCTGGCTGCATTCCATGTCCTCCTAGCTACTCTAACTCTTCAACAACGTATAACAGTACTGGTAATATGCAACACAATCTCATGACAATTTGTATTTACAGTTTGCAGAATTGGTGGCTTATGTCTGTATAAACTTGAATAATTTCATTCATAAAAATGTTTGTGGTTCGCTTACGCCGGTGGTAATGTTTAGGGGTGGATCTCATGCTTACTTTAAAAAAATAATAATAATTATTACTATTAAAATAAAATGTTTTAATAGTATATGACCTTTACTAATCGTGTTTTAACTGCTGTTTGCATATTTCATATATAGATTCCAAAATTCTCCAAGGACTTTCCAAGATGTGGATCTCCGCCAAATCTGCTGACTTCCTCAAAGGCGTGATAGTCACACGCGTCATGCCCTCGTTCTACATCTTCATCATCCTCATTAGTTTGCCCCTGAACGCTTTGGCCTTGGTGACGTTCACCTGTAGGATTAAAGCCAAGAAACCCGCTGTGATCTACATGTCTCACCTGGCGTGTGTGGACCTGTTCTTCACCCTGTTGCTGCCTCTGAAGGTCCACTACCACCTGAACGCTTCAGATTGGGTGTTCGGGGAGGTGGCGTGTCGTGTGCTCAGTGCTGCGTACTACTGCTACATGTACTGCTCCATACTTCTGATGATGTGCATTAGTGTGGACAGACTGCTGGCTGTGGCGCTTCCCATCACCTCTCAAACCTGGAGGAGCACAAGGAAAGCCACGTGTGTGTGTGTGCTGGTCTGGCTGCTGGCGCTCGCTGGTACGGTGCCACTTCTCTCAATGAGACAAACGCTCAAGGTTGAGGATGTGGGCGTCACTTGCCATGACGTACTGCCCCAAAACGACCCTTCAAGGCTGTATTATGTGTATCTATTCTCCATTCTCTCTTGCCTCTACTTCTTCTTGCCACTGGTTGTCACCTCAGTGAGCTACTGTACCATCATATATGTACTCAGTACCAAGTCTGAACACTTAGCATCATCATCATCATCACCTTCAGGCGTTCGAAGGAAAGCTGTGATTATGGCTATCACTGTGCTGATTGAGTTTGTGTTGTGTTTTGCTGCAACCAATGGCCTCCTGTTGTTCCACTATGTTCGTTTAGCTACAAGTAGAGACATCGGCGAGGGAGATTCATCATATGTTGCTTACCTGTTGGCTGTGTGTTTGGGGAGCACAAGTGTTTTTCTGGACCCTCTTCTGTACTACTACGGCTCGTCTCAGTACAGAGAGCAAATGAGATCTGTGTTTTGGTGCAGAAAGGCCAAAAAAGTGAAAACCGTAAACATATGAAATGCTCAAACATATGAACGTCTCTTGAAGATTTCTCCGAAAACAATATTCTTGCTTGATGAGTTCACTACACTGTATTTAACTGCCAGTATTAACCAAGTGTTCCTACATGAGATGTAAGTAATTTCTCTGTATGCACTCATTTATTATTCAATTTACTTATATCATGCACTATATTGACAAATATGTAGCTACTGTGTTGAAATCGGTGAAGGTTTTGGAGCACTGTTTATATATTATAATATATGTAGGCTGTATTATCATACATACTGTACACATGTACTGTATGTCACCCATATCCATCTATGTTAATAAAGGCAATATAATCAAAATAAATAAAACCTGTAATAGCCTAACATTTGACTGAAGCCAATTGATGACATATTTTGGTTCTGCATTTGCACAGAGGCTGTGATTGAGCAATTTAGCTCACAGTTTTAATCCATCCAATGTAAATAAACTAACATCGAATACTATTCTGGTAGACGTAATAAGTAATGGAGTAATTACTTACTTTTACTTACTTACACAACACTGTGCATACATTATGATAGATTATTGTTTTAAATATAGCAGTTAATATAGAAATATTAAATGATTGAGGGGGAAAGCTACTTTTTGAATATGAAATTAATCCTTTACCCTTGTTTTCCCCCCCTTATACTAGTCTAGTACTAGTATTATACTTACTAGTACGTCTAGTAAGTATGTGATTTGAAACATAGCCATCAAAAATGTGGTGTTGGGAACCATTAGCATACTAGTATATTACTCATACTATATTTACCAAAAGTGTATGGCAGAAATAGTGAGCAAAATTGTATTTATTAAGCAGTAACGTTAGTAGCTAGTTGGTTAGTATAAGGTTCCAAATTCAGCATTAGAAAAGATCGCCCTACACAAAAAACTCCCATATATGAGCACGTTTTCACAATTATCTAGTTACAAGGAACATTTAGAAAAAGTTACAAAGATTTTGTGTTATTATGTGGGTAAATGTTTTTAAGTTTTGTGCTTCATTGACCGCAGCAGCGCCATTTTGATTTTTAACGGGAAAGGCAGCGAGGGTGTGAGGGATAAATATTATTACTGTTATTTAATGTTTTTGAATTGACGGAACAGTGCAAAAATATATTTCCCAGAATTTTAGTAGACAAAAAAAAATATACTAATAAAATAAAAACAGAAAATATTAACTACTGGAAATTATAAGCGAAAAGCTTTTTACAGTTTTTTTTTATTTTTGTATTATTATTTTTTTTGACAGCGGATGCCATTAAAAACAAGATAAGTCTATATATCCATCACTTTCTCGCTTTCATAATCATAATTGTCGTGGCGCAGCTCTGAATAAGGTCTACTAAAGGCACAACAAATATTTTTGAATTCGTATTTTTGCTGCGTACGGTCTCATGCACGCGCATCCTCCGTGACGTCAGTGCGGTCTCAAGAGTATAAAAGCGCGCGAGTGGGCGGATAGACTAACAGAGTGTTTGTGTCGTTGTTGTGAAGAAAACTGAAAATGGTGCAACTTTCAAAAACTGGAGCGAAAGACTCGCTAAGAGCTGGTCATCCTCCTGCAGGTTTGCACATTTAGTCACATATAAAACCTTTTAAAAAAAAGTATGTCTTGTTTTGTTTGCGCTGTGTAAGAAGTTTGATGTTTTATTTTAACGATGCGTAGATGTAGATTATTAAATTGCATGCTATTTTTGTGAATGTAGACCTCCTTTTGGCTGTAAAGTTAGTTAGTGCAGTGGGAGGAAAACAACCATTAGCTCTTGTTTTCTTACTAGGCATCACAGGATGTGAGTTCCGATGACATAGTTTCTGTAGTTTCTACTTCTACTGTGATTTAACACGATTAGTGCACCAGACCCGGTTCTACGGTGGTTTTATCAAGCAATAGCACCCAGTTGATTCTGTATTACTATATTGGCGAAACCGATTTGGCAAATGTTCCAGTGAATATCTGTGTTTGCGCTCTGGAGAACGTCAAATGAATCTATTTACAACGTGTTCTTTGCAGCGATGGGCAATGTAGCCAATCACAGACGTAGTTGATGAATTCTGTAACGCAGTGGCCAATCAGAGACGTTTAAGATAGTCAGAATCCACCCACCGTTCAAAACTATTGTTTCTCATGACGCTAATGCCAGTGACACACTGCGATTTCGGAAATCAAATTAGATTATCATTACAAATCAATCAGACTGTACGAAATGGATCTTATAAACTTGTGTACGACATGTTTGTAGACTGCACGATGATGTCACCCATTGATTTGTAGGCTACTACGTAGTATATAATAAAACGTCTGCATCAGCAACATGCGCTAGTGGTAAACAAACACAGCCAGATGGCTGTTTACCTTCTGTTAAAGGGATAGTTCACCCGAAAAGGAAAAATGTAATTGACTTTCCCTCATGTGGTCCAAACCTGTGAGTTTCTTCCGTTGATCTCAAAAGATATTTTGAAGAATGTTGCGAACGAGACAGTTAACAGCACCCATTGACTTGCACTATTTTATTTTTCGTCAAGTGTTTGATTACAACATTCTTTAAAATATCATATTTTATGTTCAACAGAAGAAACACGTACAGTTTTAGAAAATGTGGGGGAATAAATGTATAATTTTCGTTTTTGGGTGTACTATCCCTTTAATTCACTACACAAATACAGCAAGTTTTTAAAATCTGCTTCTAACAAAGACTTTTCATCATGTGTTTAATTTATAAAGCCACTGTAAACATTACTCAATTCCTTTTAATCTTGTGCATTTGTAAACTTATGCAATGTAGGGACACTGTAATGTGAAAGTAGGGCTTAAAGGTAGCAAATGGCGTGTCAAGGCATTTACTCGGGTTACCTGAGAGTTTCACAATCTAAGCCCTTTCAAACTGCACTGAACACTCCCTCATTGTACCGTTCACTGACTTTTTGTTAGACTGATTTGAGCGAGCGGCTTGTTTTATTGAGCAAATATTTGCACGCTCGCCCTCGGGGCCTCGATAGACCTGCCAAATATTCAGAACAACAGGGCCAATGGACTGAGATGATGGTAGTGGACGTTTACAGGACTCAAACTCATGATCTGTGAGAAAACGCATCTATCTATATTGGGAATGCAGATTTGTGGTGACATTGCAAATCATTGTCTGCTTTTTTCTTTGAAAGAAGTTTGATCATGAGATGAAAATGTTCTAAAACAACCTGTATTGGTGAATAAAAGCTGTAACGCTTCCTAATACATCCACATTTTGTAATTTCAACTGAAAGTAATTGTGCACTTTCTTCAGTGAAAGCAGGAGGAAAAAGAGTCGTGAAGAAGAGCGCTGATGATGGTGGAAATCTGGAAAAGGAGACCAAGAAATTTGACAAAACCAGGTAAATACAGTATTTTCTGCCTAAGAAAGATGCTGATCTCTTTCTGACTGCTTTCAAATGCCTCTCTGGCAGTTTGCTCAACATTTAATGAACACGTTTCATATAAACTTGGGCTGTGGTGGAATGTGCAGTGGTTTGCTAAACCCGCTGGCAAGAACATTCATATCGTGGTTGCGTCTCTTTCGCATTCTGCTCCGTATCCTGGGATTGAAAGTGGTTTATCTAACTTTAAAGGGCTAGAAATGCATTTTTAGTCTAAGTGAAGCATGTTAAACGTGCTGCTAAAAATGTTTCAGCGCTTTGCATGAAATCAAAGAACCGTGCAGTTGAGTTTAGCACACAATTTTGCACTTCACACTGACTGATTTGTTCTCCAGGTCCCTGCCGACCCCGTCCAGAATGCAGCATCTGAGTCTCCTCCTGGCTGGGCCGCTTGAGAAGGTTTGTTGCACCCTTACTAGCTTTGCATGTATCCTCCAATCCCATAATGCACTGCTGTGTTGATGCTTAAGATGGCACACATGAAGGGTTTAAAGTGTGTTGACGTCATGCAGTTTCTGTGAATAGTTTGCGAGCGCTTCACAGACGCTGCTGTTCTCAGTTTTAATTGGAGCGAGAGTGAAAACTAGGACATGGTCATTAATTCAATTAAGTTGAGTTTAGTCAAAATACTAGTATTCACTTTATGAACTCACTTCAATGATTTCCTCTTCAAGTGTCCACGTTTTTTGGCTACTAAAATAGCAGCTACCATTTTAGTTGCCAAAAAGTGTTTGTAGTTTTTGTATTTATTTTCAATTTATTTCAATATATTTTTTTTTCTTTCTCAAATGTATGTACTTCTGTTTATTATTGTATATTTTTCATATTTACGTAATGGATCTCTATTTAAGTTTATTACATTTTTTTAAAAATCTTTTATTATTTAGTATACTTATCCTCTTTATTTTGTATTTCAGTAATGTATTCATCGATTTATATTATCGTAGGCTTATATTTTCATGTTTGTGTAATTTATTGATCTAGTTTTTGGATATTATTGTAGGCTTATATTTTCATATTTATGTAATTGATCTATTTACGTTTATTACCTTTTTAAAATTCTTTTATTAGAAGTTAATATACTTATTTTTTTTCTATTTTTTTGGTGTTTTGTATTTCAGTAATGTATTAATTAGTTTATATTATTGTTGCCTTATATTTTCATATATATGTAATATTTTTATCTATTTAAGTTTATTACTTTCTTAAAAAAATATTTTATTATTTACTATACGTTTTTCTATTTATTTGGTATTTTGTATTTCAGTAATGTATTCATCTGTTTATATTATTATTTTAGGCTTATATTTTCATATTTATGTAATATTTTGATCTATTTAAGTTTATTACTTTCTTAAAAAATATTTTATTATTTACTATACATTTTTCTATTTATTTGGTATTTTGTATTTCAGTAATGTATTAATCTGTTTATAATATTGTAGGCTTATATTTTTCATATTTATGTAATTTATCTGTTTTAGTTTATTACCTTTTTAAAAATCTTTTATTATAATTTGGTATTTTTTCTATTTATTTGGTATTTTGTATTTCAGTAATGTATTCATCTGTTTATATTATTGTAGGCTTATATTTTCATATTTATGTAATATTGATCTATTTAAATTATTACTTTAAAAAAAATGTTTTATTATAATTTAGTATACTTATTTTATTTGGCATTTTCTACTTCAGTAATGTATTCATCTGTTTATATTATTATTGTTGGCTTATATTTTCATATTTATGTAATTGATCTATTTAAGTACATTACCTTTTTAAAAATCTTTTATTTAGTATACTTATATATTTTTTTTCTATTTATTTGGTATTTTGTATTTCAGAGATGTTCATATTTTTTATTTAATTTTATTAGTATCTTTAATTATAATATATTAATTTGATAATTTAGTTCATCATTTGTTTGTAATATCTAAGTTTATTTAATTTATTATTAAATTTACACTGTTTTTAGTAGTTTAAAAGTTTGACTTGGATTTTCCCATGACATTAGCCATAAAAGCTGAGATTGTTTTAGTCATTTGGTTAGTTTGTTTCATAAATGAAGCATCATATTTAACACGAATGTTTTTTTCTTTTCGCTGCAGTTTGGTCATGATTTCCCAGAGACTCCCGTTTCTGTGCGACACAGCCGAGTCCGGCCGAGCGTGGAGAAGCCGCACGTCTCGCGCATCCCCTGCATTCAACAGCCACGCAAGTTTTGAGCCACAATGGCCTCCACTTCTGAGCTTCTGACCATGTGACATGCAGAAGACGACCAGGAGGTGTGTTTGTAGGTGAATGTGGAGCATAATGGACCTGACTTGGTAGCCTTGTAACAAAGTTACTGTTATGTGACTTCTCTTCAGGTTGTTTGTTGCAATCTTTGTAGCTTTGCAGTTTTGTGCTTGCGCTGTGTGGAGTATTCAATAACCCACTCTGAATTAAAGACGTTGGAAAGAGTTAGGCTTCTGCTTCACTGACGTGTTTGCTTGCATTGTTTAATTGTAGCATTAATATGCATGGGGTTCCTGGAAACTATTTTTTGACAATCATTGAAACAAACTGTTTTCCTACTCTTTCACTAAATGAGACTTTTATACCAGTAAAATTCACTTTTCCAGCAAATTAAATGGTGGCTGTATTTTCTTTTCACGACCAATAGGTGGCGGTAGAATCATCTGTAATTCCCATTATTTTAAAGGCATAAGGCGGCATTTTAAATTGCAAAAGAAATCATTCTGAACTTTCATTTGTGTTGTGCTTTTCAACACAAAGTTTAAGAATTGCATTTCTATTAAAAAAAAGCTCACACTTTTAACTTTAGGCAAGAGAATAAACTAGATAAATAGCTTTAGTTTCTCATTGTGAACTTAAGGATGTTCACTTTTATCAGCTATGCTTTAAGTTTTATTTCATAATCTGTACATGACACTAACAGAAAGCAAGATAATATTGAGAGGAATGTTTTAAAATCCACCCAATGTTCACTGCATGAAACGAGTTCGTATCTGTGAGTTTATTTAAACGTGTTGTGTGTTAGAAATGAGCCTTTTAATCTTTCTCTCTGACGTTTCCCATAAAGCGTGTTTACGGCTGGGTCTGAAGCTGTGGTCATGACATGATGCTCTCTGTGAAGCAGCGCTGCGTGTGGTGTCTTTGAGCTGTCAGTCTGATAGGTTTGGAGGAAGTCTGCTGTATATTTAGGCGTCTGATGCAGACCGCACAAAAGATCCCCTATTGAGTGTGTGAACGGGCCTGATGCCAAAACTGAGACTGGGTTTGAGTCTCGAGGAGGAGGATCAGAAACACTGTCCGTCAAAGTTAAGATTCGCTTCACTGAATGCGTGTTGCACCATTTGAGAATGGTTTCTTATTAGATGCTTGAAATTAGTTTGACAATTAAATTGTGCTTGTGTATGAATTGCAACTTAAAAAAAGCATGCTTCACTCAAATTCTCATTATTGTAATGTAACTATAATAGGAATTTCCTGAGAATAAAACATTAAAATTTGCCAAAATAGTGTCAATGCTCTTTGCTATTACAGGAATAAAATTAAAATATTTTAAAATATATTTAAAAATGTTTCTTTAATTTGTAATCTTTCACAATACTGGGAAAAAAAACTTAAAATAAAAATCATGCTTCACTCAAATTCTCATTATTGTAATGTAACTTTAATAGGAATTTCTTGAGATTAAAACATTACAATTTGTCAAAATAGTGTCAATGCTCTTTGCTATTACAGGAATAAAATTAAAATATAAAAAAAAATATTTTAAAATATATTTAAAAATGTTCCTTTAATATGTAATCTTTCACAATACTGGAAAAAAAAAACTTAAAAAAAATCATGCTTCACTCAAATTCTCATTATAACTATAATAGGAATTTCCTGAGAATAAAACATTAGAATTTGTTAAAATAGTGTCAATGCTTTTTGCTATTACAGGAATAAAATTAAAATATAAGTTTAAAAATGTTCCTTTAATATGTAATCTTTCACAATACTACCGTTTTTTACTGTATTTTTTTTTTTTCAAATAAAGAGCGGAAGAGTTCTTAATTATTCCTAATTTTTGACTGATATATTAATGGTCCAAAAATGGCTATATTTTATTAATACAAACATTGCAACCAAAGCATGCTTCACTCAAATTCTCATTATCGTAATGCAACTATAATAGGAATTTCCTGAGAATAAAACATTAAAATTGCATTATGATTAATTGTCAAAATATATTCAATGCTCTCGAAATATAACTATAGGACTACTGTAATTATAATTAGAATTTTTTGAATATGGAATGAATAGATTATATAGCTTTGCTATTGCAGGAATAAATTTAAAAAATGTTCCTTTAATTTGTAATATTTGACAATACTATCATTTTCACTGTACTTCATTTTTTCAAATAAAGAGCAGAAGAGACTTCTTTCAAAGACAAAATCTCAATTATTCCTTATTTTTGACTGGTAGTGTATATTAATGGTCCAAAAATGGCTATATTTTGTAAATAAAGAGCAGAAGAGACTTCTTTATTTAAGACAAAATCTTAAATATTCATAATTTTTGACTGGTAGTGTAGATTAATGGTCCAAAAATGGCTATATTTTCCTAATACAATCCATGAAATAAAAAAAATATATAATTTTTTCTTAAGAATAGCATATGACCCTGATGGTTTTTGTGAGATTTGTCCACTTTCTCTTTTTCTTTCCTTGTTTCCCCCTCTTATATTCCTTCTTGATCTGAGCTAATAGAGATTGCGGCCGGTTGAATCAATATCAGGAGTTATGCAAAGGATCCCGGTTTACCTGTATGCGGATTAGAGACGCTCAGGGATTATAAAGGCATTGCATGGCGTGAGGCTTACAAATATCCCACAAATAAATCCCCTTTTCCATCTCTCAAGGCAGGAGGGTCCTTCTTCACAGATACCTGATATATTTCACATCACAAGCTGTTTTGCATACATGTATTTGTATGAATCATATTTCAATCTCATTGTCCGCTGTGAGCCACTTTCTAACAAAATTACTTTTGTTCCAGCTTTTTTTCATCCTGGGTTACCCTATGCTGAGTTCAAATTACATTTCCCAAAATGCAAATCCAGTGTTTATGAAGCATGCTTGAAACACAACATTAACTTTTAACAGTTTAATAAAATAACGAGACAAGAAAGATACGCTGAAACTAACTTTTGATATTACTTTTAATTCATTTGTCACACTGGAAATATAAAATCGAATGCATTGCACTTGAATTATTTTTCTTTCTTTTTTTTCTTGAAGTTAATCTAATTAAAATAAGGCAAGACCAAATTATGTTCCTAAAGGGCATGAAAAGGAAATGGAGAAATAAATAAAATAAATAAATAGATTCTTCAAAAAATGTAATATTAATTAATTAATTAATTATTCTTTTGTCACACTGGAAATATAAAATCGAATGCATTGCACTTTTATTATTTTTCTTTCTTTCTTTTTCTTGCAGTTAATCTAATTAAAATAAGGCAAGACCAAATTATGTTCCTAAAGGACATGAAAAGGAAATGGGGAAATAAATAAATGACGATTCTTCTTCTAAAAAAAAAAACTTTTAAAATATCTTTTCATTTTTGAAATTCTCAATTTACTGTAATGTCTCGGAAATAAACAGAAAACAATGGCTTTGTTTTAAGGCACTTACATTAATGAATTTAACCCCCAAAATGACAAATAAAAAGTGCAATGCAGATGTAAGAATTTTATAAAAATGTGCATGCAGCGTATTCATTCTGCTGTAAGAGTATGCTATTGCAAACGTATGTATTTCCTATTAAAAGCTGTTATTTTACACCAATATTTTCTCGGTTTGATGTTGCAAGCGTGTAGATTCAGAAGACATCAAAGCAGACGGAGAAAATGGTAGAGAACTCACTAGAGCAGTGTGATCTAACTAACCACATGTTGAAGATCTTTCAGAGCCTTTACATGTGTGTCTCTTTAACGGCACGCATTACACGAGCTGAAGCCTTCATGTGGGAACACAACCACAGCACAAATCATCTCAGGCAGCAGCTGATGACCAGCTATAATGATGGATTCACATTCTCAGGCTGCTGCGGTGAAAGCTCTCAACAGGTGTGTGTGTGTGTGTGTGTGTTGTAGATTACAGCAGGATTATCACATACACTTTGAATCCTGTGTTGAATCTCATTGGGACTTGGTTTATGTGCAGTATCGGAGCCGCTATAAAAACACAACTGTATTTTCTAAAATATTATCTGAATGGCCAAATGATAGACATTTGGGTTTGATTTGTATATAAAGACAAACAAACACTTTTTTATGGAAGAACACATTTTCTGAGAATGCTCTTGCCTAAAAGTCTTCAAAATGACAATGTTAAATATATCTAATTAACATTAGAATTTTAGGCCTGATGCCTCAAAGTTAATAATGCAACCTGTTATTTCTGATCGTAAAACTGAATCACTGAAATTCCTTTATTGTGTGACTGTTGAATATGTAT
>JAOTRC010000043.1:4098426-4108939 GCA_027497675.1 Cyprinella lutrensis
TTCGACTGAAGAAAGAAAGACGTGGACATCTTGGATGACATGGGGGTGAGTAAATTATCAGCAAAAGTTTTTTTTTTAAGTGAACTACTCCTTTAAGATCTCTGAAAATCTTAATCTTAAAAATTGTGTAGGCTATTATCATTATATTGCCTCAGTTTGTGTAAATGTTGATGAATATTTTAATTTAATTTTGCATGATTTTGTCAACTACTATGTTATTTCCATGGCTAAAATGAATTAATGTCATGATTTAACTGATATTTCAATCAAAAAAATAACTTTTGAGAAGATAGAAACGTCTCTTAATTGAATCTCTTTGCAGCCGAGAGTGTGATTTCGCTTTCATACATTCGCATTTTTGTATCATAATCCTCATTGAGAGGGTAAAGTGTGCGGTTTCTGAGACAAAGCATTCCAGAGTGTCAGTCGTGCCGTGAGTGCTCATAGCCTGCGGAGTTAGAAACCGAAACAGCCTCGGCATCCTCCGCAGTCTGCTACGGACAAGCAAACACTTGTACCATACTTGCACTTGGGTCACAGGTCACATATGCTCACACCCGGGTCAGAAATGAACTGGGACTTGAGGTTGAGAAGTCCACCAAAAGTGATAAAATGCCCCAGGTATACTATGAGGACCATCCTCTTTTTCTCTCACTTAAATTATTGCTTTGGTAGGCTTACTTTATTAGAACATACTTATTGTTTGGGGTCAGTGTGATGTTTTTGTTTAGAAAGAACATAGTTGCACTTTATTTTACAGTACATGTACAGTGTACTTACCTACAAAAGTACTGGGGTTACGGTTACGTTTGGGAGGTTCATTATATCCCAGTTACCTTACATTACCAGTACTTTTGGGGGCAAGTACATTAAAAGTGCACATGTAAAATGAACGGCAACCTAGGAATGAACACTATCATCCAGCGAGGACACATTAAATTGATCAAAAGTGTATTTTAAAAGTGTACTTTCCATTCATCTAAATAATCCTGAAATAAAAATGCATGACGGTTTCCACAAAAATATTAAGCAGCACACCTGTTTTCAATCTTGATAATAATAATAAATGTTTGTGCAGCAAAACAGTATGATTTCTGAAGGATCATGTGACACTGAAGTCTGGAGCAATGTTTATTTCAAAATTTAATTTAAAATTTTCATATAGAATAAATTATTAATTTTTCAAAGTACTATCATTAAATAAACTTTTTTTTCTCATTGTGTATTTTTTATTTTTATTTATTTTTATTTTCTTATTACTTTGCTTATTTCATTCAATTTAATTTAAATGTATTAATTTACTGGTGATATTATTATAACTTGTATTATTTAACTCTGGGAGTACACTTCCTCAGATCACAGAAAGAATTAAGTTGACAAAACTTAAATGGATTAAGTAAGAATAACTTAATGCAATTAAGTTATGCTTACTTAATGAAATTAAGGTAACGAGTTTGCATAATAAAATTAAGTAAACTGAACTCATTGTTTTTTACAGTGTATGTGATATGTAATGTTTCTTCTTATGATTTGTCTTTTGTATTTGTGTGTTATAGGACCCTCTTGAAAATGAGATGCTACATCTCAAGACGCTATATAAATAAATACATTTTAAAAAATAAAATAAACGCAGCCTTGGTAAGCATAAGAGTCTTATCGACCCAAAATTTTTAAACGGCAGAAAATATACCAGATATTTCTTTCAGAACATTGGGGACAATCTCGCGTTCTTCACGTTGTCGTCGTATATTAGTCAAGCGCAACACCCTAATGACCGTCCTGGTGTTATAATAGCCATAAACAAAGCTCCCGAAGAAAAGACTATCTGAGGTCAGGCCCTCTGATCACCATGACAGCCACCGAAGCATCCCGGGGAATGCCTGAAGAAAGACTAAAAACTTGTAAATCTAACTCCACCCATATTCCCCTTTGTTTGCCTCGTCTCATATATCTTACGTCTGTCACGTAGCATAAACCCCCATACTGGAGTCCAAAGTCAAGAATAGTTTTCAGACCATTAAAGGGATAGTTCAGCCAAAAATGAAAATGCGGTCATCATTTACTCACCCTCAAGTTGTTTCAAACCTGTATGAGATTCTTTGATTTGATTAAGACAAAAGAAGATATTTTGAAGAATGGTAACTAAAGAGTTGATGGTAGTCGTTGACTTCCATAGTATTTTTTTTCCTACTATGGAAGTCAATGGGATCCGTCAACTGTCTGGTTACCGACATTCTTCAAAATATCTTCCTTTGTGTTCAAAAGAACAATGAAAGTTTGAAACAATATGATGGAGAGCTTGCTTTGCATTTTGAAGTGAACTATTCTGCAATGTCTTTTAAAATTCGTATGATGTCATCTTTTGCCCGGATCAAAAAAAAGCACCATAAAACCATACAGAATAATCCATATGATTTGTACTTGTTCCAAGTGGTACAGCTTTTTGTTCGCAGATCTGCAATTCTCCTTTTATGTTCCTTGGAAGAAGAAAAAAACGTATATGGGTTTGGATGAGTAAATAAGGATGGAAATCTTGGAATATATGTGGACTTTTAATTATAATAAAATAATAATTGAATAGTATGAGATGCATCATCTACTTCTTGTAGTACACTTTAAAGCTCACAAAAGTACTAAAAGTGCAGTCTAGATGCAATTCTACTAAAGAGTTTGATGGGCTCTCCTCCCATTCAAAGTGGGAGTGACAGTCCCAGACGCAGCCTGAGGAAACCTACTTCTGCTCTTCACATCAGTCTTCTTCACGCGCTCACACACACATAACACACTAACACACACGTCACCCGAGGAACGCTGAGCTGCACACCTGGGCTACTTGCTTGTGGCGAGAGGCTTTGTTGCAAAGGTGAGTCACTGCCATACATTCATTAAATGACTACAAATTATGGTTAACTTTTCAACATCTAATAAAAATATGAACGTTTCTTTTATTGTCTTTGCATTTTTTTGCTGGGTAATAAAGTCTCTATGGAAGGTAATACTGTACAGTACTTTTTAAGCAGGTTTGTATGCAACATAATATCATTGTGCATTTGAGATTTCATTTGCTCTTGGAAATTGTTTGTGTATTGGTTTATTTTTGAGCGGAGATATGTTAATAAGTTCAATATTTACAGAGGGAATAAGAACAAATATTTAGCATAAAGAAAATTAGACCTTTTTGTAATTTGCATAAAGGATTTTACATTGTATTAAGTGTAAAATCAATCACTGTAAAATTAGGCAGAGCAAGAAAGACTTCTATGATTTGTTAGTCTATAAATACTATAATATGTAGTCAGTGCTGTAGATCACTTATAAATTGTAGTCAGTTACTGATTCCAAATTGTATGAGAACAATTGTAGTTAGTAACGTAATCCATTACATTTACGCATTTATGGAAATATAATTGGACTACTTTTTTGATTACTTTTGACCTGACTCGTTTGTACTAGAAAATGCTGGGTTGGTTTAACCCGATTTTGGGTCAAATATGGACAAACCCAAATGTGTGGTTAAAAATGTAATTTAAAAATTTAACCCAAAGGCTGGGTTTGTCCATATTTTACCCAAATTTGGATTAAAACAACCCAGCATTTTTTAGAATGTAACATTGATTTGAATAGAATAAAGTACCATCTTGATATAGAGATACAATGAGAAAGAACATATATTCCATTCTTTGTTATCCAAAACATGAAGTGCATGAAATGTTACATTATGTCAAAGTCTTCATGAAGGAACTGCAGGGGGTTCAGACACTCTAAAAAAATGCTGGGTTGTTTCAACCCAAATTTGGGTCAAATATGGACAAATCCAAATGTTAGGTTAAAAATGTCATTTATACATTTGACCCAATGGCTGAGTTTGTCCATATTTGACCCCAAAAGATGGGTCAAAACAACCCAGCATTTTTAGAGTGTATACACTATAAAAATGCTGGGTTGTTTCAACCCAAATGTTGGGTTAAA
Source organism: Cyprinella lutrensis (assembly GCA_027497675.1). Taxonomy (NCBI): domain Eukaryota; kingdom Metazoa; phylum Chordata; class Actinopteri; order Cypriniformes; family Leuciscidae; genus Cyprinella; species Cyprinella lutrensis. The sequence continues at coordinate 4,102,396 of JAOTRC010000043.1, forward strand.
GAGTTTAATTAAACAATTTACAGTTGAAAGTTTAAGTTGGGTTAAAACTTTAAATTAGGTTTTCAACCCAACATTTGGGTTTGTCCATATTTGACCCAAATTTGGGTTGAAACAACACAGTATTTTTTTTTTAGAATGGATTCAGATTCATTATTTATTGTAATTTGTTTTCATAGACTGTACACTATAATGTTGGATTGTTGTTGGGTAAAATATGGACAAACCCAGCCATTGGGTTAATAATGTAATTTAAAAACGTAACCCGCTGGCTGGGTTTGTCCATATTTTACCCAACATTGGGTTAAAACAAACCAGGATCTTTTTAGACTGTACCAGGAGCAACATTCAACACATAACATGTGCATACTACACAGAATACTCATATTTCGTACACTTAAATAGATTATTTTGATATTGCAAAAAAAAAGTCCATTAAATAAAAAATTACAAGTTCCTGAGTTTCATGAAAAGCTAATAATAAAATCATTCAAATGTATATATATTTTTAATTAAAAACAATTAAAATAAAACACTTGCTTAAAAAAAGATGTTTTATTTGTTTTCCTGCTTGCCATATGGCCATTTACTAACATCAGAGAATTGTGAACTTAATTTTATCAATGGCCTTACTTAAGATCTTAAAATCTACGTAAATCTATCAGGTCAAAGAGGTTCAAATGACAAACAAGTAGGGGAATCTCTGCATTGCAATTAAATATGAAATGAATTTGTACATTTTCATGTGTTTGAAAGACAAAAGCCTTCCAGAAACAGTAAAACGGTTAAAAAATTCACTAAGTGATAATTCAAATAATAATTTATGTGTTCGTCAGGAGTTGATATGCACACTATTGTGTATTGTGATAAGAAATTCAGGTAGAAAGTGGAAACAGTCCTCATAATAAACATTTAATGCTGTATTCTCTTCATGCTAACTATAATATTCTTATTTCTATGTTTCTGACGAGGTTATAATTATATACATATGTTATTATTATGTTTGTAGGAGTGGCAGTCATGGCTCACACATTGAGCTGGTCCCTATTGTGTTTTGGTTTGCTGAGCGTCTGGGCTCAGGACTTCTATGAGGAACGAACCGGGCCAACAAGAGTCAAGACCGGAGGACAGACGGTGGGCAAACTGGAAAAACACGATGGTCAATGTGAGGCAATGCATTTTTACTGTTTTTTTTATTCATTTTTGCTTTTCAGCATGCATGACATGATCGAACGCATTACTGAATACACTGACTCTCATCTACAGCTATTTTTGGAGGATAATATACGTTTCAGAACGAATTGATTTGAATGAATGATTCAATGACTCACTCATTAAGACTTCTTACTATGTATATGCGTTATGAACTCATGGGTCATCGTCAGTGCATCTCATGCAGTCTAAGACACATAAAGCTAGTTTTACGCCTTAAATAAAACATGCAATGTCATGTTAAGACATACTAGACATACTACAGCAGACCATCTTTCTTAGAGGATGTCTGGTCGTAGTGATTTTGGAGGCCTCGGGGGTTATCCTTTACAGTTTCCTAACATAAACATGATTTATCATTCATATCTGCACAAGACCTGGTAGGTCATGTCTTGTCACCGGTGACATGAAGACTGATGAGCTGCTGTGCTGAAAGTAAGATCAGATGACAGACTGCATTGCTTATTGAGTAAAAATCGGATTATTAGAAGACTTGAGAGGATTATTGGTGTTTTTAAAAACAATATTGACCATATCTAACAATTTAGTGACACAAGGCAGCAGTGTTAGTCCTGAAATAATTATGCAACATCAAAAACGTGTAGATAAATTTCATCCTCTGTGCAAAAAGCCAGACAGATTGCAGGGTTGAGGACTATTCAGAACTGAATTTGCCTTTTAAATTCCACTTTTTTAATTATTTTTTTTTAATACTTAAAAAATCTTATGCATTTAACATATTATCATATGCACAAAATCAGGTATTTCCAGAAATATATGTATATATGCATGTATGTGTAGGCTATATATACTGTACATACTGTATATATTTCTGGAAATACGTAATGTTTTGTATATGATAATATGTGTAATGCATAAAGATTTATTTTTTGTTCTCTGGGCCTCTCCACTGTTTGAGGGTAACTTTTTGAAAGATAACTTTATAAAATACACACGCACACACAAATATAGAATTTGTGTCTATATTATAAAGTTATCTGAAAAAAAGTGATAGATGTTTTGTTGTGCTGTATGGATAAAATATGTATGGCCAATAGCTATGTTAATTGATGGTAATCTTAAACTAAGTTCAAAGAAATAGCTATGTTAACTCATATTCTACATATCAGGAAACACTGTAAATTAGCATAATTAGTCAAAAATGATTGATGTATTTATGTTTTGTTCTAGTGCGCTCCAATACAATGGGAAAAAAACTCGCATTTAGAAGATTTAAGCATTCAATACGTACAGTCTCTCACTTCCGGCAATATGAATCAATGATTTTGATGACATCACTCTGCACTTAAGCTTTTCGTCAGATTTCCTATCCAATCAAATGCTCTCTAGAATCTGAATCCCCGCCCTCTACACACGAACTATCTCTTTAAACCTGCTTGGTTTAAATAAATGTTGCTGCTGATTGGACGGACATTTTAGACACACACACACACACACCAAACAAGCGAAACGTGTCTCAAACCCCGTTACACACTGTTTCCAGGAACATTTTGTTCAACCCGGAAAACATAGCAAAACATTGCGCACCGGTTTGAGCTTGAACTTGCCCCCGGTTTCACATTATAATGTCATAAACGATCATGTGTACCTTAAGTTAAAAAACATATACTGCATGGTGGACTTGATGAACTTCTTTTGTTCTGTGTATCAACTCTATTTCAACACATTCTCTTCCCAAAACATCATCGAACTGACGATTTTGACCATACGTCAACATCCAACGTTTTAGGGCACCCTTTAACGTCAGTTAGATGAGAATCCTAGGCCGTCATCCCGGATAGCGTATTAAAGGGTACCCTAAAACGTTGGATTTTGACGAATGGTCAAAAGCGTCAGTTATATGACGTCTTGGGATGAGAACGGGCTGTCTATTTCAACCAAAATAAAAGCAAGTCGATTCCTAAATTCAGTATTTAGATGATCTAATCTTTCCTTAACACATTATCTCTTGCTTTGACGTCAGCTATCCTGGATGAGGACTGCAGTCTGGAGTTGGGCTTTCTGCTGGACAGCTCTGAGACGGCCAAGGACAACCACCAGCAAGAGAAAAAGTTCACTATGGACATTATAGAGGGCCTCCAGAGCATCCGCTTGGATAACGGCCGCAAACTCAGCTGGAGAGCGGCCCTGCTTCAGTACAGTAGCCACGTCATAGTCGAGCAGACCTTCAAACAGTGGAGAGGCTCGGAGAACTTCAAGAGCAGGATCGCACCGATGGCCTACATCGGCCACGGCACTTACACCACCTACGCCATCACCAACATGACCAAGATATTTGCGGAAGAATCGAGCCCACAAAGCATCAAGATCGCCCTGCTGCTAACCGATGGCTTCTTTCATCCCAGAAACCCTGATATCTTCTCTGCTATGGCCGACGCAAAGAACCAGGGCGTCAAGGTCTTCACAATCGGTATCACTCATACCGCCAATGAGCCTGCCAACACAGCAAACCTGAGACTGCTGACAAGTACGCCAGCCTCTAAATTCCTGTATAATCTGCAGGACCCCAACGTCATGGAAAAAGTCATTATTCAGATTGTAAGTATGGTGGCCCACAAGCACTCGTTCTGTCCTCATACAGTATGTCAGATATACAGATCTGGCCAAATTCGTTCCTGCAACTCGAGTATTTGTGTGTAGTCATTATTTTTGAAGCGTAGATTTGATTATGCTTTCTTAAAGAGTACTTTAAGCTTCGTTTAAATCCATTTCTACAGTAAAAGTCTACATATTTATAGTTCTATGTAAAAAGTCAACAGATTCTTTCTGGGCTTGTTCAAGGGTAAATTAAATAAATAATAATAATATATTCATAAGCTACGAACACTTCTCCTACTGAGATTTCAACAGAGCTCTTGTTACATGGTTGGGTAACCCTTCAGGTTTCCTGATTTGATTCGATTCGATTTCACTGTCCATTGATGTATTACAAAAATATAAAATTTCATACATTTCCACACAGCCATATTTAATATAGGCCTTGTTACTATTAAATTCAATCACTGAAAGTGATTGTAACTTGATATTGAATGGGTGTGTGACTTAGAAGAGTTATTTGTTGTGCTCCGTTTTTGATTCACTAAAAAGAATCAGTTTATAAGAGTCATTTTCTTGTGAGTCAGTCAGACTTCACTAGTCGTTCGTGTTCATTCAAATAAAACTTCTAAGTTAATTACTGGAAGAATTTGAATCTGCCCAAATGTTTCTGTTAGTTTAATATTGCTTTATCACTTGCTCTTTTAATTATTATTATTATTATATTTCATCACTGAAAATGGCTGAATTCCACAAAAATGCATTAAAACGCTGACATAGATTTATCTGTTAATGTCACGATTTTCAATATCGTGCCTAATTGAGAATTTTTATTTTATTTTATATCAGCAATTGATGTCTTTAGTGTCCGCGATATGTGCTTTTTTTCATTAAGAACAAGTTTTTACAATGGCGGCCTGAACCACTTATAGGGAAAGGAAATGGGGCTAAAATAAATATAGTACAATACAAAAACAACAACAAAAAAGCCAAATGTATTCATTTTAAAAGTTTTTTTTTTCTTGTACTCTGAGTCTGTTCTTGTGAAATACTGTGACTATCATCCTGCTAAATTTCAACCAGCTTTACTGGTTTGCTGGTCTTAGCTGGTCACCTGGTTTCCACACGTCAGGTTGATTTGGTTGGCTAGTTTTAAAGAGGGACCTGTCAGCTGGCTGGGAGACCTGTTAAACCAGTTTAAACCAGATAAGACCAGGTAACCACATCTGGCCTGTATTTGAACATATGCTACAGAAGAGAAAATAATTACATTCTGCTTGTTCTGCTTGTGTTTTAGGATCCCTGACACCTAACAATTAGCCTTTCTACACTTCACTTACTATAATTAGAGTAAACGCGTCCCGTTGTGGCTTTTCTATATATCTAGTACTGGGTTTATATATTCCATAAATCTTTGTTGTCATTCCTGCTGTTTCTCATTTGAGTAGAAACACATTGATATAACCCCAGTGTAAAGCAGGACTCAGCATGTTGTAGATAATGTTTCCTTTAATCTCTGAGGAGATTTATGAATGTATGGCCTGATGTTAACTGTTCATAATGTTAACCCAAATGAATCCTTGCCGTATAGCAACAATTATGACTGCAGCTTTTATATACCAGTTATAGTTTGAACAGAATCAAATGTTCTTCTTGTTCCCTCTACATAGGCTCAGCTGGCAAATGATGGGGTAAGTAGATCGTATTTAATATAGATAATATTTAATATAAAGCATCACTGCCTGAAACACAAACAACTACAAATAATCCATTTACACTCTTTTCTCCATATTAAGTGTCCTCTGTCCCAGAAGTGTGTGTGTGAGAAAGGCGAGAGAGGACCCATTGGCCCAGCGGTAAGTATTTTCACTCTAAACTTCCTTCAACATGGGACTATATTTTCTGAAAGCCCACGGGCACATTTTTCTCCTCTTTTTTTCCCCGATTCCTAAGAGGTATGGATTCCTTTGAGGATTGTGGGAAGAGACAGGCACGGTTCTGACATTTTGGATAACTACTTTGCTTTGTGAAAGTCAGGATAATAATCATCTTTGTCAGGACCCTTCAGCACTACCTAAGGGAAAACACGAAATAAGATTCCTAAAAAAGTGTTTTTCATGTTTAGTCTGTTGAAAGAGAAGAGAATGTAATTACATGTTATGAATGAAAACCTTGACTTTCAAACAGTTAAGGGTCCAAAATTAACATTTTGCCACACCTGCCAAAGATGGGTGAATATAGTCATAGTGACATTTCTATTTTTTGTCCTAATAAATGCAGTTATTTAGCATTTTGGGATTTTTGTGCTAAAAAAAAACTGCACTGATCGACTGGCAAGAGACCACACTCTTAGAAAAAAGGGTTCATTGGGGTTCTATATATGAAGCATAGGGTTCTTTACTCGACTCCAAAGAACCTTTATGCTAAAAAGGTTCCATAATGACAAGAAGAAAGAATCCTTTTGGCACAAAGGTTCTTTATAGGCTAATACATTAATTCATATATTATATTACTCTGCAAAATTTTGTATTTGTAATTTAATTATTGTTTTTTAAACTGTTGTAGTAACTTAATATCACATTTTAATCATGCTGATTTTTGGAGAAGAAAAACTGAAATGGCACCCTTCGTGTGATATTTATTAACTACATAAAATTATATAAATATATACATTTTATAACCTCCATATCTTGAATTTTGTGATTCATAAATACATTTTAGGGTCTTGATGTTTGTCAATAATATGAAACATTTAATCCGGAAAGGACAAAACAAATGA
>JAOTRC010000043.1:4139353-4150628 GCA_027497675.1 Cyprinella lutrensis
TGCATCTGAACTCTTCAAATATAAATATTTTTTATATAAATAAAATTTTTTTACTCTTAAATATATATTCATGTGTGTGTGTATATATATATATATATATATACAAAATAATTATACACAGTGCACCCACATTTATTATGTAAACAAACTTTTATTTTTGGATGCGATTAATCGCGATTAATCGTTTGATAGCCCTATTAAATAGACAAGTTATTATACACAATACACACTCATATATTCTATAAACACAAACTATATTTTGAATGTGATTAATCGTTGCCCATCGCTATTGACCAAAAACCCAACAAAATGTTCCACAGTGTCAGCATGTTTTTGGACCTTCACCAGGGCAGTTCAGTATATGTTGAAGTGTGTTGTCTCACTATATTAATAGCGCAGACACTGAAGGCTCGAGTCAAGGCTGTTTGTCTTTCCGTCTGATTGATTCCTCAGGTCGTTTCCAATCTCGTATTGATGCGGCGCAGCATCTGGACGGGTGAGATCGTGCATCTATTTTTCAATTATTCATCCGAGCGCTGTTCCAGGAATGCCTCATCTGATCCGGATCCCAGCAGATATCGTTAGGATGTCTGAGTGAAAGGTCACATCCCAGTCACTCTCTCCCTCCTGTTATCTCTGAGTCCCGTCTGTGTGTCATTTCCACTTTATTCCTCTCCTATTTCGCTGACATCTCACAAAATCTGCCCTGAAAGCCTTTGAAATGGTTCTACGGCGTTAGGAAGGACTGCACGTCTTACATCTTACAGACAGGTGGAGAGACTCTGAATCCCAGATGAAGCTGCTCCTCTGAAACTGAAGATCTCGGAGAAACACCTTCACGCTGATTCTCACCAGATGAAAGCATGCATGCTGGAAACATCCTCTGATGAGTTAGTTCAACTCAAACCGTACGAGGAAACCGATTGCCTTAAATCATTCAAAAGTTTATTAACTCAAACAATTTAAGCAAAAAAAAAAATTTGATTTGTTTCCAAGTAACTCAATAACTTATTGTTAAGATAGCTTGGGTAAATAAAGTTAATAGTACTGATTAGTTACCATAACTTAAATCTACGAAGTACGCTGGAAACCCGAATAAGTTGGCAGAACTCAAATCAATTTAATAGTATAAACTTAGTTAGCTTTAAAAGCTAAATTTCTGACATAGTAAATGTTAACATATTAGAAACAGTATGTTAATTTAATTACATACTGCTGGGATAATTTGCTCTCAAATCAAGCTGAATGGACCACTTGTCGCCATGATGGTAACTGTCCGAAAGCCAACGTTAACAGAAATTCTTCTAAATTAGCATAAGAAAACATTAATCACTACTAAATCTCACACTTAACATTAATTTTACACAAAAAACATATTGCACTTCATTTTAGCATTTATACTCTCTTTCGAGTGCCATCGGCAAAGCATGCTGGGAAATAGATATCCCAGCCGTTTCAGTTAAACTTAACTTCGTCTGAACTGAAATAAATAATTTCATAAAATTCAAAGCAATGAAACAGTTCGGTTTACTTAAAATATATCAGTTCTGTGAACTTGAAAGAAAAAGAAAGTGCTAAATACTCGTAAAAACTAATTTGACTGAACTAATTAGTTGAATTTAAGTTTGTCCTACTCAAAAAAATTAATTATTTCGACCGTTAGGGTTTACAGTAGCTCACAATATCACACACAAAGCCCTTGTTTTGCCATTCTTGTTTTTGAAAAAACCTCTATGGTTTCATGATGACTTACACAGATATCAAGAATCAGTATATGAATCTCAACAATGGTGACAATATAAAAATGATTCATAATGAAATGCATGCTAGGGGTCATGGATAAGGTTTGTATTATGGTAGCACCCAACATGCATTGCAGTATGAATCTTTTTTTAATAGTCACCATTGTTGAGATTCATATGCTGATTGTTGATATCTGTGTTAGGTTTGGTAATGAATAACCTTTTCTGTAAAATCCTTTATACTGTCTGATAATCATAACATTGATAGTTTTGTTCTTTTGCAAATAATATTATAATCAGTGTGTAGTTTCTGAATGAGATCAGTGAATCAAATCAGATTGTCATCATCAAACCTTGACCATCATCACCCGATCATACTTTTGAATTACAGTAGTCAAAGATATACTTAAACCGAAATGTCAAGGGTCAAGAGCCCAACTAAAGCAAACGCTGATCTCCATCATGGTGACCTTAAACCTTGTATTTCTTGTGTTTCTCTCTCCTTCAGTGATTCTGGTTTTTAACAGCAGGTGCCCATCACTAATGAGCAATCATCACTTAATTGATGAGTAATTAATTTAATTATACAAGTATTATTCAATTATCATTCTGGGATCTAGAAATGTTCTGTTTCATTCAAGCCACTTCAATTTCAGTATTATTTGAGTGCAGTGAACTCAATTTAATGGAGTAAATATTAATGTGAGGTTTTACAGTGTGTGTATTGCCATTGTATCACTGTAAAAGAAAGGTCCAACAGTGCACTGTTAACTAACTTTATCTTCTCAGACTGGCTTCAGCGCAAGCATAAATCAACGCAACAAACAAGAGTTATATCTTGAGGGAAAACACATTATCCTTCAAGATCTGAAATTGAGAGATGATTTAAAACAAGAAAAGATTATCACCTATCTCTCAAAAAACATCCCACAATATCCGACTCCTGTAGAATTTCACATCACAGAATTGACCCACGTCACTACCAAAACTAACCTTCGGGAGATCTGGGACTCGGAGGGATTCAAGGGTCTTGATCAAGATTCACTTTTATGGTGGAGCCTGAAGATCAATGAAGCGGATATAAGAGCAGCCGAGGGGCGTTACCTAAAGAGTTCGATCCGAGACATATCCGATGAGGAAATAGCCGCTCAGCAGCCGTTCCTGAGTAAATTCACCACTTCACCAGCATTCATAAACCAAACCTCATGCTACGGCAACTTCGCCTTCACATTTCCTCTGACTGAACTGATGGAGACCTACAAGAAGCAGATATGTAAGGACGAAGAGCCGGTTCTCAGGGTATACGGGACCAAACTTTTCAAGAAGCTGATTGAGTACGTTATTCTCGTTCACAGCCCTCAGCTCAATGAGACGTTTAGAAGATATCCACGGCTGACCCCCAGCACACTGGTTTCTTATGAGGGAAATCAGATCATCTGGAGAGCACAAGCCATTTGTGAATTCCACAACTATCAACTGGAAATCCATGGCAAAACAGCACACACCCAAATCATGGATCCATTTGAGATTTATGTGTGGGATCATCTTACTCTTGCCTTTCACGTCAATAAAGATGAGGTTCTTACCTTCCCTAAAACAAGGCTTAAAGCAAGCCTCAGTTGCTGTGAAATCGAATCAGTTGCAGAAGGGGATATCTCTGACCTTAATGAAGCTACGGCATTTCTTAACAGTTTGTCAGAAACTGATAAATGAATCCGGGAAGTGAAAGTGCAATAAGGATGTGCAAATTTTGAAGGAACCCTACAGATCTTGGCTTTCTATGTTTTTCGCCTGAAATCTAACACTTCTAGTTTTAACTCACTATTATGGTGATCAGTGTTCCTTTAGCTTGGGCACTCGAAAATCATATATATCATTGTAATTCTCTTCCTTCTGATGCAACACTAAATGATAAAGGGTGACAATTAGGCCGCCTTCAAAAGGTGACTAAACTTCTAACAAAATTGTTAACTGGTTTACTTTTCATAATAAATAATGATCTTTTAAAAGGTTAACACTAAACACCTTGTAAAACTTTTAATTGGATCTATTTAATCCTTCTACATTTGAGATAATATCTTGTAATTGATCTTGCTTGTGTCACACACAGACTCATTCAGCATGTTCGTTTCATTCATACACAACAATGGTAACCATTACATTTTACCAAGTACTAGTTCTTTTTAGTTACTGGAACTCTTGCATAAGTTAACTGTACTAACTAACCATTTATTAGGACAACATACTATTCCTATTTCACTTTACTTAGTTTTTTTTAAAGCAGTTGGTTTGCATGTTTTTTAAGTAAAGCTAACTAATACAATTTTACAGTGTACATGGCTTGCAGTAATAAATAAATAAAGGTAGAGTGTTTTTTTTATTTAACTATTATCTGTATCTCTTCAATGACAGACTATAATAAAGAGTGATTTGTTTAAAACAGTTTTGAAAGTGTCTAATTGTGTTATGTGTGTGGAGTTGTGTGAGCAGAAATCTCACTGTTTCGGATTAATTGAACAGTTACAGGATGTCCGTTTAGAACATAAACAATATACAATAAAAAGTACAATTACAGATTTATAAAGCAGTATTCAAATAGTATTTACATATTAAGTTATAATCAGCATATTAAATTGCACATTAGATAAATAGATATGCATCAAATATATAAAAAAACACACTAAATAGAAATGATTATGCAAATTGAACTGTAAACCTTATAACACGTGGCGTTCCCAGCGCATGCGTCTACCTTGTCTGATTAATGTGACTCTCACACTCATTGTTACAAGTCTACACAATATAATGTAAGCCCAAAAAGTACAGGAATATTATATGACATTAACCCCCTGGGGACCAAAAACACATCCTCGCGATTTGATCGTTTTTTTTTTTCCACAAAGCTGCAACATAGAATTAAAAACTTTAAAAATATTAATGGTCGTATAAAAAAATCAATACATGACTATAAACTTCTTTTTTTGTGTACACTCTTAGCAACATCAAAACCTTGTGTTTTTGTAAAATAAAATAAACAGAATGCGCTTTCAGCTCACTCTGTCTCCGCAAAAATCTTTCTGAAACGCATCCGCCCACTGAGATCGTGCGCGCTATTCAAACACTAATAATGAGCCAAACCATGAAAACGCCCACATCAACTGGAGATAAAACATTGAGTTTATCACAAATCTAACCTTTCCTCGTCTTGCTGAACTATGAGGAATAATACTGTCATAATAATCCTGGGAAATTTACCTCAGTTACCTGTTTCATGTCGAGGAGGAGCACGGATGCAGCTGATGCAGGAAGTCATTTATTCTTAAGTGCTTTGTTCTAATCGCGTTATTGAATAGTGTCTATAAACTGCACAAAGACTGTTTAAACATTAAATGTGTGCACAGACAGATGCTTGTGCACAGTGTTCTTTCACTTTCGCTTCTACATTAGTAAGACTATAGACTACTGATATTTGTTCTACACTGATCTGTAAAACCAAAAAGACTGTTTAAAGATGAATCAGTTGTATGAACGAACGAACGCACAGATGCATAGCCTACTGTTACAGATGAAATAGATAAAGTTTGTACTATAAAATAGACATCAAATAAACTTAAGTAAGACAGTTTCTGCTCATATGTTAAATATATAGTATGTTTTGGCAAAAATAAATTAATCAACTGTTATACAATACAAGCTAATGCAATGCACATATCAAAATAATGAATCCTTAACTTTCAATTATGTATGATAAAACCATATTGGCCAACTTTAAAAATAATACTTTATATGGAAAAATAATTTTCTTTGTTGTTACAACTGTTTCCAACTCTAACTTTGAACCAATTCTACACAATGACCCATATAACCTATATGACCAGGATTTGTTTCCAGGTGTGACTAAAAACGGGGTTTTGACTTATAATTATATATTTTGATTATATGTATATATATATATATATATATATACAGACAATAACTCGTAGACCAGAGGTGTACACAAGGATCAGGAAAACCAGGAAAGACAATAGGACGTAGAATCCTCAGAAGTGTATGCCGAGACTTTGCAGGGAGCAATGTGAGCAAGCAGCTTTTATACAGGAGATAAGTGGCTGCACCTGTGCAGGTAATCAGGGATGGGACTCAGACTGAGAGGAGGATAGATGGGAAACGTAGTTCAGTATTCGGGAGACTGTGATCTTTGATAACTTGGGAGAGGTTTTGAAGAGCGATCTATGATAGAGTCCCCCTCCTGCGAGCGGCTCCCGAAACGAGGACCAGTGTGCCCATGAGGTCTCCCACGAGGTCTGGGAGCAGGTTTCTCTGGGTGGTTCTGATGGAACATGGTGATGAGAGCTGGATCCAGAATATCTTGAGAAGTTACCCAGGATCCCTCTTCAGGACCAAACCCCTCCCAGTCAATGAGATCCTGCAACACCCCACCTCTGCGTCTGGAATCGAGTATCTCCTTCACCTGGTAGACCCCCTCGTCCTCGATGATGGGAAGAGCACTCTCTGTAGTGGTCTGCTCGACACCGTGACATCCCTACGTGGAACTATTTCAAAGTGAATGAAGACGACAAAACAAATTGTGCTCAACGAAATTGTCCAGAGGAGGCTCAAAGGTAGCGCATTTAACACATTTAATCAAGCACCTAAAATCCTGTATATAAAAATATTTAAATAATGTTTTTTTATTAAGTACTCGGTATTGGCGAGTACTGAAATGCAAGTACTCGAACTCGTTTTCCAAAAAAGTGGTATCGGTGCATCCCTACCTGGAACAGCAGACGCTGGAACTCTGGAACAGCAGATGCTGGAACTCTGGAACAGCAGATGCTGGAACTCTGGAACAGCAGATGCTGGAACTCTGGAACAGCAGACGCTGGCTCCGACTCTAGAACTCTGGAACAGCAGACTCTGGAAGTCAGAATTGTGAAATATAAAGTAAGAATTGTGACATTTAAACTATTCTGAGGGAGAAAAAAAGTTAGTCTCTTTCTTTCCCCTTAGAATTGGCCGATAACTCACAATTGCGAGTTTATTTCTCACAATTCTGAAAAAATATGTCAGAATTTCGAAAAATAAACTCGCAATTATGTTTTATAAAGCCTGAATTGCGAGATGTAAACTCACAATTTTGAGAAAAAAGTAAGAATTGTGAGATAAAAAGTCACACTTCTGTCTTTTTTCTCAGAATTGCGACTTTATATGACACAATTCTGACTATATATCGCAATTCTGACTTATAACACAATTGTGAGATAAAAAGGTCGCAATTATTTTATTTTTTATTCAGTGGTGGAAACACTTCCATAACAGACACATGCAAGTTCTTCAAGCATTACAAAAAATATACCCTTAAATAGTTACCTTAGTGCAGACAAAAACAGTGTTTCCACTGATTAACGTTACTTCCAGTAATGCGGTGTGCAAATAAAAAAATTAACAAATAAATAAAAACGTTCATTTGATATTACTCAGTTTAACTTCACTTACGAATACTAAGTTTGTCATCTTGTTAAAATATTGGTCATTAAATAAGCACTGAAATAAGGCAGTTGTGATTGAGTAAAAAAGACGAAACGTTTACAGAGTGTTTGCATTTCCTTCTGAATAGTGTAATGCTGTTGTGAAGTCACAAATACTGACAAAAATCATAAACTTCGTCTCTGCATAATCTGCGGGTTACCTAACTGTAAATGTGCGCCATTTCAACGAAACAGTAAAAAAGAAAATCCGAATTCCTAATACTTTTTGGACAATTTAAATCCAGGAACCGTTGTGGTAAGTTAACATTAACGTTACCTGAAAAAAACAGGTCGAACCACAGTCTGTAAACTCCGAATAATATCAAAATAATTTAGTACACATTAAGATGATAAGCAAAAATAAGCGACAGACATTCACAAAAAACATTCACACACAAGTTTATCGTTAATTACCTTATTGTTGTTCCAAAAATAAAATTAAGCTCCAGATAAACGAACGTCTTTCCAGTCTCCACAGCTGCAAAATTGGCGCCGAAATAGGCAGACTCTCGCGCATTGCTCCCACAAAGCCGCTTCTTCTTCTTCTTCTTTATTTTTTTCTGCACATTAGGCACGCCACAGCCCGTCTAACTAAGTGTATGTATACTATGTATATAAAGCATATAAAAGTATTCATATATAGTAATAAAGGAATTGTTTTGTGATGTGTTCATTTGGACTCTAAAAACTGAGACGACGTTTGTCCCTCGCGGCACGCCGTACTCACTGATGTTACCGTGGTGACGTGAAGACGCTCTGCTCTGTGCTAAATCCTCTTACAGAGCGAGTGAGAAGATTTTAGTTCTTATCAGAGGAAAAATATATTCATTTTGGTTTAATTCGCTCATAAAACGCTGTCTGATCATGGCGTCAGTGTTAGATGCACTCTGGGAGGACAGAGACGTGAGATTTGACATCACTCCGCAGTAAGTCCTCGCGCTAATCTAACGTTACTAATGTTAGCTGAGAAGCTAATGGCAGGACTTCATTAAATCAGATAACAGTTACATGAACTAGCAGGACACTTACTGTGTCGATGGATGTACATTAACTGTGCAAGTGTTTCCCTATGATGCGCTTGAAACATTCATGTTTGTTTACATTAATCATGCATGCTTTGAGTCAGTTAATTTAAAAGTGATAAAGATAAAGTGTCTTTAAACATTCAGGTTAAAATATCACCAGGGTTATTATTGTAAATGTCCACTAAACCTATTAAACACATTTGTGTTCATTTAAAAAAAGTTGAAAAAACAATAATTAGATGAAGAATTAACTAAATAAAAATTATGAGAAAAAAAACGAAATGACAAAAGCACACAAACAAACAAAATGATAAAAAATTAAACTAAAACTAAACTAAAAATTAGATAAATAAGGGCAATTCAAAATATCAATAGCAATAATTACAGTATAAATACTAAAATAATAATATTATGTATGAACATGCATTATAACACATTAATAAATATAAAAATGCATATAAAAAATATGATACATATAAAGGCATATAATCATGCCTTCAGGATTGTCACACTTTTTTACATTTTTATTTAATACTGTTTTATTGTACTTATTGTAAAATAACCCATTTAGACCTGGTATCACAGGCCAGGATTAAGTCATTAGTTTAATTAGGACATTTAAGTTGCATTAAACATCCCTTTTGATCTGAATCCTAAGACAAAACAAAGGCAATGGCAGATTT
Source organism: Cyprinella lutrensis (assembly GCA_027497675.1). Lineage (NCBI taxonomy): Eukaryota > Metazoa > Chordata > Actinopteri > Cypriniformes > Leuciscidae > Cyprinella > Cyprinella lutrensis. The sequence goes on from JAOTRC010000043.1 coordinate 4,148,332, forward strand.
TATGATATTGCTTTCAGTTAAAACAGCTCAAACACGCATTTTAGTCTAGGACTAAACTTAGGTTAGTGTTTTATTTTTCCTCTCAGACAACAGCAAGTGATTTGATGTTTGTTTTAAGGCAGATGAAAACCAGACCGGGTGAAGCGCTCATCGACTGCCTGGATTCCATCGAGGACACGAAGGGAAATAATGGTGATAGAGGTGATTAAATGTGGCCATGTCATCCTAATTAGATTATTGTCATGTAAAATGTATCATTAATTGTCTTGTTTATATTGTTTTGGTTATTGTAATGTCACGTCTTGTTTTGTCTTCATATAGGAAGGCTCTTGGTGACCAATCTGAGGATAATCTGGCATTCATTGGCACTGCCAAGAGTCAATTTGTGTGAGTATTTGAGGAATATGAAATTATAATCTCTGTTGCAGCTCCTCTAGAGAGCCTTTGTCGCCCTCTATTGAACAGAATTTTATTAGGGTTAATTACTACAATGAAAAGATCTAAAACTCCATCTTTTATTGAACGGGACAGATGTAGCCCTCTCAAAAACATAATTTTGAATTCTGAGGTTTTCATAATTTTGAGGTTTACTTGTTTTTAAGTAAAAATGTATTTGTGATTTAATCATTCGTGTCTGACACATTCTGTCTTTTGTGTTCATTAACAGCTGTGGGATACAACTGTATTATTAATATCACCACAAGGACAGCAAATTCAGTGAGTCAACTTCCTTCATATCAGAATCACTTTTTAATAGGCCATACAGATGATGTCAAATTCTCTCTTTTTTACAGAAACTGAGAGGTCAGACCGAAGCGCTTTACATATTAACCAAATCTAATAACACTAGATTTGAGTTCATATTCACCAACGTGGTTCCAGGAAGTCCGAGACTGTTTACATCTGTCATTGCTGTACACAGGTACTTGTGTTATACATATTGACAAGATGTGACAAGATATTGACAAGAGTGACAGGTGTTTTTTGTGTGTGTTTTTTTTTGAGTTGGCATATTGGCTTTTGTTTTTGTTTATTAACGGACTAATCTTTAAATCTACTGTATAGTGAAATCTGTAGTTTAATCTAGAAAGCATTTCAAAAGTATTTTGAACTGGAGTTAGAACAAAATATGTTTTAGTCTTTTTAAAAATTATATATTGTAAGATTAAAGAGCGACAAGCTATATTTATTTAGCACAGCACACAAAAGATACCACAAACGATAAATGATTGGTTGGATTTAGTATAAATGTACTAAATTAGTAACTTTTCAAATAAAAATATGGCCAGTTTTTAAAAAATATTAGAAGAAATATTATTATTGGAAGGTGTCAAAAAACAAGGAAATGCAATTTCGCACAAGATCATGTGCGAACATGTGATCATGTGAACAAAAATGATCATGTTTAAAGTATTGGAATGTCAACAGAATACATTTATTAATTTACTTTAATTTGTTTTGTTGATCCAAATAAGATTACTAGGACATGTAAAGTTTTAGATACAATAATATAATATATTTTTTGTCTTTTTTCTTGCAGAGCTTATGAGACTTCCAAAATGTATCGGGATCTGAAGCTAAGAGGAGCTCTTATTCAGAATAAGCAGCTGAGGCTTCTGCCACAAGAGCAGGTTTATGACAAAATTAACGGAGTCTGGAACCTGTCTAGTGATCAGGTATTTTCAGTGGATTTACAGTATTATTATTTATTGCTTTAGTAGCAATTTAAAACTTGTTTTTTTGTGACCTTAACCTTTATACTTTCCTCGGGTTATTTTGACCTGAAATTCATTTTCTTTTAATTCTTAAAAGTTGAGTGTTCATTGGAGAGGTCATTTTTGTCTCACTTGAAATGGGAATACTTACAAAAAAAGACTGGATTCAAGATGATTTCATGGATGTGATAAAAATATTAATAAATCCTTTCCTCATGGGTCAAAATTTGACCCCCATGTGGAAAATGTTTTTTATTTAAAATCTGGCTCAATCCAGAACACACAAATTTCAATTATCAAAAAATATCAAATGCTTATTTGCTCAATGTAGACTAGAGCTTTACTGCCATCTACTGGCAATAGTCATGAAATGCCATGTTATATATATATTCTTTCCTAAATAGCTCAGCAGATACACCCAATGCATGATTGTTTAACTAAATGTTTTATTTTATTTGCAGTTATTTTGTATTTAAGTGTAAATCTAGTAAATATATATATATATTGTTACGAAGCACGAGACATATGTAGATCCACATGCAGCTTTATTGAAGAGTAGTCGTACAGGCAGGGGTCAGGAAC
>JAOTRC010000043.1:4183731-4198566 GCA_027497675.1 Cyprinella lutrensis
CATTGTAATATAAGTGTTGTGTTTGATCGGGGAGTCAGACATGTGTTATGCTGGCGACCTGGCGTGTATGTTTGCAAGAAACCAAGTAAAGCTTTGACTCGAACTTTCTGAATGTAGTTGTCCACTTATTGCAGTGCAAAGATACTACATTTTTGGCGACGAGAATTGTGACACCCAGAGAAAAAAAAAAAAAAAAAGAAGCCTGTGATGACAACATATTGAGGATTAGCCATGGCTACAGGAACTATTGGCTCACTAGCGGCATTTGATGCACAAGCTCAAACATGGGAAGAGTATTCTGAAGTACTGGAGCAATTTTTCGTGGCTAATGGAATTGAAGATGAGGGTAAGCAAAGAGCTATTCTCATAAGTGTTGTGGGACCACAAACTTACAGTGTAATGCGAAATATTCTGAGTCCAACAAAGCCAAGTGAAAGGACTTTTCAGCAACTGGTAACACTGCTAAAAAATCATTTCAACCCACAGCCAAGTGAGATTGTACAGCGATTTAGATTTGATTCAAGAATGAAGAAGCCAACAGAGACTGTGACAGAATATGTGGCAGAGTTACGTCGTTTGGCACAAGATTGTAATTATGGAGCAACTTTAGATCAAATGCTGCGGGATCGACTTGTTTGTGGCATAGATGATGATCGGATTCAGAGAAGGCTGCTCTCAGAAGCAAACCTGACGTTTGAGACTGCTTTTAAAATTGCAGTAGCCAATGAAGCCGCAAGTAAAAATGTGCTCGACTTACAAAGTAAATCCAGCGTACAGGCATGTAACAGCGTCATGTATAAAGAGAGGAAATCTGATCGCTGGAAAAAGGGAGAAATGAGTGAACAAAAAGAATTAAGAGAATGTTACAGATGCTGTGGGACAAACCATAAAGCAAATGATTGCAGATTTAAGAAGGACAAATGTTATGTGTGTGAAAAAATAGGTCATATCGCCAGGGCCTGTCGTAATAAAATTAAACAGAGTGGACCCGCAATAACTGGAAGAAGTGGAAAAGGGGCACGGCCGCATCGAGCATTCAATGTAAGTGACAATAATGACAGTGATGAATTTGAAGAAACATTCACTTTGGCATGTGTACAAACTGATGCACTGAAGAAAGTAAAACCCCTTACTGTTGAGTTAATTGTTAATGGCCGGCTGATAAACTTTGAAATCGATACTGGATGTAGTGTCAGTCTTATGAGTGAGGAAATGTACAAGGTCATCTGGAAAGATTCTGAACCTCCCAAACTGAGACTTACAAAAATCAAGTTGAGAACGTATACTGGAGAGCCATTGGGAATAGTGGGGGTGGCTGATGTAGAAGTAAAATACCAGCAGCAGGAAAAGATCATGCCACTTGTTATAGTGAAAGGAACAGGGCCTTGCTTACTAGGCCGATCCTGGCTTGAAGAGCTTCAAATGCAATGGAGTGAGATCAAGCTGGTGCAGTCGGAGATGACGTTGCAACAGGTGCTATTCCAGCATGCAGAAGTGTTCAAGGAGGAGCTGGGGACATTAAGGGGTGCTACTGCCACCCTTCATGTGCCGACTGATGCCACACCCAGGTTTTTCAGACCTAGATCGGTGCCATTTGCCCTGAAAACAAAGGTGGAGGAAGAGATTAATCGACTGCTGCGGGACAAAATCATCTCACCTGTAAAGTATTCTGAGTGGGCAGCTCCTGTTGTTCCTATCTTGAAACCAGATGGCAGTGTAAGACTATGTGGTGACTACAAACTCACAGTTAACAGAGTGTCAACATTGGAACAGTATCCAATACCAAGGGTGGAGGATCTTTTTGCTCGGTTGGATGGAGGAAAACAGTTCACAAAACTGGACATGAGTCATGCATACCAACAAATCATCATGGATGAAAGCTCCAAGAAATACTTGACAGTGAATACACAAAAAGGGTTATTCACATATAATCGTTTGCCCTTTGGAGTCGCTTCAGCTCCTGCTATCTTTCAGAGAACAATGGAGGGATTGTTGCAAGGTATTCAAGGAGTAGTTGTTTATCTTGATGACATATTGGTGACTGGCGGAAATCAAGAAAGTCACTTGAAGACACTGGATGAAGTGCTGGCAAGATTGAAAGAAGCTGGTTTGCGATTGAAACGGGGAAAATGTATGTTCCTGGCAGACGAGGTGGAATATTTAGGCCACAGAGTAGATGCCCAGGGTTTACATCCGATGGCAATTAAAGTGAAAGCTATAGAAGAAGCACCAGAACCAAGTAATGTTGCAGAACTCAAAGCATATCTGGGCTTGCTCAATTATTATAATAAGTTCCTTCCCAACCTGGCAACGCTGCTAGCTCCTCTACATCGGCTGCTGAGAAAAGAGGTTCCATGGATGTGGAAAAAGCCACAACAAGAAGCTTTCAAAGACTCTAAATCCCTGCTAAAATCAGCCGAGGTGCTAGTTCATTATTCCTCAGATTCCGAACTGGTCCTGGCTTGTGATGCCTCTCCCTATGGGGTGGGTGCAGTGCTCTCGCAGCGTAGAAAAGGAGAGAGTATGGAGAAACCCCTTGGGTTCATGTCCAGAACACTCACGTCTGCAGAGAAGCGTTATTCACAGTTGGACAAAGAAGGCTTAGCTGTGATTTTTGGCATCCAGAGATTTCATAAGTACTTGTATGGTCGACCCTTCACAATTTGCACTGATCATAAGCCCTTGATCCATTTGTTTAATGAAACGAAGGCCGTTCCTCAAATGGGATCACCCAGAGTGCAAAGGTGGGCTGTAATGTTACAAGCATATCAGTATAATATTGTGTACAAGCCAGGGAAGTACCATCAAAATGCTGATGCTCTAAGTAGACTCCCAGCGCCAGACGAGGGAGAACCTGATGATACCAATGATCAGGTACTGATGATGGACTTAATGGATGACCCACCTGTAAGTGCAGCACAAATTCGGAAATGGACATCTCACGACATAACACTCTCTGTGGTACATGAGTACATATTAAAGGGCTGGCCTGAGAAAGTAGAGCCTCAAGTGTTACCGTACCATCATAGGAGAGATGCTTTGAGTGTCAAAGATGGATGTGTGACTTGGGGAGCGAGAATCATAATTCCCTCACAAGGTCGAGCAGCTGTATTAAAGCAATTACATCAGACTCATTCTGGTATGTCAAGAATGAAGGGATTGGCTCGATCATATATGTGGTGGCCTGGTATGGATCAGGATGTAGAGAGGGTGGTCCAGAATTGTGAAGTATGTCAGCGTTTCCGAAAGGCACCTGCTCAAGCTCCTTTGCACCCGTGGGAATGGCCGAGCTCACCCTGGGAAAGACTTCATGTGGATTATGCAGGGCCCTTCTTAGGAAGAATGTACCTCATTCTGGTGGATTCTCATTCTAAGTGGATGGACGCTTATCCTGTCACCCATGCTACATCCCAGATTACAATTGAGAAATTGAGAATGTGTTTCAGTACCCATGGATTGCCCAAAATGTTGGTGTCCGACAACGGAACATGTTTTACCAGTAATGAGTTTGAAATGTTCATGAAAAACAATGGCATTCAGCATGTAACGTCAGCTCCTTACCATCCTTCTTCAAACGGCCTAGCAGAGCGAGCTGTTCAAACTTTCAAGGAGGGGATGAAAAAGATGAAAGGTGACACTGTGGAGACAAGAGTAGCAAGATTCTTGTTTAATTATAGAATCACTCCTCATGCAACATCAGGGTTGTCACCTGCTCAAATGCTAATGTCACGGAAGTTGAGATCCACATTCGACTTACTCATTCCTGATATGAAGTCCAAAATTCTAAAAAAACAGCAGAAACAAAAAGAAAGCCATGACAAAAGCTGCAAACTGAGAAGTTTTGAAGTGGGAGATTCAGTGTACGTGAGGAATTATAGTGGTGGACCCAAATGGATTCCTGCAGTAGTGGAATGTTGTACAGGACCTCTTTCATACAAGACTGTGCTTGGGCATGGACAAACTGCGAAAAGACATGTGGACCAAATAAGAAAACGCAGTACCGACGAGATGCTTGAGACTACTCTACCCACTGAAAATGAACAGGATGGTGAGACTTCTACATTGTCGAGTGAGGATGTGGCTAATGCACCTGCTGATGTGACTAATGCACCTGCTGAACAGGAGAGGGCTTCGCTTGAAGGAGGATCGTCAATCGAAGTGACTGTAGTAGGAAAAGAGACTAACCAACCTATACACCTGAGAAGGTCGGCCAGAGAGAGACGTGCTCCTGCTTACTTGAAAGACTATGTTACATAAGTTAAGTCAATAACTAAGATAATTGTTGAAGAGTTTTTAAAAAAAAAAAAAAAAAAAAATTCTAGAATGTTGGATATATATTGTGTCATTTTGTAAGTAATATTATTGGTATTTAACTTAAGAAGGAGGGGATGTAGTATCTTGGAGTAACCACTAGGTGTCATTGTAATATAAGTGTTGTGTTTGATCGGGGAGTCAGACATGTGTTATGCTGGCGACCTGGCGTGTATGTTTGCAACGAACCAAGTAAAGCTTTGACTCGAACTTTCTGAATGTAGTTGTCCACTTATTGCAGTGCAAAGATACTACAAAAACTATTCTGCACGAGAATGGCATCGAAGTGACGGAGAAGCAACAGATGACTAAAGAAGAGTTGATAGCAGAGATTCAGGTTAGTGATTCTGATTCTGAAGTTGTGCAGCAACTTTACCGGAATATCAAGTGGCTTGTTTTGAATCGCTGCCAAGTTAATGGCGTCTTCCAATACAGCAGCAGTACAAATGAAATATTAGCATCAATAGCATGTGAATGCGTGGCTGTTGGATGTGCTAAAGTGTGTGTGACTGCCCCCCTCCTCATCCTCTACAAGAGTCTGATGCAACAGCAGCCTGTATCTACACCATACATCAAACAATCAATTATGATCCTTTCCCAGTGCAGTTCCTTAATGCAAGTGTGTTTTGCTCTGTGCATGTGTTGCATTTGTTGTGTTTTAATTTTATAAGGTATTAGCATTCGCAGTTTATCATTTTCATTATCACCAATGGTGTGTCATTGTAGCACGCAAGGTATTTATTTACAGATTAAGTCTAAAAAAATCTTTATGATGTCAATATACTGTAATATAAAAATAATAATAAATAAAAGTGGGACAAATTGCATGTTGACTTGCATGTCGTTCATATAAAGGTTTGGTTTGAAATTAACAACCTTGTTTTACATGCCAATTTTGTTTACATGTCTTACAATCTTATCCCCCTAGAATTATGATGGTTTAGTTGTCCGATCAGCAACCAAAGTTACTGCTGATGTCATCACTGCTGGCACTAACTTGAAGATCATTGGCCGGGCCGGAACTGGAGTCGACAACGTGGATGTGGATGCAGCTACCAAGAGAGGAATCATTGTCATGAAGTAATGAAGCATGTTGAGTCTTGCTCTGACCTCTATTCTCTGTGCTTTCATTGCTAAAGCAGGTTGCTCTAGTTGTGCACTCCTCTTTATTCAGCATTCTGGAATAGTCTGCACCAAAAATAAAATCATAATTTATTGACTGTTATTTTAACTCTGTATAATGTATTATTTTTCTCGTCAAACACGCATCTTAGGAGGTGCTAAAAAGAATGGCTAATAATTCCTTTCCTAAAAGTTTTTTTTTAATTTAACTTATTTTATTAGTGAAGAAGGTAATAGCATAAAGATGTATATTTTTTATTTGTATATTTTTAGCACTCCGAGTGGAAACACAATCAGTGCTGCTGAGCTCACCTGTGCTCTTTTGATGAGCTTGTCAAGGTAAACTGGCAAAATTATTCTTTAATAAAGAACTTCTGTTTTTTTTGTTGTTGTTGTTTTTTAAAGGGTTCATAACATTTTGAGATAAAAAGTTATTTGTGTTATGAAATTATTTTATGATGTCTGAAATAGGCGAGAAGATGGTCAAACAAATTAGTAGACTAAATTTTGGCTGCTTTGAATGTAGAATAAGTGGACCTCAGAGAGAGGAAAAAATGTAAACATGGTTTTATCCCTTTAAGTTTGTTAAATTGAGCTTTCAATTGTTTAAAATTCCATTCCAAATGTTAAATTTAAGTTATGTACTGTTCCTATTAATAACATATTCATTATTGTTTTATGCATTTCTTAGACATATTCCCCAGGCTGTCATGTCAATGAAGGATGGAAAATGGGATCGTAAAAAGGTATGTCCTGTGTTTGTGTGGCTGTTTAGCCTGGGTTCCCCCATGCTGCGATTTTATTCACGCTGCTAGGCAGTCTGGATATCACGGACCAAATTTTCAAAGTCACTCAGATCTTTATTCCTGTCCATTTCTCCAACACATTGATTACGAGAACTGATTGTTTGCTTACCATCTACCCTATGTGTCCTTGATTGGAGATAATCACTGATGTTCCCTTAACATGTGACTGGTCATACTGTTTCAGCTCATCAGTGTATAAAGTACACACTGCAGAAATAGTATGCCAGTATGCCGTTCCATAGCCATGCTTTCCTTTCTGTGTTAACTCAGTCATCACTAATCAAATGTGATCACTGAATGTGTTGTTTTGGTAGAATGGCTTAGAGTTTTGCTAATGATTTTGCAGTTCATGGGTGCAGAGCTGTACGGAAAAGTTCTTGGGATTGTTGGACTTGGAAGAATCGGCAAAGAGGTGGCGTCGAGAATGCAGTCCTTTGGTATGAAGGTAAGATCTTTGTGACCTAAAAATGGACTTGACTTAAGTGCACTTGGACTTGATATTGATTTTTTTATCAAATATTTGTATTGGTTTACAAAGATTGAACGTTTTGCATTCCTAATAGACCATTGGGTACGACCCCATCACGCCTCCGGAGGTTTCTGCGAGCTGGGGTGTGGAGCAGATGTCTCTGGAGCAACTGTGGCCACAGTGTGATTATATCACTGTCCACACTCCACTCATGCCCTCCACCACAGGTACACACAACACGAAACTGGACATGTGTGGTCTTTGCCAGTTTGCTCAGGCTGCACAATTTGGTTAAATTAAATTGCGATTTATTCTGGCAAATATTTCAATGCATCTCATCTCATATTTCCAATGCTTGGATGCCCAGACTAAAGTCCTGAGATGCCTGCGTCTAATATAATATAATCTAAAACCTGCATCTAATATAATATAATGTAATTCTTTTTTGTTGAATATTTGAAATTCTATAGATATGTAGATAACATTCCCATTTCAATGAAAAAAACATCTATCTGTCTTTCCAATCCATCCAATCGATCACACCCATTTATCCAATCGATCTATCACATCCATCCATCCAATCGATCACATCCATCCAGCCATCCAATCGATCACATCCATCCATCCAGTCGATCCCATCCAATCGATCACATCCATCCATCCCATCCAATTGATCACATCCATTCATCCCATCCAATCGATCACATCCATTCATCCATCCAATGGATCACATCCATCCAATTGATCACATCCTTCCCACCCAATCGATCACATCCATTCATCCATCCATCCCATCCAATGTATCACATCCATTCATTCATCCAATCGATCACATCCATCCATCCATCCACCCCATCCATCCATCCATCCATCCAATCGATCAGATACATCCATCAATAAATCCATCCACCCAAGCGATCAGACACATCCATTAATAAATCCATTGAATCGATCAATTACAATCGATCACATCCATTCGATCACACCAATCGATCACATCCAGAATTGTAAAAATCAAACCATTGTAAAATCAAACCATTGATGTCCTACACAGGTCTCCTCAATGACGCCTCATTTGCTAAGTGTAAGAAGGGTGTGAAGGTGGTGAACTGTGCTCGTGGTGGCATCATCGATGAAGACGCCCTCCTCCGGGCTGTGGAGTCGGGGCAGTGTGGAGGAGCGGGACTGGATGTGTTTGTGGAGGTCAGAGCTTGTCTATCACCCAGACTGAGAACTGTTTTAGCGTTTAGCTGCATAAATATTTGAAATATTGCAAATTTTTCGCTGTCGTTTTTGGGGGTTCAGGAACCTCCAAAGAACCGGGCACTGGTGAACCACCCCAATGTAATCAGCTGTCCTCACCTGGGAGCCAGCACTAAAGAAGCACAGGCTCGGTGCGGGAAGGATATCTCCCTGCAGATTGTGGACATGGTTACTGGCAAAGCATTAGTAGGAGCTGTGAGTTACGTTCAGTTTTACAGTGTCGCAAACGAACTTTATGATGGACGAGGCAATATTTGTTTAAAGCCAGCATGAAAAGAACATTGATATAGATTATTTTGTAAGTGCATGTTACTGATCTTATTGTAAACTATTCATCCATACATATTTTTTTTTTTTTTTTTAAATACTAAGCTTGTAATTTTAAATAAATTTCAACGTTATTCAGATCTGCCTCCATCCAATCAACAACCGACGGACAGAAATAGTCCCCGCCCTTCATTCTTTTGTGTTTCGATCATTTGTTTTCACTTGGATGTATATCTCTATTCAGTAGAACAGATCTGCAGTACGTCTCTTACTTGTTTTATTCTCCTCAGGTCAATGCTCAAGTGTTGGTCAGTAGTTTCTCTCCTGACTCTCATCAGTGGATTCGGCTGGGAGAGTCCATGGGCAGAGTGTTGAAGGCCTGCAGTACTTCTAAAAAACCCTACAGTCACGTCCATGTCACATCACTTGGTAAGTCAATTATTAAGGAATAATTCTGCCAAATATCTTGTCAACTTTTGTTATTAACTCACTCACTAACTGAATGAGCTCTTAAACAAATATAGAAATACTGTTAAATTCTTTTAATAACTATTTCATTTACACATGATGCTGGATTAGACACAAGATTTACACCCATATTTACTGTCAGGAGAAAACCCTCAAATATATACATGTGAGATTTTACTGTCCGTCAGGTTATTTTATGGACTTATAGTGCAGATATTTCTACTCTTTTTTTTCTGAGAACAAATTTGTATTCAGTATTTCTTTTTTTAATCAAATTATTCTAATTAATAATAATAATAATTCTAATTATTTAATAGAATTAATAATTATTAATTCTATATTATTAGATACAAAATCATGTTCTTGCTTTAAAGTTACCCCCAACACTGAATATCAGTGCCGTTATTGTTAACTAAAATAAAAAACATTCAAAATAGTTGTTGTTAATTAAACCAAAGATGAAATTACATAAAATATAAGATAAAATACAATTTAATTTCGAAATGTTGCCTAATAAACAAAGTGAAATAGAATATAAGTCTAATTTGAAATCTAAGTAGAAATATTTCTTAAACAAAAATTAAAGAAAATAACATATAACAAAAGTAGCAAAAATAACTAGAACTTACACAAAAATATAACAAGCTAATTCATAATAATAATAAAACAAAAATAGGATAACAATAATTTATTTTAATTTGAATAATGAATGGTTTTCGCAATGAAAATAACCAAATAATCTGGTGTCTCTTTAAAAATTAAATAATTTTAATAATAATAATTATATATTATTAAATAATATGTCTAATCTTATTTATTATAAATAATAAATAATTATTAATAAATAATTAAATTATCTTTTGCCATTCAATTTGATCATCAACAGTGCAAGAATGCCATCTTGTGGCAATATCATACACTTGTATCGATTTTACATACAGTATATACATATAGAATGTAAAAATATGCAAAATATGTGTTTGTTTGTCTATTTTTTGCTGTTCAGGGGAGTCCTTGAAGAAGTCCACTGAGTTTTTGAGCTCCGCAGCTGTAGTTGGTTTGCTCACTGAAGGCCCTCAGAAAGGCCCCAACTTGGTGAATGCACTGCCTCTAGCTGCAGAGACGGGAATCACCGTAAGACAACTTTACAAAACCATGGTTTTGAACTATGTGTTTTAGGTTAAAGCACACGTTACTTTAATCTGTCCCTGTGTCTCAAACCCCCAGATGAAGACGGATCATGTCGACTCGAATGAGCGTGAGGCGTGTGTGGTGGAGGTCTCTGTGAACGGCAGCAGCTGTAAGGCGGTTGGCTCGGTGCAAGCTGGGGTTCCTGTGCTGTTGGAGCTGAATGGAAGTGTGTTTCGACAGCCTGTGCCTCTCGGCGGACACTTGCTGTTCTTCAAGGCCCCCACCTCCACTGACCTCCTGCCCTCCATAACCGGTAAAGGATGATTCACGTTCTGCGTGAATCAGGGGGGTAATTTATTTCCACTTACAAAAGAGGAAAGCATTTTCATCATTTATTAAAGGTGCTCTGTGTATTTTTGTCGGCCTCTATCAGTGATGTTTCAGATTGCAACCAATATGAACATTTTTGCATGTGCTCGTGCACAAGAGCGATCACTCATGGTACACTTTCAACACACCGATGAAAGCATCACACAACATGCTGGAAACTCATGTAAACTCCCACTGCAACGTTACAATAATAGGCTACTTACAGTATATAGCGGCTCGCGTATTTCTGAGAAGAACGAAAAAGGACTTCGCCGTGAGTGTATCGGAACCTTGGGTTTATTGATGCCTTCTTATCTTCCTCAGGGGTTTTGGCTGCTGCAGGTGTGGAGCTGGAGTCTTTCAGTGCCTCTAATGCCATCAGTGGTGTCCAGTGGTACTGCATGGGGATTTCTTCACTGCTGGGGGACATTGGTGCCTTGAAGTCCTTAGTGAAAGAGGCTGCACAACTCAGTGTTTAAATATCTGTCACTGAACCACTTAACATTCCAGCGTCTGAAGCTTGACTGAGTTTCATTACTTGCTGTTACTCACATTGACGATAACACTACATTTCCTGAAGCAACAGTGTAAAAAAAGTCAGAATTTTACTTTTGTTGTTGTTAGTTCACTAAACCTTATTTCTATTGCAGATATGTGAATGTTTGATTAATACAATAACCATCAGTGCTTTGCAGTCGATTGCCTCTTTTTTTCATACTATTTGTTATTTTTGTCTCTAAAGTGTAAAAATTAAGTTGAATGACACCAGTTTGTACTACAAAAATAGATAATTACTGAACCCTGCACTTATTTTATCCTTTTTTTCCTGTTTCGTTCATCATCAGGATGGAGTTTTTGGGACTAATTTTAGGATTTATTATATTATTGTTTCAGGAACCAAACATTGTTAGCGGTTAGCAAAAATTGGGATTAAAGGGATATAAATCACCCCAAAATGAAAAAAAGTTGACATTTACTCGCCCTCAAGTTTTTCTAAACCTGTATGAGTTTCTTTCTTCTGCAAAATACACAAGATAGTCAAACAGTTTCTGGTCCCTATAGTATGAAAAACATGGTTTTGGTTACCAACATTCTTTAAAATATATTTTTGTGTGTTTGTGTGTGTTCAACAGAACAAACTCATACAGGTTTAGATCAACTTGAGGGTGAGTAAACGTTGACAGAATTTTCATTTTTGGGTGAACTATCCCTGATGTGTTATATCTTGAGATTCAATTCACATTTCAAGTATACATGTTAATTTAATTTGAATATATATTGAGATTGCAGAACGCATTAAATTAAAATGATTCAATCATTAGGACTTAATAATAACATGAAGGAATATCTAACTAAAACCTCCGAGAACTTTACTATCAAGCAGGCGCTTGCTTCATCGACTTGACCCTCAACACTGTTTCCATGGTAACTGTGAGTTATTTCTGTCCTTTTAATGTACCCTGTGGACTTAATGGTAGCTACACACCAATAACTCACCGTCGTTAAGCTATAAACAAAACGTTTTTGAGTTAAGAAAGCGGTGAAGCGCTCGGAATGGATTAATTCTTGGTGTTCGGCCGCCCTTGGTACTAGTTTCCCTCAAGCGTTATTATGCAACGGCTTTAATCCCTATTAGGATTATACACTCGGCACTGCCATGACAACTGAAACGTGAAAGCTAGTACAATGTCTCAGTTGATTGAGGAATCGATCAAATGGTGGCACTTTGAACATGTCTTTGTAAAGATGGGATGCTTGTGAACATACTGGTGTCGTCACATGGCCGAAGGACGGCTGTGTTGAATCAGTAGTGGCGGGTGACAGCAGAGAGTCTCCAGCTATTACACAGAGACCAAAATAGGAGCTCGACATTCTCTAGTGGCTGAGGCTAAATACAGGGGCCACATGTCTGATCTGTCCGAGCACAAGTTGCACTGTTGGAGATAAAACTTCTCCAGTGACGAAAGGACGAGCTGTGTCAGTCAGTCAGTCATTACGGGTCAGGTAAGCTTGTTTTTTACATAGGGGCTAGTTGTCACAAGCTCAGGTTGTGATAAGGAGTAAAATTGCATGAAGGCTTGTTTTCATTAGCAGTGATTTATAGGTTGCTTGCAAAAACCTAGTTCAAAGGTTCACAGGGTTTTTTATTCTTTACCAATTTGATATTTTATATGTTACAACATTCAGCTTTTTCATGATTGTTTTTTCGTAATTGTTTTACTGTTTGCATTGTGCCAAAAAAGCCAATAATGTTTAATGCCAGAGTGACAATTTACCCCACATGGTGTGACAAGTAAGATCAACATGTGTGACAATATACAACCACATTTTGATAATAAAGACTTAACGGTTCATACAGAATAACATTCAGAAATAAAGAAATATTCACTGGAATATTTAATGTGACAACTAGCCCCAGTGTAACTGCATCAATGTCTGTCCTTATTTATTACAATTTTACTTTTAACATATTCACATACATATTTATATATCACATATTTTAAATCTTTGCTTAACCTTACTAAATTTTGCACGCACACACAAAAAATGTATATAACACTTAATTTTAGCATTTACTCTCCATTTCGAGTGCCATCAAAGCATGCTGGAAAATAGAAACCCCAGTCCAGTTTTAGTTATATTTAAGTTTGTCTAAAGTAAAAGAAACAAGTTCACAAAACTCAAAACACTGAAACAATTCAGATGACTTAAAATGTGTCAGCTTTGTGAACTCAAAAGAAAAAGTCTCCAAATACTCATAAAAATTTAAACTAGTTTGTTTAATTTAAGTTTACCCTATTCAAACCAATTGGTTATTTTGAGCATACAGAGTTGAAAATCGTCTCTTTTTCAGTTGCAATGTCAAGAAAGGTTGAAAGCGGCTACTCGTATGAGTTCTGCGACGCTTCACATTCATCAGAAGTGCTGGAAGCTCTTCACGAGTTCCACAGCAGCGGCCTGTTCACGGACATCACCCTGCAGTCTTCATCCGGACAGCTTTTCCACTGCCACAAGGCTGTCCTATCAGCCCGCAGCTCCTATTTCAAGGTAATGTTCACCTTAGACATGAGAGAACGTCTGAATGACACCATCAACCTGCCTTGCATAGACGGGGAGATTCTGGGTGCTTTAGTGACTTACATCTACACTTCAAAGATCAGTATTACTCAGAGCAACGTTCAAAGTCTTCTGGAGGCCGCAGACCTGTTGCAACTCAGCTCGCTCAAGAAAGCCTGCGAGAACTTCTTGATTCGTCTGCTGGATGTCGACAACTGTCTCGGGATGCACTCGTTCGCCGAGCTTCACGTGTGCTCTTCACTGGAGCGTGCGGCTTTCAGGATCATACTGAGCCGCTTTGAGGAACTCACACTTCAGGAGGAGTTCCTAGAGGTGGATTTCCAAAAGATCGTGGGGATTTTAGCCACTGAAAACCTTAATGTGTGGAAAGAGGCGACGTTATTGGATGCAGTGGTGAAATGGGTCGCCCATGACGCGGCTACAAGAATAGACCACCTGAAAGAGCTTCTTAACTGCATCCATCTCGACGTGAATGACGTGTACCTCAAAACTGCGTTGGATCTACGCAAACAATGCTTTGAAAGCAAATTGCGATCAGTAATTCTCACCTCCTTGAAGCCAAGCAAAGGTTTCTCGCACTGCTGCAAAAAACTAACATGCAGTTTGTATGTTATTGGTGGATATTACTGGCATCCGTTGTGTGAAGTCCACATGTGGGACCCTGCTTCCAACACGTGGGTTCAGGGCAAAGACATGCCTGACTTTGCAAGAGAGAGTTATAGTGTGGTACTTCAAGGCCCTGATATCTACGTGACCGGAGGATACAGGACAGAGACTGTTGATGCTTTAGACAGCGTGTGGATTTATAACACAGACTCGGACGAATGGACAGAAGGATGTCCGATGATCACAGCCAGATATTACCACTGCTCCGTGGCTTTACGGGGGGGCATATATGTCATAGGCGGATATACGGCAGGGGCTCCTACACGAGAAACTGAATTCTATGACCCCTTGAAGAAGACATGGTTCCCCGTGGCTGATATGATACAAGGTATGAGAAATTCAAGTTGTCCCAAATGACTCACCACATACCACTACTATATACAACTCAACTGTGTAGTGTATTAATTTAATAAGGTTATTTTGATATCAAACATCAGTCTTTCACTACGATTTCAGCTAATAAAAGACAGTTAAAAACACTTTAAACCCATAGCTGCCACCCCCTATTTGAGAATGGGGGTTAAAATGCACTATTGAAACTGTAATTGAAAACTGAAATTGTAATTCAAGAATGCTTTGGAATATATACTCAAGTTTGTTTTAAAGAAAACACTCAGCAGACTATTGCTTTAGTAAAAAATCTTCAAAAAAAAATAAACAGTTATGGAAGTTTTCACAGTAAATCAAAAATACTGTACTATATAATTTTTTATTTTATATAAAATATATATTTTACAAAATAGTTTTTACTATAAACTCAAAGCCATAAATCTAACTAAGTTATGTTCCAAATTTGAAGGTGATATCACAAAAATTGAAGTTCCCACTAGATTTTGTTTAGGCGTAGTACCAAAAATAGCCACCGGGTGCCATTGAATTCCATTG
>JAOTRC010000043.1:4229935-4247594 GCA_027497675.1 Cyprinella lutrensis
TTGATAAAAATTATAATTTTAGAAGAAAATTTCAAATGGCACTTAGAGGCTTTTGCATCTGAACTCTTCATATATATTCAAAGAAATTATTACTTTTATTCAGCATGTACACATCAAATTGATTTAAAGTGACAGTTACGACATTTACAATGTAACAAAATATTGATGTTTCATATATATGCTGTTCTTTTGAACTTCAAATATTTACAGTCATATATTTTTGATCCAGTAAATGCAGCCTTGGTGAGTGTATAAGAGGCTTTTGTCAAAAACAAAAAATATACAAAGATGATCTCTACTTTCATCGGTTAGAATCTGACAGAATCTGCTTCCTCTGCAACGTGTTTTTCACAGATAATGTTTGATATGAATCAACGGTGTCACCTCAAGCCAAGCAAAAAAAAAAGTACGATCATTATCATCAGGATATGATGCACAAACAAGGTGTAGTTTATACCTTAAATGACACTGCTGTGCTTAAAAATGAAATAAATAAAATATGTTTTTTCTGAAATAATGAGTTAATTATCTCAGAATAACAAGATATTTTTTGTGGAAAAAAGTTTTTGGTGTTTTTCTGAATCAACGACTTAATAATCTCAGAATTACAAGATAATTTTTTCATGAAAAAAAGGTTTTGCTCTGTTTTTCTCAATTAATGACTTAATTGTCTCAAAAACTCAGAAAAACAGAGCAAAAACTATTTCCATGAAAAATTATCTCGTAATTCTGAGAAAATTAACTCATTAATTCTGAAAATTAGGGCAAAAAATTCCCAATGAGAAATTATCTCGTGATTCTGAGATAATTAACTAGTTAATTCAGAAAAACAGAGCAAAAAACTTTCCCCATGAAAAATTATCTCGTAATTCTGAGATAATTAACTCGTTAATTCTGAAAATAAGAGCAAAGAATTTCCCCATGAAAAATGATCTCTTAATTCTGAGATAATTAACACGTTAATTCTGAAAATAAGAGCAAAAAATTTCCCCATGAAAAATGATCTCGCAATTCTGAGATAATTAACTCATTAATTCAGAAAAACAGCAAAGACTTTTTCCATGAAAAAATACCTCCTAATTTAGAGATAATTAACTCATTAATTCAGAAAAACAGAGCAACAAAATTCCCCACGAAAAATTATCTCACAATTCTGAGATAATTAACTCATTAATTCAGAAAAACAGCAAAGACTTTTTTCCATGAAAAATTACCTCGTAATTCAGATAATTAACTCGTTAATTCTGAAAAACAGAGCAAAAAAAATCCCCCTGAAAAATTATCTCACAATTCTGAGATAATTAACTCGTTAATTCAGAAAAACGGAGTCAATTTTTTTCTTCAAGTGAATGCAATACGCTTCCGCACTGTTACTCACCCCATAATGTTACAACCTCTATATCTTATAACAAGGATAAGTAATGACCAAATTTTTATTTTTGTTTACACTATTTCTTAAAAAAAAAAAAAACAGTTGACTACAATGTGACTGACGTATGCCTTGTGCTCCCAGAGCTATGAACAGAGCCCACTCGATATTTCGACAACATGTCTCTTCCCAACAGGCCTTTCTTAAAGAGAGAAATCAGGAGCTGGTTGCGGAACTTCTTCCCGATGAAGGCGTACAAGATGGGGTTTATCGCACAGTGTCCGAAAGCAATGGCCTGCGTGACATACAAGGCCAAGTCCAAGTCGTCCCTCATCTTGCAAGTTTCCGTCACTCGGCGGGCTCGCATCAGGTTATCTAAGAGCTCTGTGATGTTATTGGGCAACCAGCAGATGATAAAAGCCAGGACGACGCTTAAGATGACCCGCATGGCCTTCTGCTTTTGGCTGTTGCGCGAGCGGCAGAGCTTGCACACGGTAAAACCGTAGCAGAACACCATCACGGCAAGCGGGAGGAAGAATCCCACAGTGTGGTGCAGAATTCGTAGGCTCATCCTCCAGTTGTCCATGCTTTCCGCCGTCAAATTGTCATGACATGTGTGGGTCTCGGTGCCATCGAGCGCGAAAGCATCGCGATTCAACATAACGGGAATGGACAAGAGAAAGGCGCCAAGCCACACCAACGCACACACTGTGCCAACCAGATGGCGTTTTTGGTTGAGGAATTGGGTTGCTTTCACGATGGCCAGGTAGCGATCAACACTAATGCATGCCAGCAGGAAGACGCAGCAGTAAAATGTGGCTTCCTGTATGCCTGATAGCAGTTTGCACATTGCCGTGCCGAACAGCCACTCGCCGGCGTGAAGGTATGCGCCCCAGAATGGGAGTGTCAGGGAAAAGAGCAGGTCGGCGATGGCCAGGTGCATCAGGTAAACGTCAGTCGACGTCCTGCGGTTCTCCATGCAAAACACCACGAATATCACCACAGTGTTGCCCAGCAAGCTCAGGCAGAAGACGATGATGTAGACCACGACCAAAGCCGCGCTGTTCAGATGCTTAAAGTTGTCCGGGCAGGGAGTCATGAAAAAAGAGTACATGTAATCTGTAGTAGTTTCCATGTTTAAGAAGTTCGGCTGCAAACTACAGGGAACACAAAGTTTATTAGGACCAGCATTTTTAGAATGAGAAGTGTACATAATATGATTCACTAATCAAGTTATAATGAAATTAGATAGGCCCTATAGCTAGGCTATGTGAATCACTGCATGTTAGTCGGCCTAAATGTTAACTTTCTATTGTTAAATAGTCTCTTATGCATATCCCAGCAAGCAATTGCGTCATTTCACCGTCTACTATAGTCAGGCTATGATTAACGCACTTCTAGCCAAAATAACCTTGAATTTGGTTACATGTCGTTTTTGCCAAAATAAATGTTCGAGATGTTTGATATTCCATCATGTAAGGAAAGTTAACAGTGATTACAAGGTGTTTGGTTTCATTTCTCCACTCATTCCATGTTGTTTTAGCCTAGATTGTGTTTGTTTTAAATGCAAAATTGCATAGGCTACTGGGTAGCTGAGTTAAGCTTGTTAATGTAGGCTACTAGTGTTATTGAACTAACCTGAATCAACACTAAACTTGAGCTGAATAATGACTTTGTTGTGTAGACCTGCTTTATAGTTGAATTGAGTTTGCTTCATAGCTAAAGGACTTCAGTAATTAAACTGGGCTAAACACTGCCACTATAGCCAACAAAGCTGTGAGGGCTAGACATTTATTTCTTCAATGTGTTGACTGTTATTCAATGCGTTTTTTGATCGTTCTTACAAATCACTGCAAAATATCTTTCCAAGAAATTTCAGTAGACAAAAAACTAAAATTAAAAAAAAAAATAATCTAATCTAATGAATCTTTAACCCAATTAAAAGCTGAACAAACAGACTATTTTACTTTATGTGTGAATCAATGTATGTTATTTATTAAATATGTAAATCTAAAAGTAGCCTATACTTTAACATTTCAAAGGGAATATTTCACAGTAAGTCATACTGACACATCCATTAATCTTTAACCCAATTAAAAGTAGGCTATATTTTGTATTTTCTTACCGTATATCTTCTGTGATTTTACTGAGATTTTCAAGGCTGTCGATCTTGGGTTTCGGGATCATACAGTGGAAATTCTCAGCCACTACTGACTGATTTCTCACTTTTTTTCTGAGAATGACACGTTTGAAAACAACTGATTATTACTGCCACGTCCCTTTCCTTCCTGCATGAATAATCAAAAAGAAAATTGAGATATTATCAGTACCACGGTTTCACAAGAAAGATAAAAAACAACTTATAAACTGTTCATGTATTAGCAATTAGCAATACACAGTAGGTCAGTTTTGTGTGATATAAAAAACAAAAAAAATATACAAAAACAAACAAAAAAACCCTACATCAATAGTTGGTACATGTGTCCATAGCCATTAAAGTTCTAATTATTAGTAGGCTATTTTTAAGTGGTGATCGAAACTCTCTGACAGGCAGCTCTGCCTACATCGAAATCTCATTGGTTGAAAATCACGCATAGTGGTTTCAGAGGGTGAAAAAAAAGAAAAGAAAGGTAATTTACAGAAAAAAACTTGTACAGCTACAGTTTTTTCATTGCTTTTAAGTTTTTATTAAGCCGTTCTTGATATTGTTTCTAAATATATTTTAACATAGGCCTACATTTAAAATTGTAAAATGTGTCTTTTGACTTTAAAAAATTTCATTTGACTTTATGAATATAAGAATTCTAATAATGAGATCAAATATAAACAAAAGATTTTTATCACCATCAAATGAAAAACATTTTATATACAACGAGAAGAGTTGCACTCATGAATGGTAGAAAGTTGCAACATGCAATATGGCTGAATATTCTTCAGGAAAAAAAAGGCCAATCGCCCATTGGGAAAGTCAGACCCTCAATGTCAAACTATCCATCCTAAACAGTAGCCTATCGTGAGATTAAAATAAGTGTGTCCCAGAGCATTGTTAAAAAGAGTAGGCCTATGCCAGAAGTCGGATGGTCTACTTTTTCCGGTGGATTTTCGAAGTGTGGATCCGTGCAAACTCATACTGCCCACAACTCATTGCGGTCATGCAAAACGCAGATGTGCACGACCGATGGTGAGAGGTCCAGAAAAAGGTACTAATTTATTAAAGATTCGTTTGGCAATTAACTTTTAAATGCATCATTATGCATTAATATGAGGACGGTCTCCACACGAAAGACCCGCGACTGCAGATCAACTTAGGTTCTTAGGTTAGATTTCTCTCTGAAAAGGTAATGAAATGTTAGAAGAAAGGCTTTTGATTCTGAAAATGATTTCAAATTTGTATAAGTGATTTTCAACCAGGGCCTAAGCAACATCCAAATGAGCCTCAAAAGACAAGAGACTTTTATTTTAATTCACCCCCTCAACAACTGTTGTTGTTTCCTATGAAGAAACGGTTTATTGAGAACTTGTGCAAATTTTGAAAACAAAATTCGGGCTAGGAGGGCTTCAAACTTGTAGACAATCAAAGTCAAGGTTGAGAACCAATGATCTAGTAAACTTTGCCAATCGTTATATGATGAGTAGCCTACGATGTTAAAGATGCTACATAAAATCCTTACCATAACAAGTTGACCTCAGCCTCTAGGCTTGGGTTCTGTCTGTCAATCAGTGCACATCTTGTTTGCTCACAAGAGACCAATGCACAAGGATTATAGGTTACAAACCAATTCAAGACACTGATTATCTGACTCCAAGATGTCTAACTGTAAAAAAAATCATGATCAATAAGTTATGACAACATTTTTACACTGCTTTAACATATCAAAATAAGTTTAAAAATAATTTTCAACCTTGTTTTTAATAAGCTATACAAGATTCTTAAGTTGAAATGACGTAAACATCCAAGTTGATAGTACATAAAAAATTAAGCCAGCAATTTTTTTACAGAGTAGAAGTTTTGACTTCTGCTTTAAAAACTGAAAAATATAAAAAAATGTGTTGATTAAATAAAAAAAATAAACTGTAACTAACAAAACCACACTAAAAGTAACTACAAATAAAGTCACGTTTGAACCATAGATGTTTTAATGACATATCATGGCACAAAACTTAAAAAACAGCCACTTTTGACATTATCTCAAAATAAACCCCTAATGTACTGATCGCCGTTTCTGAGTTCATTGTGCAACATGATCGGTCTGACTGTATATTAAAGGGACACGGGATTGTTCATAGCATTTTTATTTTTAATGCTTACAAATGAGCATAAAATACAAACAGTACATCCATTTTAAGTCCTGGAGAGGTTTTGTTATTATTGCACTCTTTTAAGGCTGATAAACCATCATACCATATACACTTCATGAGAACAATAATATAATATAGTACCCGTCCAGAATGCCCTGAATTAAATGAAGAATTATGTACAATAAATGGAGAAAATGAAATAACATTATGCATAATGAAAAGAAGTAGAATGCATTTTGAGCAAGTGCTTTTTGGACTTTAATCTCATAAATAAAAAGTATCTTGTTTACTGACCACATACTGTACAGAAGAGCTGCCTTGTGCAAAACATGACTGAAAGCTTTTGTATGTTGTGCAGTAAGCAATGTCTCTTCAAACCTAGGCCTAGCATTATGCAATAGCAAGTGTTTACTGGCAAGTCAAGTCAAAAGAGTTCATCACCATTAAGTCTTTATGATATTATGGTGGCTCGGGTCCATCCTTCAATGTAAGTCAATGGCTTACTACATTTGCGTTCTCATCCTCCACTTTTGCTTCCATTGTCCCAAAAGTCAAATTTAAAAGCCTGAAATAAGGTCTGTGCTGAACACAAGCTCAAGATTTTTTGACGTTTCAATCCTAGACACAAAATACATCAGTAAAAGTCAACTTGTAATTTTTTTTAGAGATTTTACTTGTCTTGATAATGGCGGTTGCTAACAAGAAGCTAGATGGGGCTAATGTTTGACGGGGACATTAGAGGGTCACCTTTAATGAAAGAAATTTCACCCCAAAATTTTGTCATTAATTACTCATTGTTCCAAACCCATAAAACTTTTGTTCGTCATTCGTTCATCAACCCATAAGACTTTCGTTTATCTTCAGATGAATTTAGGCTCTTATTCAGATATAAACATACATCACATCAGTTATGGTAAACAGAAGCTCAAGCATGTTCGCTTGACGTGCGAGAACCAATGTTACGCATCACTTTTACACTTCAGCAAGTACGTGTTACGCAGGTTCGGATGAGCTTTAGTTTATGTTCACTGATCAATGATTACATGTGAATAAAAATTGTCTAAATTAAATCTGTTCATCATAAAGCGATCTAGTCTCCTTAAGCGTAACATTAAAGAGTTGTCGGAAACTGAATGGCGGTGGCGTTTAAGTCATGTGACCATGGTGTAGTTCATTTATAGCCAAACTTTAGCTTTTCACTTCTGCTGATTGTATTTGTGTTTCAGAATTTGTGAAAATTATCATGATGAACAAAGGATGTATGATGAATCATAAATTTTATCATACATTCATTCTCGGGGTTTTGTCACCACTTCTATTCGATTTTGCTCTTTTTGACCAATAGATGGAGCCAAACATCGTGGTAATTAGCCTCTATAATGTCCAATCATGCAGAGTTTAGTTCCAACACACCTAAATGGAAGTTTCTAGTAGTCATAAAGACCTTGATTATCTGGTTCAGATGTTTTGAATTAGAGCTAAATCTACACTTTGACGGAAAGTAGACCTTCAGGAACATAAGGACACCCCAGTGTTGTTGTATTTCAAGCAAACATGGAAAGGTGCACTAAGAGTCTTGCAAATCACATACATTGTCCATTGCCTGGCAGTAGCTCACAAGAAGCTGGAAGTGACTTCTGAGCTCAGAGAGGAGGACCTACTAGATCTAGAGACGGACATCCGAGCCAGAAGTCCATTTCTATGGAGCAACTGCAGAAACCTTCTTCTGAACTTCTCTCCCACAAAGGCGTACAGCACTGGGTTCACGCAGCAATGCAGAAGCCCAAAGTTTTGAGTTACGAACATGGCGATGTCCACCGATGTGCGTGCGAAACAGCTGAAGTGAACCACTTTGGCCCTCATGAGGGTGTCGACCATCATGGAAACATGGAAGGGGGTCCAGCACAGAAGAAAAACCACCACCACGGCTACGATCACCTTCATGGCCCTGTGCTTCTGGAAACCGCGTGTACGCAAGAGCCGCGCCACTGTCACGCTGTAGCAGATCAACATGACCACCAGGGGGAGAAGGAAACCCAGCAGATGCCTGATGATACGCGTGGCCAGTCGCCACTCGTCGGCGTGGTCCGTCTCGAAGCGTTCTGCGCAAATAATCTTATTTGACGTTTTATCATAAAATGCCTCATTGTAGAATGATGGCAAGGACAGCACAGAGCCCAAAAGCCACACCAATCCACAGGTGACGCCACTGCACAGTCTCCTCTGGGCTTTCCTGGACTCCGTAGCCCGTACGATGACCAAGTAACGGTCCACGCTGATGCACACCAAAAACAAGATGCTGGTGTAGAAGTTCACTTCCTTCACCAGACTAACTAACTTGCAAAAAAAATCACCAAACTCCCATCCTTGGATTACGGAAAACGCCGAAAAGGGCAGAACAAGAGCCAGTAACGTGTCGGCCAGCATCAGATTGAATAGGTATACATCTGAAGAAGAAAGCAAGCGTCTATTAGAGCTGATGATCCAGCCTACGATCAGATTCCCAGGTATAGCCATCAGAAAGATGAGAATGTAGAAGATACAGAATGTAATGTTGATGGCATCCACCATATTCATTGAGGAGCAGAGCAGCGTTTTCTCATCCACAACAAATCCAGTTTCATTCGGGTTTTCTGTATAGTTGAAGAATTCATTGTAGAATTCACTGAAGTCCTCGATAGTCCCCATAAGAAAAGAGGCGTTCGGATCTGTTGAGAGGAACAAGTAGAAGAGCAATTTATTAGTAATAATAATAATTTAAAAAAAATCTGTTTAGAGTTGAGATTGTACAGTATCAAAAAAAACTACTTTTTTAAAAAAAGTTTTTTTTAATGAAATTTACAATAACATTTTTTTTCATTAACAAACGATCAAACTAATAAATAAACAAAAAAAAAAACATTCATAAAGAGTCTAAATTAGATTGAGTTAACATTTAAAATGTCTTAAACTATTTTACTGTTATTATTAAAACTATTACTATTTTAATAGTGATGCTATACTATTGGATGCTGTTTATATAAATCATATTAATTGAATGCCTACATGGAAATATTTGTACTAGTAAAATAGAATTTCACATAAATTTGACTTAAATTTCTTCAAATCTGTTTTTCAATAAACATCTTAAGTGTCACAGCTTTAAAAGTTTTTTAACATCAGATTGACTTCTAAATTAAGGCCACAATTAATATATGGGACTTACCAGTCATTATAACTTCTTTTTTTGAGAATCTCCGGTATAAAATGTTAGACTTGTTTGCTTGAAAGTTCCTTTATACTCTTTGAAGGGATGTTGATATATCCTGTTTGCCTAAGTCCTAAAAGTTGCCTAAAGTGAACCATCTCAACTAAGATGCTCCAATTCTTCTCAAAAACGTATTCACGGTATCCATGACATATCTGGAATAGTCTTTCTCTTACAAGCAGATCTCACAGTTATGTCTCCAATATCTAATTGGGATGCAGAAGATTAGGATGTTTGGTGATGTTGATTTTATGTGGCTACAAGAAAGCAGAAGATAAGAGATGTTTGCTGAGGGAAATTTGAGACATTTGAATGGTCACAAGATCCTCACTCGTGTTCAATCTGACATAAACATGATCAAAACACCAAAAGTGAAACTAAGAATCATGTGGACTAAAATCATAATATTTATGATACAAAGTCATGAGACCATATAATACAAATTCTGAAGCCCAGTTTTAAATCATTATTTTGGTTCTAAATATATCAATAGGAACATTAATGGGGTTCTTTCTACCTATATGACGGTTTTAAAAATGTTACATTTAAATAACAGTCATAAAATATATTATTTGTTGCATGCCCATTGCATTGCATAGCAAAAATAATAATAATAATAAATAAATAAATAAAAATAAAATAATTTAAAAAACTTTTTTGAGCAATTCATTTTTTAGCTTAGCTTTTAATTGATTTATTGTCTTGTATGCCTGTTGTTTTTATGTTAATTTTACTGTGTATTGTCTCTTTTGTGTATCTTTGCTATTTTAATTGTTTTTGTACAGTGTTTTGAGATGTACATTTAAAGGCACTATATAGAAAATAAAGGTTATTATTATTATTATTAAATGAATTAAATGAATCAATAGAATGTTATTTGATATAATGACAAGGATTCAGCTGATCAAAGAACACCATAAAGATAATTTAGAAAAACCTAAAATATGTAATATGGAAGTGATTGATCAACATCGGAGGAAAGATGCGTCACATGTGAAGAGATGTGAGGCCACAAATCATCACTTACTAACATTTATCCAGGAACTTGAGCAACTCAGTCCTGCTGAGTTTGTCCTAAAGATGTTGTAAACAAGTGACAAGCTCACATGAGAAGCGACCAATTTCATTTTCTCAGCTATTTTCAAATGCAGAAAATGTAACCATAAACTTTTACATTTTTTGATTTTGATTGAATATTAATGTGGTGTGTAAACAAACACACAGAGCAATCCTTTTATTGTAAATTATACAATATTTGTTTGTTACATTTTGAGGTGTAAGAGGCTCTATTAGGTAAACCCCACTCCCCCTGGCCTCAGGAGGCGAAGTTGTGGTCTTTAGTGTCCTTGTTATTCTGTCCTCATCCCATGCCGGTGATGCTGATTTAAACTTCAGAAAAGTACAAATAGATCCGGAGGGGTTACACTGGTGCCATGACCCGGATCTAAACATCAAACTCACTCAAATTTCAGGCAGGACAACTTTAGACTTACAATAACAAAACCTTAGCCAGATAATCACATTACTTTCCTAAATTTCCCCCATGAAGTACAGAAGATTGAATTTTAGACACACATTGTTGCAAAAGACATATTTTATTTCAGTTTTCTTGGATGCAATTTCAATTTTCAGTAACTGGACAGTACACATACACTACAGTAGCCTATAGCAGGCTATTTGTATCAACAGTCAGGCCTTTCACAAATATCTGAGAATACCCCCAAATAGCGTGATTCCAATAAACTAAGAAATGTAAATGTTATAATAATATAAAATGAATATCTTAAGTATTTCAGAAAGAACGAATAAAGAGAGGAAATCCCTTCTTATTGAATTTCAGGATATGATTAGCACAAACGAACAGGCAGTGACGCGGGCAGCCCGCGGGTCTTTCGAGTCAATGCGGAAGCGGCCAGAAGTCTTGGAGCAGGAAAACCAAAACGATTGTAGAACAGCAATATTTGCTCTTATATTTTTAAGTCCACATTACCATTAAACAGTCACTTAAATCATCATGATTTTGTTGGAAATCAACAATCGGATCATAGAGGAGACTCTCACCCTCAAATTCGACAGCGCGAGCAATGGGTAAGAGGAAGATCTTCCTGTCTTGAGTCAGAACTCGCATCAAACATCGCTCATTTAATGCATGCATGCGTTGACAAGAGACATATTTTCTTTTGCACGGATAAAATAACATAACGCATGCATTCGTGTTCGATTGATTCGGTTCTTTGAGGTAATATGTTGATTGTCCATGTTCGAGTAATGAAGTGTCCAGTATGGGGTGTGTCCAGCTGTTCAGGTCACATAGAAAACAATTAATGTTATTTATGTGTGAATGAGACTGGATCAGTGTGTCGAGTGATTGCTAAAACAAATCTCGTGAGTGATTCTGATCTTTTTATAACGTTACATGTTTCGGCTGACCGGATTTCTATAAATATTTAGTCCCAGTGAAGACTGAAGACACTTCCTGTTCATAGCGTCTTGTGTAAATCAGTCGAATACATGTCACTGCAAGAGGAACATCTATCAGACCCGTCCATGCAGGATGAAGTA
Source organism: Cyprinella lutrensis (assembly GCA_027497675.1). Lineage (NCBI taxonomy): Eukaryota > Metazoa > Chordata > Actinopteri > Cypriniformes > Leuciscidae > Cyprinella > Cyprinella lutrensis. Next base: position 4,241,413 of record JAOTRC010000043.1, read on the forward strand.
GCATTGCAGATTCCTCGGGAACTTCTCTTCCCTTCATTCTTCTCCAATACGTGTGACTTTGCGCGTGCTTGCGCTCGGATTGGAACGGCCACGCGCCTGCTGTGACTCATCATCAAAGCATATAAATTATGATTCGTTTCCGTTTTGTGTTTATTTAAGAAAAAAGTTTTTATTTTACTTAAAATAAAAGTAAATGAAATGGCACGTTATTGCTTTTATTGGAATAGTTCACCAAAACATTAGAATTGTCATTGTTTACATTATGGGATACTTTTAAGGTACAGGTCACCCAAAAACTTTACTCACTCTCAAGTTATTCTAAACTTGTACTAATTTTTTCTTATGCTTAGCACAAAAAATATTTTTTGAAAAGTGTTGGAAACTTAACAGTTGATGGACTCCATTGATTTCCATAGTTTTATATTTTGGAAGTCAACGGGGTCCATCAAGTTTTTGGTTAACCATATTTTTTTCTTTTGTGTTCAACAGAAGAAAGAAATTCATACAGGTTTGTAACAACTTGAGAGCAAATAAATATTGACATATTTTTTCATTTTTGAGTGAACTAATCTGATTGGTCAGTCTAACTATTTTTGAATAATGGCCACTGTTCATGACCACACCGTATAAATAACTTGTATTAGCATTGTACAAACTAATACAATTATTTAAACAACGAATATATAATGTAAACATATTTATTTGACAAGTTGGTGTGTAGTAAGTGGTATAATATACAGTCATTGCATGATAATGGATGATGACCATTAACCCTTCCTTTTTCTCACGTTTTCTTATTGTTATTTTTGTTTCTTTGTGTTTGATGTGGTACTATCAATTGGATGAACTTCTTTTAAATATTAAATCATTGATTAATCTTAATGAGGCTGAATATCTTGATAATTGCGATTGTCTCCTTATTGTTGTCCTGTATTTAAAGTGACAGTGCCTTGATTTTCCTATCTTAGAGCCCACACGGCCTATAGATTGATAGATTGTCATTCATTTCCAGATAGCAGACTCACAAAATGCTTTTTTTCTTTCTTTCAGGAACAAGCCTGAGGCAGTAGAAGTTACATTTGCAGGTAAGGTTGAAATATGAATGACTTCAGCAGTGGAAGTCTGTGTTTCTATTGTCCTCCAAACTGTGTTATTACTATGCATGTATTTTACTAAGCGCTCTTTTGTGCTTGAACATCCACTGTAAAGGATGTAACAATAACAGTAATGTTTATTATTGATAAAATATATACAGTGTCAGTGATTAAAAACAGAATGAATGATTGGCATGATGGGACCCTTTTATATTTTTGCTACAGACTTCGATGGTGTGCTTTACCACATCTCCAACCCCAATGGAGACAAAACTAAACTAATGGTCAGCATCTCTCTCAAGTTCTACAAGGAGCTTCAGGAGCACGGCGCTGATGAGGTACGAGCTGAAAATCACCAAACCTGTCAAAAACAGGGTTAGGGTCAGCCTGAAAATCGGCTTTATCTTTATGCAAAAAATAGACTACGGTTCAAAAGTTTGGGGTTGTTATGCTCACCAAGGCTGTATTTTTTTGATCAAAAATTTAAACAGAAATATTCTGAAATGTTATGCAAAGCTTTTATTACATGATACTTCAGAAATCATTCTAATACGATGATTTGTTGCTCAAGAAACTAAAATTTTTACTTAACAGTTGTGCGGATTAATATTTTTTTGTGCAAACCATGATGCTTTTCAGGATTCTTTGATGAATGGAATGTTCAAAAGATTAGAATTAATTTGAAACTGAAATCTTTTGTGACATCCTAAATGTCTTTATTTTCACTTTTGGTCAATTTAAAGGGATAGTTCACTTTGAAATTAATTTTTGGTATGTTTTAGCTTACCTCAAGGGCATCCAAGTTGTAGGTGTCTTTGTTTTCGCAGTATTTTCAATTTTGATATTTTTAGGTCAAACCGTTCTTGTCTGTCAGTCATATAATGGAGGTCTATGGTCACCACCTCAAAGAGCATGCACAGAGAAGTCTAAATTAAATATGATTTAATGACTCGTAAATGTAAGTACACATTGATGGCCTAAGACACGAAACGAGCAGTTTGTGTGAAAAACGAACTGTATTTATATCGTTTTAACCTCTTGTAACCTCAGCCACCTCCAAGTGATCTGAGGGCGTGGACATTTCGGTCTGCCCAAGCGGCAGAAAGCGCCAGAAGTGATCTCTCGTGCAGTTGTGAAAAAAAAAAAATCAACGTTGTTTTTTGATATATCGAAATCGTCTTCCATTGCAATTTCCTGTATATGTAAATATGTTTAGATATTCACAGTAAAAGGTAACATTTCCAAAATCTCTGTGTATGTGGTATGAGGAGAAGACTTTTTTAATTGAAGTATGTATATGTGTATAATATACGATGAGGGCATTCATTTGGCGAATTTGAACTAGCCTTGTGTATGGTTGGTCCTGCAGGTAATTACTATGTCATAAAAATAAGAATATAGTTGTAACGATATACAGTACGTCTGTTCATTTATGTTGTCAAAGTTACCCATCGATTTGACAACATGCTTCCATTTACAAACTAATCAATGTCAAGATGCAGCCCGTGCACATAGGACGCAAGTATGTCATGTAAAGTTCGAATAATTGCAGTGTGAAACCAAACCAAAACTTTCTGAAAGTATTTCAAAACTTCGGTTCGGACCTTGGTGGGGACTTTCAGGTGTACAGACTGTGATCTTATGCTTTATAGAACATAACAGACCTCACAATAACTACAATCTCCTCTCTTTCCCTTTCACATCTAATATCCAATATGTAGGCTACCATATGGCCCATTCACCTTCACATCCCTTTTGCTGTCTTTTTTAAATGATAAACTTTCATATTTAATCAAGGCCAAAATGGCTCAAAAGAAAGCCTTTAACAATTGACCCGCTTTGAAGCACAAAACAAACTATTTTATCATAAGCTAGCTTGTGGCTAACCCTTCAGAAATGCATCGGTTGTGATGTAGATGTGAAATAGGCCTCTTGTTGCTTGTTTCACTTTTTTAAAAAACTTTTTTATGTTGAGAAATGTGAGGCATTTTTAAAAATGCATGAACTTAGCATGCTGTGTGGCCTACTTCTTGCTACACAACAAAGATGGAGGAAATGGAGTCTGAAACCGAGTTTCCAACCGTCTTGCTGTGACCTTCATAGGCGATGTGTTTCTGAAGGAGTCATTACATTCTCGTTCTGTCGGTAATCATTCTTGTTGTTTGAGAGAGAGAGAGTATGAAAATGACTACAAATAGTTCCTCTTTGAATACGACTGGAGCTCTGAGCTCATTTGACTACATTCGCTGTGAACAAATACGTTATAAAATAATCATTAAATCACATTCAAACATAAATAGTTTTTCACAAAAATACACAAGGGGTATTTTTTTATTGAAAAATGTCAATCTTCAGCTTTCGTTCAATGCACCGATTTGTATGCATGGTTATGAAAACAATCATTTTATCAATTATAATGCATGCTATAAATGTGACTTGACCTTGAAGGATCTTTGTACCGTAAACGATATTCCCGAGGCTGATTTTTTGGTGACAGCACATCCTCCATGCAGTGTTTACAAGGGTTAGCGGTTGTGCCGCAGAGCCTGTGAACCTCCATGATGGTCATTAAGCTTTTTCCCCATGTGCAGTGACAGATTGAGCATCTTTTATCTTAGCTTAGCTTTCAGCTCACTGATATGAATGTTTTCCCGCCAGTGATATGACTCACTGTTACGGCTGGCTGTCAAATGTCTGCCGTACAATAATTAAATCCTTTTAGCACTCGCACACTTGACGCTAGTCCGGCATATCCATCACATCTTTGTTCTTTCACCACAAAGCCGAGCTGCATCAGAGCAGATTGGTTTATTAACACCTCCTCGAATTTTGTTTCACAGTGTTTGATTAAAAGACTTTTCGTGTTTTTTTTTTTTCTTTAGCAAGGGTCCCATGCTGAGATGTGGCTATTCATTACTACTATGCCATTTACTGATGGTTTCTCAATGCGTACAGAAGTAAATGTGGTTGCAATTTGAATGTAACCAGGAGATAAATGAAAACGAGTCAGGTGGGTTATAAAAAATGGCCGATCAAGCCGACAGTGAAAGAGAAATGAACAAAAAAACGAATTCTCATTCACTCAGCATATCTTTTACTAGGAATTGTAATTGTTGCAGCCCAGGTCAACTACCATAGACAAGCTGATACATGTGCATCCCCTCAAGAAGTGTTTGATGGATTTAGAGAACAGTTATTCAAATCTTATCTTTGGTTCCCTGAATTTAATGTGTCATTTTCTACCCTATCTCACGACCAATGCGTACGAATTCGACGAATGATTAAAAAGTGTCTAATTCGTGCTAATTCGTACGACCTCACTCGTACGAAATTGTACGATTTGTCTAAACCCACGTGACGGTTAGGTTTAGGGGCGGGGTAAGGGGTAGGTCATTCGTACGAATTCATACGAATTGGCCAATTCGTAAAATATGTACGATTTTGCAAAATCGTACTAATTCGTACGAGTGAGGTCGTATGAATTCGTACGAATTAGCCCCTTTTTAATCATTCGGCGAATTCGTACGACTTGGTCGTGAGATCGGGTCGGTCATTTTATATGCATTTTATTTCTTTGCGAAAAATAATTTTTCTGTATTATAGAGCATGCAACTTAAAAGAAAACACTTTAATTACTGCTTCTTAACACACTTATAAGTACTCTTTTAAAAAAGAGCATTATAATATTATTTTTTTTAAATTGTACGTTTTAAGTCAAACATAAAAAAACTTTTAAAATACTTTATTCTAATTATATAACTATAGTGTGTCATGTTCTTATATTATGTTGTAAATGTTCTAGATTGCAACTTTATCATTACAAATGATCATTACAAACACATTTTCATTTATGACATGCAAGTTTCAGTAGAAATGACTGAATTATACCTGAAATGCTTTTAAGTAGCCTACATTCGGCAGTACGTTAACCGTATTTTTAATACTTTGTTGTTGTTGTGTTTTTGCTGCGGTGTCAATTCATACTGAGCAATCATTCTCAACCTTTACAAACCCAGAGACCAGGATAGTGTTTGTGGTCTACTTCAAGTAGTCTCAATCGATTCGATTTAATGATTCAATTGAAATATTTAATGAGGACAGGGTCAGGAGTAAGAGTAAACGCCTGTGGTCATTATCACACTCGATGAAATAAAAGCAGCGTTCATGTACCTCCCCAAGCATTGAAGTAACAGCAAGACTTCAACAATTTTCATCTTTTAAATAACATTCATAACATATTTACCCTCTGGAGTATGTGATTGGTTCATAGAATGCTAATTCATGGTTTAAGTAACTTGAAAAAAGTCATTGCAACAAATAATCTCTCACTTGTAGTAGCCCTCAATAGGGTCCTGGGGTCTATACGACCCCAATCGACTTTTACTTAATAAAAAAAGGTTCCCTTCATCTCAGTGGAATTAGAGTTTGTGACTTTATACGTTATCTATCTATCTATACAAAAAAAAAAAAAAAAAACGGCTTGATTGGGTTGTTCTGAAGTTACTGTATGTAAAAAAAGGTTTACACTTCTGGTCTTCGGTGTCAATATGACCCCACATTGAAATGAATGGGAAATGTTAAAAAAAAAACTAAATATTTTTTATAATTTTTTTATAATATTTTTTCTTCATTTTCTCTAATCTGACATAAATCTGAAATTTTTCTACACAGAAATGAAGGCCCATAAATGCAATGTATCATAAACACACAAAAAAAATATTTCATATGCAAGCTAATGGTGTAGTTTAGGAATTGTGTGGTATATGGATACAAAAGTACTTTATATCTCCAAAAACACAGCATTAATTAAATAGATGAGAAGTAAACAAAAAAAAAGATATATTATTTGTATGATTAAAAAATGTATATTTTTTGTACAATTACTCAATCAATTGTTGGGGTCGTATAGACCCCAAAGCCCAGAAGTGTAAAGGGGAAACGAAGACCATTTGAAGGTTAAAGAGACAGTTCACCCAAAAATGAAAATTATGTCATCATCAATTTCTTTCTCCTGTTAGTAAGGTAACCAGTAGGGTTGTGTATCGTTTGACTTTAAACGATTCTGATTCCGATTCCTTGTTTCGATTC
>JAOTRC010000043.1:4272299-4285348 GCA_027497675.1 Cyprinella lutrensis
AGGAATCGAAATTTTAACTTTTGAACGATTCCGGGAAAAACGAAAAGTTAGTCCCGGTTCCAATCGATACTCGATTCCCGATACCCAACCCCTAATTACGATCTCCTTCAACTACTTCAGTTCAGTCCCTTTAACAGCTTTCTGACACAGTTTTGTAGCCTCAATGATCATAATATAACTTGTAAGTATTACTAAATATGTTTTATGGAAAGAGAAGTAGTCATGGTATTTAATATGACTACTGCATGTGTGATAAACCATTGTTTGCATGCAATAAATGCCATAGGTCACAAATCGTTTGTCACAGATGCGGAAAAATCTGGAGTAAACAAAGCACTGGAGACTAAACACTGTGAGCTTTAGTCTCACAAAGAGCAACAAAGATTAGTCTGTTATGAACTGATAAACAACATGGATCGGCCCATGAACATCAGAATCCACAATTTACAAGATTATGGATGTCTGAACACATAAATGACTTAAACAGGACATTCAGGAATGGATCAGACTTCTAAACTCCCATAAGCTACTGTTTGAATCAAACACAGAATGTATGTGTACACAGAGAGATACCAATGCATGATCTTCTCAAAATACAGGCTCCATTTCTAGGAAAATGTAGGATTATCATTTAGGAAACGAGTGTTTTAGTTCATATCGCTGCGCAGCTCTGTCTGGTTGTGCTCAGCTTATCTCAGAGGTATAGATCTAACAGCTGTAGGCATTTGGTTGTATAAATCTGTATTAGTCTAGCGTAAATCATTCCGACTCAAAGGATCCCAGATGCGTGACAGGCCTATGCCGTTTCTCAGGGAGACAAATCACATTTACACCTGTTGATTCCTCATGTACTGTGTTTAATTGACTGGCTGAGCAAAAAAATCACCATGCACTTTCAATGTATGCAAAACAGCAGCTTGGATGTTCTTTAAAAGATCCGACATAAGTGTGAGCAAATGAGTGAACTATTTCTTTCTTTACGCAGAAGATCTGCCGAGCTTCAGTCCCAAGCCGGAATGTTCTGAGCATGGAGACCCGGAGAAGCACAGAGACGGATAACATCCTGAAACTGACGGCCCAGAATGAGGTAACTGCCGCTTGCAATAAAGATGATGGAGAGCAGAACAAACAGGAATAAAAAAAGATGAGTATTGCTTTTGGTTAAGTGTATCTGATTTTGATCTAGTTAGCTTTTCAGTAACAATACACTCATCCTTCTTTGATAAGTAAAATAATCTATCCTTCTGCTGTCATTGATGAAAGCACCTTTATAGTATTGGATCTTATTGGATGTGGTTGTCAGATGAAAGGTCATAGCACAATAAATGGCCTGAATTAAGCTGGCTAGATAGGATGTACCTGCTTTTTTGCGGCATCCATTTCTCTGCTAATGGATTTTATGATAAAAGTGAATAATATACGGTTCTCAATAGATGAGAGGAAACCGTTATATGGGGGACTCTTATTAATCCCTTTAAGTTTTCTGGTCATCACCGCCATAAGAAAATCTCACCAATTTTTATTACCATGATGCATTACTGTAATGGGGAAAAAATGCATATTTTAAATAGTAAAATTCATCAGTATTATGTTTTTTTAGTTAAATTTGTTGCACTGCCTTTTGATTATTACAATATTTAAAACGTTTCTTATGCTTAATATATCATTGATATGTAATTTTAAATATAATTACAAATACAAATGATAAATTGATTTTAGGGATAAATGACATGTTTTTGTGATTCACTCTGTTACGTCACTCTGTTACGTTCCTCCAAAAGGTAAGTCCAGGGAGAGGAGAAGCAACAATATTTAAAATAAAACCAGGGCAAAAAGAGAACAGGAAGTCAGGTTTATGTGCAAATTGAGAAGTGTGTATGTATTACTATATTGACAAAGGAGAACCAATACAAACTACTCTCTGAATGAGACGGCGAGCAAACAAGGTGAGACAAGCAATAAACACAGGCTAAGTAACAACAAGGTTCAACATTAAATGAACAACTAAACAGTCCTCCCTCCACTGAGGAGGTTAACAAATACAAAACAAAAACAACAAAACTGGACACTGTTCTGAACTCACAAAAAATGCTGTTCAACCCACTGGTTAAATGAGGTTGGTCTGCAGTGCGATCTGAGGGTTTCCCTCATAAAAAAGTTATAAAAGTTATAAAAAAAGTGGCATGAGATTTGTGACTTGTTACATTTATCTATCTAAAAACACACAAAAACTGGGCTTGATTCGATTGTTCTGAAGGTAAAAAAACCCCCCAAAAATACTCATGGTCTTCGACCACTAGAAAAACAGCTAAAACTTGAAAAACTAAAAACTGATTTTTTATTTTATGCAATCTATAAATCCAGCATAATTCTGAAAACTTTCAAACAGAAACTAAATGCCTGATATTAGAGCACAAATGCTATGTGAAACAAATGCGTACTCACACACAAATGAGGTGTGACTTCCACAGACAGCATTTGTAGAGTTATTTGTAGAGTTAAAAATAAGCCACAAATGTAGATATGAAGGGGTGAGACCACACACACACACACACACACACACACACACTTGCTATTGGTTTTATTTTCATATTTAATTTTTTTAATTATACATTTGTGAATACAATCTGACCCTTATGATTATATGGCTTTATTGTTAAAACAGACACCTCAAAAAATCACATCATGATAAAGGAAAGGAAGGAAAATAGCTTGTGATAGGAGCAGTTGGCCACGCCCAGAAAAATGAATGGATCTGGTCCTTTGCTCAATGAATATATGGTCAAACTTTATTTCTAAAACTTTTAAGTCCTACAGTTTTTTTTATAACCAGCAGGTGCCAGAATTTTGCTCATAACTAATATCCAGAAACAACTTTTTAGATCGTCATTAAACTATATAGCCTATTTTTTTTTTTTTTTTACAGAAATAAGTAATCAAGCAAATTTCAAATGCAATTTTGTGGGAAATGGGTAAAAAAAGATCACATATACCCCAAAGCATAGGATAAATGTAATATAGTTGAGTGTATTTTTAAAATGATGTGTATTTTTTTTAATACAATTGCTCTGTAAGTGCATGTGTGATCCCAAAGACTATGAGTGATAAATTCTTTATACCATTGCAAAACAATCCAGGTCTGTCACATTATCTTTTAAAATGTTGAAGTAAGCACTGGCAAGTTTCATTACTGTTAATTATAGCTCTTTAAAATGCTTTTAAATGAAAAATGAAAAACCGACATAACAAATTAGTTTCAACCTCATGCTTTCTGAAGTTTGCACCATAAGGCATTTAATAAATCAGATTGTCCATCTGACACAGGATTAAAAACACTAGGGTGGTGTTTATAAAATGCCCTTCTACAATAACATAACTCATGTGCCGTTCATATTCATAAATACACCATAGCTTACTTAAACATCAGCGCACAATAGCAGGAGTGACTGTCGTCCCTTATTCTTAGCCAAGAAGAGCCGCTCTCATTAAAACCTCAGAGATTAAACGGTCAAAGGCTAAATAGACTATTTACTCAATTTTTATGTATTTATCTGAATGGTTTGTATTATTGTTTTGATTTATTTTAAATTTGAGTGTGTCTGGACACTGCAATATTTCTTTCTTTCATAAAAATGTAATCATTGGGTTTCATATTGTTCTTCGTTTATAAACCATTATGTTAATAATATATAACTACATATTTTATGGAACAGTTTAGATATTTAACATAAAAAAAATATTTAAGTTTATCTCCCGGTTTCACTGCCTAGTCCTAGACTAAAATGCATGTTTTTTTAACTCAATATGTCTTAAAATATGTCACTGCCATTGTTTTGCTTCAAGATGCACATCAGTAATGTTTTTTTAAGGCACGTATTTAAAAGTTACTTAGATGGCCTAATCCTGGTTTAATCTAAGACCTGTCTGTGAAACCAGGCCTATAAGTATATACGTATACTGTGTGTGTGTGTGTGTGTGTGTGTGTGTGTGTGTGTGTGTGTATATATATATATATATCACATCACAAAAATGTAATATTTATCAGGGGTTTCAGTCCCTAAAGTAATGATTTGTCTTCTGAAAGCTGAACTAGTGAGTAGTAAGTAGGAAGAAAGTGTTGGGTATCGAAAGTGCAAGAGATAAATATCTGCATGTGTGTGTGGGTGGAGGGGTGAGGGTGTGCTTGTGGTTTTTTACTGTACACTATTGACCTTCCTTAGCTTCTATTTCAAAACTATGGGGAACAGATGCAGACTTAAAAGCGTTAATCAAATACTTTCTTCTTTATATAAATGCACATGTGAGTAATGATCAACGTTAGAGAGTCTTGGCTAGTGTTTGTTGTGAAGTTACTGAAATGTTCTCTAGAGACTGGATATCACATATTTCACAAGTTACCCTGCAACACAAACCATCAGGACAGTTCAATTTGTCTTTATCTCTTGTTTACAGTTACTTTGTGATTTTTAGCCTTTTGTCTTGTGGGTCATACTGACAGTATGCAAACACACAATATTCAAAAGACTTTCTCTTGACTCAGTGTATCATTTAACATTTCCCTAACTGTGATGAATTCAATGTTAGTGCATTTGGCAGCGGAAGGACAGTTTCTGGGAACGAGTGTATTAGTACAGGGTCTCTGAAAAACATTCTTATCTCAGTCACAAAAATAGCTGACCACATCTATGATCACATCTTAAACCATTGGTCCATTTAAAAGTTCTCATATTTGATCATTTATTTTCTTTATGACATCAAATGTATGTCTAATTGTAAATGCTTTATCTCAGTGGGAAATGTTTAGATTATGAATGTATGTTAGGTAGATAGATGGTTTGATAGATAATTTTATGAACCAAAAAAAATTGCACATTCACACAACGTCTGCTCTCACGTCAATACAAAACTCATGCATTGTGCTGCTCTCATGAATGTATTGGATAATAATATTCTGTAAATAAAGTGGTAAATTATGTTTTTTTGCGCAAACAAAGCACTGGCTTCGCTTCTTAAAATTGAAGTTAAACCACTGGAGTCACATGGATTACTTTCATGATGTCTTTATTACCTTTCTGGAGCTTGAAAGTGGTAGTTGCGTAGCTGATAACACTAAACTAACCCTTTAATGTTATTTAAAAAAATCCCCCCACATTTTCTTTTTTTTGTACAAAATTAAGAATGTGCTGAAATATACAGCTATAATATCATTCTGAAAATTCATAAACACGTTTTTACAGCATAAAACATTGCAGGGTTTGTAGTTTTCAGCATATTTTTACTGACGTTTCTATCAGTATGACAAGTAATGTTTGTTATCTTGGTGACAAATCAGCACAATTTGCTACAACAATGTAAAGCACATCACAGAGAACTGAACATTTAAGTTTGCAAGGCATAAAAATAAATGTACAAGATGATCAGTGGCAACACACAACTCTCCATCGTACATCCTGGGTCAACTTGACACACTTATCGTTGAGCCTGGGATAAATAGATGTGATTACTAAGTAATATAGTGTTTTGTTCTTTCTTTTACAATACAGTTCAAAAGTTTGGGGTCTGTAAGTTAGTAAGTTTTATTTAAAAAATAAAAATGTATTCAGGATACATTAAAATGAACAAAAGTGACCGTTGAGACATTTATAATGTTACAAAAAATGTTTGTATTTCAAATAAATGCTGTTCTTTTGGACTTTCTACTCATCAAAGAATCCTGACATTTTTTTATCATGGTTTTAAAATATTAAGCTTATGTTTTCAACATCGATAATAACAATGTTTCTTGAGCAGCAAATCTGCATGTTAAAATGATTTTGAAGGATCATGTGACACTGAAGTCTGGAATAATGATGATGATAAATTCAGCTTTGCATCATTTTAAAATCTATTCACATATAAAACCCTTTTAAATTGTAAAATTTCACATTATTACGGTTTTACTGTATTTTTGTTCAAATAAACATAGTCTTTTTGAGCATGAGAGATCTTACCGACCCCAAACTTTTAAACATTAGTTTATATAAAGCTTTTAATGCATGACAGGACCTTCATTTACACATTCAATTGAAACATCCTATGACTCATTGTCCACTCGTCAAAGCGCAATATCCCTGTTGTCCTGTCCTCTTCTCCACCGGTTTCTCAGTTTCCGCATCACCATGCGGATGGGCTCCGTGTACTGCTTATTGGCCAGTCCCAGTATCAGCGGAATGACGGCCATGCTCCCGATTCCCGTACAGGACATGATGATGTACAGAGAGGAGCTTGGCACTCTCACCCCGCTCTGCAGAGCCGTCACGGACATGAGTTGGTAGACGATATACGGCACCCAGCAGGCCAAGAACGTGAGGGACACGGCGGCCACGCATTTGGCGTAGCGCAGGTTAAGCTGCTGCTCGTGGTCCGTCGGCTGCTGCTGCTGAAGTCGGTCCACGGCTCGGTGGAGCTTGCAGATTTTCTGCAGCTGCTTGTGTGCGATCCACAAAACCCGTCCCATCATGCCCACGATGGACAGCATGGCCGGCAGAACCAGTCCGCAAACTTCCAGATAAATGAAGGCCTTGGGAAAAACCTGTTTGTAGGAGCAAACCTCATCCTCTTTGGAAGTGTTACCAACCGCGGTTGATCTCAATAACGTCTCGTTTGGGTTGGAGCTCTTGTTGGCATTGGGTTCCACCCAATTATTCCATCCAAAAGCAGGGAGGGACGCGTAGAGCAACGGCGGGAGCCAAACGGTTAATAAGGCCAAGGGAAAGCAGCGGTGAACCCAGAACTGGCTGTGGTGGAGCGGGCTGACGATACACAGGTAGCGCTCGTAATGCACCATCACCAGATTGAAGAGGAACGACAAGAACAGAAAGTTGGGGAAGATGTACATCACCAAACAATGCTTGAAGTCCAGATGCCGGTCGAGTGTCATGCGGGGAATGAAAGGCAGGGTGATGCCGGTGCACAAGTCGGCCACCAGCAGACTCAAAAAGAAGTAGTTTGGGGTGTTGTGCAGCTGCCGGTTGCAGGCGATGCCTAGGATAATGAAGAGGTTGGAGAAGATGATGATTGAAGAGAGTGGAACCGTCAGATAGAAGATCAGTTTCTCTCTGCTCAGCTTGTCGAATGGATCCATGATGGAGAGGTGTTCCCCACTGGACTAAACCAGACTAAACCTTCTCCATCCACTGAGAGAGTCCTGAAAACAAGTAAAATATAGGCTAGTAAACAAGTCTTGCCTATTATATCCGTTCAGTTGCTTGGACACGTAATCCTTCATCTCCGGTGCTACCAGTCTGTTTTACTTCGCTTTTACATGAGAGTTAACTTTTGACCGTCCTGAAATTATTATAAGGAATAAGTCCCACAAAAAAAAAATGAAAACTCACATGATTAACTCACTTCCATTTTACTTACATTTTAAAGTTTTAGTAATTGTGTTGTTGGTCTTTTTTTTAGTTCAATTTAGTTTTTAGTAATTCTTGTTTTAGCTTTAGTAATTTTAGTACAGTTTAGGATTTTAATATTCTCTATTGCTTATGTTAACGTTTAATTTATTCCAATTTATGTAAATGTTTTACAGTAGTTAACAATAACAACACCTCTCCACAGTAAGCTGGTGTTTGGTGGGCGTTCTGGCGCAATATGGCTGCCGTCGCATCATCTAGGTGATGCTGGTTTAGGAGATTCCTCCTTCCATGTGTAAAAGCACTTTTGAGTACCCAGAAAAGTGCTATATACATTTAATGGATTATTAATTATTATTATTGTTGTCGAACACAAAAATACATCTTCCCACAACTCTTTTCCAATGAAAGAGTTTGTGTATAGTATAGTGTATAGTCACTGATTATAGATCTTTGTCGTCGCCAGCGAATATGTGAAATTGCTGAAAGATTCTGCTAAATAAATGTGGATTTGTAACTATATCAGTCAAGAATTTTCATGCCTTTAACATCGGATCAGTTTGAATTCAATATCTTTTTTTAGTATTTGACCTTTTCACTGGTCAAAACATCTAGTAAATCGTATGTTTCATTAACATGATGCACAGTTATCACTTAAAAAGGACTCTACTTTGAATGCTGGAGTTGACACAGTAAAGACTGAATGCAGATAGAAACCACAACCAATGTTGCATGACCACAAAGTATTAGAGAGAACAAGTTAACCTTTTTGTAGGTTATGAAAGCCAGTGCTGCACAATTGCATCCGGCTAATGTTTAAATATTCATATAGGTTCATGTTTCCAGTTGTATTAAACAATGGTGGCAGAACCGCTATCAAATATCCATCACTTGCACCAAGCAAACTTTCCCTCTCATTCAAGGTGTAAATGCACTGATGTTCAGTGATGCTTTCTGTTGAATTTGGTCTTAAATTGTACCTTTCCCTCCTGTACAGTGCAAACAATATAATCATATTACATATATAAAAGGGAAATAATACAAATAGTAAGCCATTCTAAATTTGTTCCCTCAAATTATTATGTTAATAATGTAGTTTTTTTTAAGAATGCACAGATAAAAAAAAAATTGCCAATACCGAAAATTTTATATTTAAAAAGCCAAATGTAGATCCAAATTTTAATGTCATTTTTGAGAGCCTGGTTACAAAAAACTAAAGTTTAACCATTAAAAGCCATGTCACAAGCACTTAATTATAATGTTCTCAATCTCATTATATTTTGTATAGCCTATAACAGACTTGTGCTGCACATGTTGCACTTCACAGTATTATCTTAATTTTCAAAGTGATTCCAATTATCTTTCACGCAATTCAAAAACCATCATGACGAACAGTGGGCATCTGAAGTGTCTGAGGGAAATCATTTATTATTTATCAGCACGGCCACATTTTCTTATCGGCCCGACAATGATAACATTAAAAAAGAACATATATCAGCCGATACCAATATGGTGCCCGATATATACCTTGTGCATCCCTTGTAATTTGTAATGCAAAATATTCTTTTGAATAAAAAAAAGCAATTTAAGTAGTGAAATCAGACTTTTGTTTCCCAGTGCACTTGAAACAAGGCAGTGAAACTAAAAGAAACATCTCTGTCAAATACTTACCTCACAAATAATGTTAATCTTCATACAGTAGGCTTGCATGAGATGTTCCAGCCATGTGTGAATCGATGATCCTGTGAGGTTCTCTCACATGTGAACTCTTCGGTGTCCCTCTCACCAGCATTTGCGAACGGAGATCTGAGTTGTTCACAGTAGTCAGCAGGATGCTTCTTAAAGAGACAGTGACCTCATTCTGACTTTGACCGTGAAGCAAGAGAGGTATTTCAACTCAGGAAGCAACAGTTTACACTCGATTTATGAGATAGATGTGGGAGGCATGGAAACACGCGATGCTGATATCTAATTGTATATTTCGATCATAAAAATAGTTTAATTACATTGAAGGGGTAGTTTGTACAACTAGTAAACTAAAAAGAGTGTATTGCGCAGCACTTGTACTATTACTATGCAGTAGAATATACTCTAACATTTAGGTGTTTTTTTCTTAAAAAAGTGTAAAAATTAATTTGTTAGTTCACAAAAAAAGGAAAATTTTTGTAATTTACTCATCCTTATGTCATTCCAACCCCTGTAATTTCTTTTTTTCTTCTGTTAAACAAAACGAGTTGTAAAGAAAAACGTATTCACTGTTCTTTTAACTAGGTTATTGTTTACTTGTTCTGTGATATGCAAAAAGCATGTTATTGCTCTCAGTGACTTGAAACATTTCAGATTAAATTTAACTTAACAACATTAGGCTGAGAAAATGATGGCAAAATTTGAAATGCCTGAAATGCTTCAGATCTTGGATACATCCAAACATTATTTACTTACTGTACATAGTCTGCAAGGTCTCTACTGTAGCTGTGATGCTTGTGAACAACATTCAGTTTGCTGAGAAAAAGCAGGCGGGCGGCAGTAAGGCTTGCTTTGACTGGTGCCACAGCAAACACATCTATCAGCCTCTGTGTCATTTTCCGAAGGTTCCCCTCGGATGGCCTCATCCCTGAGATACGCAGCGTCACAAGTGCACAAACACATACAGACCTAGGAAAAACACATAAAAAGAAATGCTTGTGTTACGCAATTAAATACGCATTGTGGGATGAGGGACAGGAAATGGACACTTGGACTTTCTGTGGCTGTTTTCCTGAGTGGTCAGAAGTGAAACCGTTATGGATGGAAGACATCGCTCATCTGATGTCACAGTTGTCCAGACACCTGGACACAAAGAGTTATGACCACATAACAAACGGTTTCCAAACATTCATAATTGTTGGAAGTATATTTTTGGCCACGCGAAAACCACGTGTATAGCTCTTAAAGGGATACTTCACTTTTTTGGAAATAGGTTAATTTTGCAACTCCCCCAGAGTTAAACATTTGAGTTTTAACGTTTTCAAATCCATTCAGATGATTTTCTGATATTTTGAAGAATATCAGTAACCAGACATTTTCCGGTCTCATTAACTTCCATAGTAGGAAAAAGATATGGGAGTCAATGAGACCAGAAACTGTCTGTTTACTGATTTTCTTCTAAATATCAAAATTCGGCTAACTACATTCGAAAACAGTAAAAACCTGTTTAACTCTGGGGGAGTGGTAAAATGAGCCTATTTCCCAAAAAAGTGGAGTATCCCTTTAAAGAGATTGTTCACCCAAAAATGTTCATATTTTTATTTCTGTTTTATGAAACACAAAAAATAGTTGAATACAGCTTTGGAATGACATGATGGTGAGTAAATGAAACTATCTTTTTGAAAGGTTATTTGTTTATAGTTTAAATTGTTAATTAATTAAATTGTACTTGTCTGTGGCAAACTTACATTCACATATGTGTGAAATTAAATGATGCATTCTACAGAGCCCCTAAAGGGACTTGGTGATTGAAAAATTTGTATTTACACAAATTTAGCTCTCAATCGGGTCATGGGGTCTATATGACCCCAATCGACTTACCTAATAAAAAAAAAGGTTCCCTTCATCTCAGTAGATAAGATTTTGTGACTTTTCATACATTATCTATCTATATACACACAAAAAACTGGGCTTTATTCGGTTGCTCTGAAGGTATGTTATAAAAAAAAATGTTTACACTACTGGTCTTCGGGGTCAATATGTATGACCCCACATTGAAATTAATGGCAAATGTGAAAAAACTAAATATTTTCTTCATTTGTCAAAAAAAAAAAAAATCTGGCATAAATCTGAACATTTTTACACAGAAATGAAGGCCTAGTACTAGAGCATAAATGCAATGTATCATAAAAAATAATATTTCATATGCAAGCTAATGGTGTAGTTGAGGAATTGTGTGGTATATGGATGGAAAAGTACTTTATATCTACAAACACAGCATTAATGAATAGATGAAGTAAACAAAAAAAAAATGATGTATGATTTGTATGATTGAAATTTTTTTGAAAAAAATGTATATTCTTTGGTCAATTACTCAATCATTTGTTGGGGTTGTATAGACCCCAAAGCTAGAAGTGTAAACAGGAAACGAAGACCATTTGAAGGTTAAATTACATACTCTTGCAGTTAAACAGTTGGGTTATTATATTGTATTTCATTTGAGGGTATCAGGGAGCCCCTATCAATACGTTTTTGAATGCACGGTCGCTTTTCACTTCTCTTTCCAATTCACGTTCATGCATACTCTGATTAGGGACCGGCGGTACTGACCACACACTTTACAAAATAAGTTATTTGTCAATGATGTTAGTTGATGTTGAATTGGTGAGATGAGGTGGTGGAGGGGAGGTGTCTTCTTAACCTCTTAACTCCTCTCATGTTTAATTAGGTTTAATTATCTGAATCTGATCCTTTCGAACTTTAATAAAATATAATTTAGGGTAGAATTTGTTATTCATTTTCCACACCTTTCCTAATTCAGATGATGTGTTTACTGGCGTGAGGGTGGGACAACCTGTCACACACATGATATCATGTGTAACCAATTGCAAACCACAACATTCCAATCGATTCCTGATGGAAAAATTCAAGTCCTGTCCTATTTTTTTTTCTTGTTCGCAACTTTCGTTTCATGTCTACTTTCTTATTTTTGTGGCAACCGTAGCACTTTTTTTCATGATTCTTGGATAAATAGAAAGTTCTAAAGAACAGTGTTTATTAGAAAGTAGTTAGAAATAGTTAACATTTATATATAAAAAAAAAAATTCTTTTTTTCAGACAAGTTGGACAACACATAGTTACCATGTGTGTTTGGCCTCTGAAACGCCAGGAGCACAAAGGTTGTTGATCTCATCTCGTAAAGCCTATTTTTATTCCCAGTAGCTTTTTCAGCGGACCTCTGTAGTAAATATACGCCCAGGAGCTATAAAATGAGAAAAATGTTTAACTACAAATTTTATACATGCCAAATGCTTCAGTGACAAGCATTAAGTGCAGGAAATAGGGTAAAGGCCAAGCACTTCACGGCAGCCAAATGACTTTACCATGGCTTTTTGCAGTAGGATATACCCGTTTGACAAACACAAAACTAAGTAATTACTATAAAAAACCCATCATACAAAATATTCACGAGTGCAGAAACAATATATCCTACCGTTGTCTTTAAATCACATGTTGGCAGTGTGTACACCGTATGCTTCAATTATTTATTTACAAGATACTACACTGTAATGCTGTTTGTAGTGGGTTGCACTTCCCTGTATTGCATGTGAATGTGTATTGCGTGTGTAGATGGTTGTTTGCCGGAGGTCACACAAGCTACAGAATTAACCCCCATTTTCTGATAATGATATCACATCTGTGATAATTATCATCAAATGTTTTTATCCTAGAGATTTGTACATTAAAGTACATTGACCTCATTAGTTAAAAGGTAATATACTCTCTACCCAAAGCATCTGAAACATCTTTTAGACAAATTTACTCAAAGGCAGCTTTTGATTGAAGGAACTGATTTTGATGAGCGTACAGCATCATCTGGTGGATAGATTGAGCACTGAAAAAAAAGACCTGTTGGATTAACATAAAAAAACATGTACATCGGTTGCACATAATAAAGTTAGGTTTGTG
>JAOTRC010000043.1:4430159-4441203 GCA_027497675.1 Cyprinella lutrensis
GTCGTATGAATTGTTACGAATTAGACACTTTTTAATCATTCGTCGAATTCGTACGACTTGGTCGTGAGATCGGGTTGTTATCTACCAATACACACACACTCACACACATATAAATGAAAAAATATATTTTTTTTCCAGAAGAATTTTGTACACGGAGTTATTAGGACAATCATCCACAGCCTCAAATATATCAGTCTGTCAAAACTGCACACAAATGCGCAGTTTCATCACTTCAATAAAAGTAAAAGTTATACATTAGTGAAATGTAGTAAACTGTAAGCAGTTTCTGATGCCAAATGATTTGGCACCGGCTGTTGCACTACTGATGTTGGCCGTCAAGGGTGTACAGTAATGGCATCTTTGGCTTGTATTCTGCTGCTCTAATGAATTGTCCGTTCGGATTGAGCTGGTGTGGTTGTGCGATGCATTAAGCAGGCATTCGGAGAGAAAGGACAGTGGTTGAGGGGCTCTCAGATGGGTGGAGATCACTTTTCAAAGCAGCTTTAGCAGAGTTGGCACACCGTAGACCTGTTAAGAGGGCCACAGGAAGTCATTTGGGGCAGAATTAGTTAAAACGTCCTGCCTTTGGGCCACTTCCACACACTGGGGTTTCTGTTCTGACTAAAAGAGGTTGCAGTGATTAAAAACTCAAAAGAAATTATGAGGAACTATAATGTTCAGTGGCTTCACTCATTAAAGTTCCAGACCATGTGATATTAAACAGCATCGTTCAGACGAACCATAATTGCGTGCATTAACAGGACATTTTGTCCTTGATAAAAACCAATAGGGTTTTTGGAAGGGACATTGGTAGCCACTAATAAGGAGTCGCATGGAATTTGCTCCGCAGAGGTCTCTGACCCCATCCATGTTTGTTTCTGAAATATTTTGGTTATTAGCTAATACTTTCGGCTGATGATAAGAGAGTAGACTCTCTGATTTCCATAGATTTTCTGCAAAAAATCAGTCCGAAAAACATGATAAAAGTCTGCAGGTTCTGTGCGAGCCAAATGTCGCCTTTTTCATTCTGCAGTGAGCATTCGACTGATTCTAGATTGTGGTGTTTGTCTGATTGGGTATTCACAGAAGTCGGCAGCAGTTGACCACTGGATTTAGTGATCGAGGCAAATCAATCTGACCAAACTCTGTACGGATGAGGGTCTGTGGTGCGCGCAAGTACCAGTGTGGCAAGTTCAGCCAGAAATATGTCTGGATGCTGACTTAATGATTGCTGCATTTTAAAATTTCAGTGCAATCATGTGGCTCTTTTTTCCTCACAAAAACGCTGTTGGAGACACGGGATGGCAGGAAACATGGCCGCTCACGCTCCCGTTTGAGGCTTTTTTCAGCTTTGAGGTTCAGCTTTGTGGCTTGCATGGAGTATTGTCCCCAATAATTACTAAAACATGCCAGTTCTCCAGTCTGATGTGTTTCTAGTCCTCATGTCCTGCCAAGATTGTGATGTCACCGTGGACCAACTAACCTTAAACACACACTCTCTCAGAGCACATAAGAATATCATATAATGACCAGAGTTGAATCAACTGTGACAGATTGATATATTTTGCTGAAGTTGTTGGCTAATGGTTTATTTTATCTGCTGGATGGATGCTTTTGTCTGTAAAGCATTAAAGGCTGTATTTGTTTTTAAGTTTTAGAGATGTTCTGTTCCATCCAGTTGTGCTCTGTTCTGTTTTTAATATGGGTTATACTTTATTTCGATGGTCTGTTTGACATATTCCACTAACTACATGTCAACTAACTCTTATTAGAGTATTAGTAGACTGTTAGGTTAGGGTTAGAGTAGTTGTTAGGGTTTGGGTTAGTCGAGTGAGTTGGCATGTAGTTACTTATACTTAGTAGAATGTCTAAATTGGACCATTGAAATAAAGTTTTACCGTAACATTTATGTTTCAAGCTGATTTTGAAAACAATATTATTTGAATAACATGTTAAAATGACAGCCTTATTTTTTACTTTTTTATTTTACTATTGGTGCAAAGGACTTTTTATTGGTGTTTACACCAATATTAACTGAAGGGAACAGGGCAGATGCTGACTGTATCGTGCATTTTAACAGCTGCAGTAAACACAACTTTTCACAAGTCTAGTTTTTTATCTGTTCAAAAACAATTGGTCTACTTTTCATAATGATTTGATTTACTACTGGTAAGGAGTGTTTTTTTTCATAACGTGAAGCCTTCACTACTTTATAGAGAAAAACCAACGCTATCTCACGACCAATTCGTTACGAGTGATTAAAAGGTGGCTAATTCGTACGACCTCACTCGTACGAATTTGTATGATTTGTCTAAACCCACGTGATGGGTAGGTTTAGGGGTGGGGTCAGGGGTTGGTCATTCAGATGAATTCATACGAATTTGGTAACTCATAAAATATGTACGAATTAGCAAAAAACTGTGGTAAAACTACACTATATACATATATGAATTCATCGGAATTTGGTAACTCGTAAAATATGTACAAATTAGCAAAAATCGTACGAATTTTACGAGGTGGCTAATTCGTACGAATTCCCGTGAGATCAGGCTGGAAAAACTGTGGTAAAACTACACTATAGTATATACATATATGAATTCATCCGAATTTGGTAACGCGTAAAATATGTATGAGTTAGCAAAAATCATACGAATTTTATGTGGTGGATAATTCGTATAAATTCATACAACCTCACTCGTACAAATTCCCATGAGATCAGGCTGGAAAAACTGTGTTAAAACTATACTATGTATACATATATGAATTCATCCGAATTTGGTAACTCGTAAAATATGTACGAATTAGCAAAAATTGTATGAAATGTACGAGGTGGCTAATTCGTACGAATTCATACGACCTCACTCGTACAAATTCCTGTGAGATCAGGCTGGAAAAACTGGTAAAACTACACTATATATACAATATGAATTCATCCGAATTTGGTAACTCGTAAAATATGTACGAATTATTGAAAATCTTACGAATTTTATGTTCTGGCTAATTCGTACAAGTTAAATAAGTAAAATAAGTTTGAAAGTATTCAATTGAGTGTATTTATGAAATATCAAACACTGCCATTTTATTCCAAGAATGTTAACAATGGAATTTCCACCAAAGAAAGTTATTAAATTCTATACATGTGGGGAACATTGAATTGTGGGCTGGAGCAGATCCATTCTTATCAGTCGTTCCGGTCGGGTTTGGAGATTGTGTATGTTCATGAGGAAATTCCAGCGGTGGAGAACCAGTGAGTTCGTTCCTCCCAGAGCCGTCGAACACCATGTGAAATATTTTGATGGTCGTACGCCGTGCTGATGGGAAATAGAGGCGGGGTTCGAGATCTTCAGGAGTATTTGGAGGTCTTATCAGGGCTCGGTCTCCCTGTGGAATGTTTATAGAAAGCAGGCCCGTTTCAGGGGTTGCTGGCACAGAGCTGCTGTGGGCTTGTTTGCTTTTGCATTTGATTTATGGGCCGGGCAGTGAAATAAAGGCAGGAAACCCAGCACCCGGCCCCACCGTTCTGCTGATATGCAACATCACGCAGCACTGGGATAAAACCAAGGCATTTGCCAAAAAAACAACCATAATTTAGCTTTTCATGACTATCTTGTAGTCTTTGAGGACTTTGTTTGTTTTCCTGTGGGTTTGCTTTTATTTTATTTAAGTACATTTTTCAAATAATGAGTCATATTCAGTGAATTTTCGGTTTGAACTTAGCATATATTCAGTATTTATTTATTACTTTTATCGCATACAGTAATATGAGGCCTTTAAGGGTTAAATGTGCCTTAAAGTCCTCATTATACTATTTATACTCTCTACATTTCAGTCTAAATCTGTATGATTCATCAGTGCACATTTATTCCAAAGAAAACCATATTTGTCTTCATATTCTTTCACCAAAATGTCAACTTGCTCTGCCTCTAAAATTTCTTTCTTGTTCACTTGGTGTTGGGAATTCCTTATTTTCCAATCCATGCTAAATGGCTCTGTTCTGAGACGTTTTCTTCATCTAGTTAGTCCCTGTTTATATAGTCAAGTTGCATTCCACTTTGCTTGAATGTGTCCGATTATAGAAGCCGTTTGTTGTCTGCATTTGTTTGAACCTAAAGTGGATTTAAGGAAATAAACCTTGGCAGAGTTGTGTGAAAACATTGCTTGCTTGATGAGTCCCTAAGTAACACCCTAATTGTAGTTTTTGGATCAGTTTATGTGGATCGGTATCTGCGTGTAAGAGAGAAATACATCAATCTCAGTGTTTTGGTCGAGGCACGAGAGGTGAGGATAACTCATCTGGACAGGTGGAATGGCTCGAGACTCCTCCTCACCTGCTTGTAAAGGAAAGTTTCTCTGGCCAATAACTCATCATATCTTGTGTGTTAAATGCAGATGGCTCTTGCCTGTTTCAACCTGCCGTGTTTCACTGATAGCAAACAACCAGCTCATTCTCTGGAAGGTCAACAATCCCAATGCATGCTGCGTAGATCATATTGAGATCATGTTTTATGTGGAATCACGTGGAGCAGTTTTCCTGACAGTGTTGTAAACTGCTTCTCACTGTTTTAGAGCAGGATTGAGTTTCAGAAATTGCCCTTAGTTATAAGTCTCTTGTGATTTAGAGATTAACCTTTTGCTTTGGCTCAGTAGTCCTTGCTTTTTCTTTTCTTTCTTTTTTTGTTGAGGAAATGACTTCACACTTCCATGGCATGGCAAAGCCAGTGCATTGTAAACAGACAATACGTTACGGCTATTAGCTACTCTTGGTTGTGAAAATGCAAATAAATAGTGTATGTGTGCAAACTTTAGTTAGCACGGTTAACTCTTTTTACTCAATAATTCCTCATCGCATACTATAAATAAATAAATAAATAAATAATCGTCAAAACTTTTCCTGATCCTCTGAAATGACTTTCAACATCCAATCCAGCCTCTGCTTATATTTTCACTGATGCTCAAATTTAAAAAAATACTTAAGAAATTATCCTGAAATTATGTGATAAGTTATAATACAGCAATCATTACCAAAGTTATTGAAGGTCTTGAAAATTTGGTGTTGAAATGCATTATATCTTAGTCTAGCAAACTCTTTCTTTCTGTTTGTTTGGTGCCGAATGCAAATATTCCATCCTCTTGGATACACATGAAGGAGTGTGTGTTTTTGAGTTCAGAATAGTTGAGTGTGGTTTTCATCCGCCACAACTACAATTTAATTTCCTAAAACTTATTTTGGAGGAACAGTTCGGCCAAAAATGAAATTAGCATCAGGAACAAATTGAATTTTGCTCTGTTCCTAATGGCACAGGAGACTATAGTGTCCTTGATAGAACCATCATTTTCATTTTAAACTATCCCTTTAACTCTTTCCCCGCCATTGATGGAATTTTCCATCATTTATGAGACAACAATTCCCGGATTTCCGTGTTTTTGAGTTTCCGTTATGCGGTAAGGGGCAAAAAAGAGTAGAGAATCTCCAGATTAAACACCGAAACAAGTGATGATAAGCATTGCTTAGACACATAACTCGTAGTCTTTGAAATAAAAGTTTTTTTTTGGTCAAAATGTTGCCTTTTTCATTAAACTCACCTACAATAAAGTGTTGATAAAATATAATTCTTTTATTCTATCTATATATTGCATGATCAGAAGAAAATGATCAAAAATGTTGGCGATGGCTTGCACTTTTTGAAAAAAGGCTGGCGTGGACAGAGTGAAAGAAGGTTGTGATGTTTTTTCTCAGCACACGTGATGCGGGCTTCTGTCTGAATGCAGCGGGTCTCGGTTTAATCTTGTTAACGCAAGCATGCGAGGAATGCAACAACACAATTACCGCTCATTATGTAATATTCATTTGTACACTCCAGTGTTATCAACACACATCCACTCCCCTTTCTGTCTCGTTCCCTCGCTCGCTTTGTTTCTCTTTCTTTTCCGCATCCAATCACAGACATGCCAGCCAAGAAGTTTGGATAGTTTTTTTTGTGTGTGTGTGTGTGTGTGCACTTTATTTTTTTCTATGAGTCAAAAATTTGGAAACTATAGAAGCTTGATTCTGCCACAGAATATAAAATAAAAAGGTCATTTTTAATCTCACTATGCTTACTTTTTTCCTCAGAATTGTGTGATATAAACTTGCAAAATGCGAGTTATAAAGTCCAAACTGTGATTCGGTGAAAGTAATTTCACAATTCTGACTTTATAACTATAAAAAAAGAGTTTTTCTTGGACATTCATCCAATAGCAGATGGTATTTCTTTCCTTGCAGGTGCATATTGTACCAACCTGTCATGTCTATGTTTGTCTTTGGTTTTTGGATAACCACAGGATGATTGTCAGGATTATTTTTAGTGTTGCGGTTGCCCACCTGTAGACCTGCGGTTATCACCTTTTGTATGTTCACCTGCACCCTTAAGGCCTGGCATGAACCATTTACCAGAGGTTACGCTCCGGGTGGACCGCATCAGGATGATTTACACGACTGAACCGTGATGTGAATTCCAGCAACAACCCGCTTCTGTTGCCATGATGAATGTGGGTCTCAGGGTGCTCGTTTTTACACATGAGGGTCCAAGGGGTTGCGTTATGTGACGTGATGATGTCCCGTTAAAGAGTGTCGTTGTTTCTATCGTAATAATTATCACCAAACATTTCTAAGCTGTCTTTTGACTGTTGAGCCACCTGTTTTCTTGCATTGAGACGGATTTCTAGCCACTCTTTATTGTCCTCGTCTGCCCTTGTCAAAGGATCAGGGGTCAGTGCTTCCTTGTAGGAATGGGTGATAAAGCTTAAAAATAATATCCGAACATTTTTCAGCCTTTGGATATATCTTAGTATTGTTTGTTAAGGTTTTTGATGAAAACATTCCAGGATTTTTTCTCCATATAATGGACTTCAATGGGAACCAAATGGTTCAAGGTCCAAAAGACAGTTTCAGTGCAAACGATGAATAAGGGTCTTATCAAGCGAAACGATCACTTATTTAAAAAATAAATAACAAAGTTTAAGTTTTATAAGCTCAAATGCTCGCCTTGCTCTGTTCTGTGACACATGTTCGTGACTCTCCTGTTCGAACTTGTTCATCAAAATTAACAAATCTTTTTCTAAATCAATTTGTTCATTTTGTTCGTTGAAAGAACCAAATGACACAACATTTTTTTTGTTCATTTTGATAAACGAGTTTGAACAAAAAACCCCGTTTTTTTTTTTTTTAAATGAGCGATCCTTTCTATTGATAAGACCCTTATTCATCGTCTGGAATCGTTTAAAGCCCTTTGAACAGCCCTTTGTGTATGTGTACGTGTGTGTGTGTGTGTGTGTGTGTGTGTGTGTGATCCGTGCTGCTGATTTTGAGCTACCGGCAAAACAAGTGAAGAATGTCAATTTTGGTCGATTTTGAGGTTTTCATAAAAATGTCCTGTTTCAAGTTCTTTAAGCCCTCGTCTAGCGATTTCTGAAGGTTCATGTGACACTGAAAAATTCAGATTTGCATCGCATAAATAAATTAAATTTTAAAGTATATTAAAATAGAAAAGCATCAATTTAAATTGTAATATTTTAAACTCTTTTTTTCTGTATTTTTGATCAAATAAATGCAGGCTTTATGAATTGAAACAGACAGTTCAAATTGATTTGCAAAGTCAAAGTTAAAAGTGAAATGGAATTCATTTTTAATTGTTGTTTAATTGTTTCATACTTTGATATTTTTGTTTAATATATTTAGTTTGATTTCGCTAACAATATAATTGTAAATAAAAGTTGCCGTTCCAAAATGACCTTTGAAAGAGAAGTCGTCAGGGCTCGGTTTCAAACATTCCAGGCATCTTCAGAGAACTGAAGGCATGCTGGGTCGGGCCAGGCCTCAGCACAGACATAAGGTGTTTGTTAGTTATGGATAGCAGGTGTACGGGCTGTCATCAGCAGGTGCCTGCAGGCCGAGTTAGGCCAGGTGATGGAATCCGGTCTGGAGATAGACCAGGCCACTGGAGAAAGGCTTAGAGCAGAGCTCTGAGACGGACTGAGATTAGGGAGGGATTTCCGTTTATCACTGAAGTATTATGGAGTGGTACAGTCGTCTTAGTTGGACTGGATGGAGATAAGGATGTGAATGGTTTCCATGCAAGATCTTGTAAATGTCTGTGCCAGGTCGGAACGGGCTGTCAGTTAATTGAGACCTGCTCTGAAAAAGAGTTGATGTTAGAGCAAGAAGATGGGACCTATTTCAGCCTGACTCAGAGCACAATAATTATAATGATAAATGTATAATATTTATGTGTGAATGTATATATTTGGCCTATATAATGTCTTGAAAAACATCCACACACCAAACAAATTCAATCTTCCATGGACTGAAAATAATTTTCCGGTAGTTTTGCAAAGAAAGTGACAACAAAATACCAAAGTGTACAAACTAAAATGTGAGTGTGCACACAAAAAAAGAAAACGAAGAACAAACGTTTCAGTCCATCTTCAATACTAAAAGCTTTATACATATCAAGGCACCAGAATGATTACCTAAATCAGCTGGGTAGTTTATTAATTATACAATGACTGGTTAATTAACAATTACCACCCTCATAGGTAGAGTAGACTTACAAACATGATCCAGCATTGTAAAAAACCCATAACAAGAGTACTGTATATGACAAATATTTCCATATACGGTACCTTTGTCATGGGTTTTTGCAATAAATTGTAAGAAATGATATAACCAACTGGAAAACAGTTCTGCTCCTATATTTATATATTGGAGCAGAACTTTTTGCCAGTTGGCTATATCATTTCTTACAATTTATTTACATTATTCAGTCTTCAGTTTATATAATAACTTTTCCTTTTCCATTTTAATACTCCAAAAGATC
Source organism: Cyprinella lutrensis (assembly GCA_027497675.1). Classification (NCBI taxonomy): domain Eukaryota; kingdom Metazoa; phylum Chordata; class Actinopteri; order Cypriniformes; family Leuciscidae; genus Cyprinella; species Cyprinella lutrensis. Next base: position 4,439,015 of record JAOTRC010000043.1, read on the forward strand.
ACAAAAAGCCTAGTTTTTTTCTCTTTCGACTAAACATTCGAGAAAGAAAGTGTGCATGCAACAGTATATTGGATCTGTGCAGCTCTTAAAGTGACAGTAGCCTAATAAACCTGCTTCCATCTGTGTGATGGAATGAATGACGAAGACAAAATCACTCACTGCCCTTGACTGAATAACTTGTGGAGCTTTAATAAGAATCAATATATATTTAATTCATATAGTGTAGACTAAGCAGTGTTTTTATTTTTCCTTTTGATTATTCACCCTAAACCCCCTTTAATTTACACTGTTAAAATTACACTCTAAAGTTATTCATCAATGTTTTTTTTTTCTTTAAAACTGGTCTTTAAGTTACATAAGAAGGTAGATTGGTCTAATTTGTATCAGAAAAATAAGTCAAAATCTTTCTTAAGACACAGTCTTAACAGCTTATGCAACTGGCCAGAGTTTTTTCAATGTGATTTCAGACCGTTGTATATTTTCTGCTGAATTACTGTAAGCTTTACTAATGTTCTAAATGCAGTGGATCCATGTTTGTCTAACTTATTCAAAATGTGGGATGTCAGCTTGCTTAAATTTGTTGTTTCACTCTTATCAGTCTTCCTGTTTACTGTGGTTGATCATTTGTGAGTGCGTTTAGATATGCTGAGACCTGTAGCGAGAGAAAACAAGAGCTTTTCACTGTTTATGTGCTTTACAGCTCCACATCCACAGCTGGAATAACATCTTTTATCAACAAGTCAAATCAAACAGAAGCACTAGTCATGCTTAACGTCTCATGTCACTTATTAAGGAGAAAACTTTCTGTTCACATAATGAAAGTACGAGGCTGAACATTGTTACCATGTAAACAGTCCCAGACCTTTTGCATGACTATCTAGACTTTTTATTCTAGAATTAATCTCGGTTTTTACATTCCCTGAAGAAAATTTGAATGGAATGGACCAATGCATTTATATGCCATTGATATGTACACTCTAAAAATGTTTGGGTTATTTTAACCCAACTTTGGGTCAAATGGACAAACCCAGCCATTGGATTACATTTTTAATTACATTTTAACCCAACGTTTGGGTTTATCCATATTTGACCCAAAGTTGGGTTAAAACAACCCAATATTTTTAAAGTGTATGAGCAATATTAACAATAATGTCGTAATGCCTTTGCAAACACCACCAATAAAAGACATGTGATCTTCAGGTGCAGGACACCTGTTAAACTATAAACTCAGTTAGTTAAGGCTCAGCACCTTTTTCATGAATACTTTATCAATGACAGGTCGAGGTCATTGATAAATGTGAAAGTGACATTGGGGAAGCCTGTGCTCCGTCAGCATTAAGACGAGCAATTAAATGGAGCGAGCAAATTTAACACAAATGCCAGATGGTTGAAAGGAACACGTATATTCAGCTGTCAAAACAAATGGTAAGAGCCGATGGCTTCCAGACCATGTCAAATTCCTCACTTTCATCTGAATCGAATTTTGCAAGACACGCTTGAAATCGGAGAATTCAGAAATAGTTGTACTTGGAATGACGAAGTGCAATCTGATCTGTGTTGCCTTGACTTTATTTATTTACCGCATTTGCCCTTAAACAGTGAGAAACAAACCAGCGTTATGTTTGTGGGTTCCGATAAGTCGCTGTAACGCACGGCCTCTTTTGGCAACATTGTATCCCACAATGCAATATGCTTGATTTGAACTTCCAAATCTATGGCATAATCTGTGAATATCTATATGGCAAGAGCTCTTTTCAGTTGCTGCTTTCTTTTCCTCATGATGATTTTTCTTTTTTCTTTTGCAATCCGCTGTAAAAGTATGAAAAAGGACACCATATACGGTACATTTGTGGTCTGTTCTCCCTAATTTAATTTACGATATTCCATTAATAATTCTCTGGAATGCACGAAGAATCTCTCGTTATTCTCCTCAAATCCTCGTGTCTCTTTCCAGGTTTGTTTTCACGGATAAATGATAATCTGATAATTTATAATCTGTCAAAATGACGGAAATCGTAATGCTGAAGATTTTTGATTAAGGCTTGTTATACAGATATTTGCCTACTACACTGTAAAAAAAATATTTTCAAGATTTGTTATCACAACATTTTCTTTTCAAATCAACTTTATAATAATTTATTTAGTTGAGATAACTTATTATTTTGAGTTTCTGATGATTAAATTAATCT
>JAOTRC010000043.1:4486381-4497564 GCA_027497675.1 Cyprinella lutrensis
CAAATAAACACATAGAGGTTTGGAACAACATGAGGGTGAGTAAATACTGACAGAATTTTCATTTTTGGGTGAACTAAACCTTTAACAGCAGTAAAGACCGATTTGTTTGAAAACATCTGTACAAATCCAGAGAGAAACCTGTGCTTTTTATTTGTGAAAAGCAGAACACCTTCTAATGTACAGTACTGTATGTTAGAACAGATTTCCAGTCACTTCCAATAATATTAAGATTTAACATGTCCTGACATTACCTCAGGGTCCAAGTTAATTATAATTTCTCAATGAAAATGCAACTTTACAAGAACATTTCTTTTAAATTGTCAGACAAAGTATGCTCCTAAACTGCTAACAAAAATGATGGCTTACATAAAAGTACATTTAAAACATTGTTACATGTATCTAATAAATCACTTAATGCATTTATAACTTTGTGTAAAAGACTTACAATTGTTTTGTGGTTAAGTGTACCTTAAAGTATATTAACAAAATGTTCAGCCACTCAATACGTTTCTACAGGCAGTTTAAGTCTGGTTATAACAGCAACTGCATATGAAACTTTGCAAAACATTTGGTCATTGCATCAACAAAATGTTCATCAGCCAGTAAACATGTTTCCACAGTGCGGTAATGACATTCTGGATAAAACTGAAAATGAAAAACATAAAATAAATCAACCTGTGCTCATAATGCACCATCTAAGTGAATTACTTCCCAATGTGCTCTGTCTCACATTCACACACTATCTAAAGGTAAACAGCTGGCACTGATAAGGCTATAACTGGGCAAGAGGGAGAGTACATGTGAGTGAGTGAGACACTTCTATGCAATGTCCATTGCATAGAAGTTGCTGGACAGTATAGCCTCCATTTCAGCTCGGAGGTCAGGATAACTGTTGTAAGTTGATGGCAGCTCTAAAGTTGGGCCACACGTATGTGCAATAGGCCGCCTTGATAAGCCTTCCAAAGGGGTGAATATGACTTGAATGTCTTTAACGCAGATAACATCAGACCCTCTCACGAATCTCAACATCTTCCGGAGGCCTATCTCATCCAATCCCCTGATGTACTGATGTAAACATCTCAAACTTTGGTTCTCTGCTGAAGTAGCTGGAGAGGCTGTGATCAACTTTATTACCTTTCGTGTTGATGGTTTAAGATCCTCATACAACTTCTGTATATCCAGCACACTGGGGAAGAACTCTCTGAGAGTTGATTGTGCGACTGCTGCAATGTTATCCAGTGCATATTTTGGCTGCTGGATTATTTGCTTGTGGGCCACTTGGAGAAGCACAGCTTTCAAGTTCTCCTGTGTTGGTACTGTTCTTACTCCCATGCGATCCATAAGATCAAGAAGCTCATCTTCATCATCACCATCAAGGGCGTCTTGCAAAGCAGTGGACAAGAGATCACGCTCAGACTTACTAAGATACAACATTAGAGAGTCAAACAGTAAATCGGGAGAGACAGTGTGTTCACCAAATGTGATTGCAGCTGTAAAAGCTTGAGCCAGCCGAGAAGGAAAATATCCATGGTCCTTTAATCCCTTGACCATTATCCTACCAACAGATTTCCATTCTTCCTCTTGCCATTTTGGGGATAGGCATGGCACCCTCACATCTGCACCCTCTGCTGCACAGTCTAAAAACTCTGTCCAGAAGGCAGCATATACATCCCTGGACACGCCAGCCGCATCTGCCCCCATTTCATGAATGAAGCTGTATTTCACAGTGTAGGACATCATCGCTTCATCCTTGAATTGGGTAATCAATTCCTCCAAGAGATTAACTCTGTGCAGTTTCACTGTCACATGCAAAAGTTCATAAGGAGGACTTAATGGGCCTGCAGGCACTGTGTCAGAACGGACAGGAGTTGAGCTGTGGGAATCGACGATTACCTGTGCCTCTTCTATAGTCTCATGGAAGATTGTGTCATCAAGATCTTCTAAAAATGGTCCACCTTGCAAAGGGCCAAAAATGATCTCTGATGTTTCACACAAAGATGTGAGATCGACAGTCTCTACAGCAGTAGAGACAAAAGCTTCCACAGTGTGTGTCTGCTGTTCACCGTCATGTGTTTTTTGTGTCAGCTGTTCATTATCTTCTGTTGTGTTTTTCGGTTGCTCATTTAGCCTCGCTGCATCTGTCTGTCCATCAGTTCCTTCTGTCATCTCTTCATCTGTGAACACTTCCACTCCATTTGTAAGGTGCTCTGTGAACAAGTAAAATCTTAAAATCCCCAATTTATGTGTCTCATAGAGCTCTCCTACACTAACATCCTTGTCAAGGTATGCTTCCTGAAAGTCAACAATGTTGTGAGTGAACTCTTCCCACTTTCCCTTTCTCAACTTCTCATTGGGGAAAAATAGCTTTTTAGCTTGTGATAAAATCTCTTTTTTTGTGGCTTTCTTGGAAATATCAAGAACTCTTGTTCCTCCACCATTGCGTTTTCTCACTTGTTTCTTGTCGTGTATCCATCCTAGTTCTATTCTCCTCGTCATCTTCACGGCCCTTTTGTTATTTCTCAGATGCATCTTTGTTGACTGCATAGAATGCTCCTGCTCAAAATCATGATCATGTTCTTTGTCTTTACTGCTTGTCGATGTGCCCATCTTTTTTCTAAGTTTTTCAAATAAAGACAGTCTTTTAAGATCATCACCACCTTTTCTCTGTTTTTCCATACAGAAACGTCTTGCAGCAATCCTATCACCATACGTTGGAATATAAGCAGACATAGTGGCATCATCTATTTCTCCAACTACCAAGCTGTCAATCTGTAATGAAAACAAAACAATACAGTAAGACAATTTGGCTATCTTAAATCTAAGAGATGAGTGAAAACTAATTTCTTAGCAGAAGCTACAACTCTAAATTCTGTAAATTCTCTCTAAACTCTAAAAAAAAAAATATTTCTATTTTTCTTAACTTGCTTGTCCATTTTTCCACATGGAAAGAAAAAGGAGCTAAAATTTTAAGAAATTTAGTAAAACAAGTAAAACAAAAGTAAACAAAAATAAGTAAAACAAAATCTGCCATCTAAAAGGATTATAATTAAATTATAAAAGACATTATTAACTTTATTAAGTTATTAATTCTCTATATTAAGATGATCCTTCCAGTCAAACTTCTTATACGTTGATTTCACCATAGACAAAAAAGAAATGAACAAAGCGACCCCATTGATTTCAGCGGACAAGACTGAAACCCGATTATTGCACTTCCTATCTGATGTCTGGGCACCTGCGCAGGCTCAAACTGAGCGTGACGACAGTCTGACAGTTGTAAATCTTCTAGTAGCTGTGCTGAGACAAATCTGAATTACCTATTTCCTCAAAAACACTGTTGAAATATTTTGTCCCGTTATGGACTCTCTATCTATGGGCTTCTCCCTTGACTTTATGCCTCCATGTCCCCCTGATTGCCTCATAGACAGTAAAAGATTGTCTGCAAGCTGCTCCTCCTGTCTATATGGCAATGTCTCTATTGTGCGACAGAAAGTCCCATGGTTATGACGCAATCTTTAGCCTATTTTTACAAAAACGGCTTCTATGGGGCTTCTATTTTTACATATGGTTTATGTAAAAATGGTTTAGTTATTCGCTGTCAAAGTGACGCCAAAATGAATGGGAGTCAATGGGATGCTAACAGCAGGTAAAGTTCTGCTACGATGGTGGCTCTAACGAGGATTTAACTTCCGGCTGATGAATTATTCTCATAGCATTATTCCCTTGCCTTTTTTTAAGCCACTGCCCCTAAAAAATATCTGTGCACAGCCCTGCATATAAGTCAGTACACCTGATTGTATAATGGTTATACTGAGTGTTACAGTCTAACTACTGTTACTTATTTATGTAGGGTAAAGACCAAAATTGAATTGACCTAGGAAAGACATGAATACATTGTTGGGAGAGGCAGGTGTACTTGGCATAAAAAAGAAATCGGAAGCACTAAATGTAATAGAGTTACACTTTATAATGATTACTTGTATAATCTGATGAGATTCAGTAACATGTAAAACAATTTAAAATAATAAATTGCAGGAATCAATATGCTGTCACCTACATGATCTTGCTGCATTTTCTGAATATTTTCCTCAGGAATCCCTCGACTCTGAAGAAACATCCACAGACCATCATCTTGTGGGAGGGGGGTATTTGACGACATAGCCATAGCTGGCCCTAAACAAATGTCGGAAAAATGCAGCATTTATGTTTATGTGTTGCACCACAAACAAATTTAGTAAAGAAGCAGTAAAGAAAGCAATGTCAAAATATATTCAACACTATTACTGGTGTAGCACGCTGAACACTATAGTAAACGCCCTGTATACACTTAATCAAAATAGGATCATCCATTGCAGGCTCTGAAACTGGAAAATTTCTGATTGTTTTCTGCTATGTAACGTGCTGCATGCACTAGGGACTTCTGATGTGACTTTTCCTTCCACCTGACATGACAGCAGCCTGTGTTCGAGCCTCGAGGAGATCTTAATTTACAAATTAAGCACTATAAGTCACTAAAAAAGAGTGGTTTATTAACGTAACATTCCTCCAAAAAATCAAACGTAATTATCACCTCGACCTTAAAAGTTAAGGTTCTTTTTGCTGACTTAACGGTACAAATGGTAGCTTACATTACATAAATTAGCCTACCAACAGCAGCTGATGGTTTAACTGAAGTTAACGTAGTAACGTTAAGTAAAAATATGCCCGTAACGTACGTTAGGCTACATGTTTATAAAAAAGCTATTCTAACCTCGTTTTACATGTCACGCGAACAGTAGCAGATATCATTTGGCTTAACTATAACAATATAGTAACTATAATAGCTATCTTACCTGCATTGAACCAAGGCCTGATTGTTGTTGTTGGATGGTCAGGCTGATTATCGACGTTTCTTCAGGCGAGAGCTTTCTCGCAGGATTTTGAGCGATCTCGTTAATTCGGAAAAACAGAGCAAAAACTTTTTTTTTTCATGAAAAATTAACTCGTTAATTCAGAAAAACAGAGCAAAACTTTTTTTTTCATGAAAAATTAACTCGTTAATTCAGAAAAACAGAGCAAAACTTTTTTTCTCATGAAAAATTAACTCGTTAATTCAGAAAAACAGAGCAAAAACTTTTTTTCTTATGAAAAATTAACTCATTAATTCAGAAAAACAGAGCAAATTTTTTTTCTCATGAAAAATTAACCCATTAATTAAAAAAAACAGAGCAAACAAATTTTTTCTCATGAAAAATTAAATTGCTAATTCAGAAAAACAGAGCAAACAAACATTTTTTTCTCATGAAAAATTAACTCATTAATTCAGAAAAACAGAGCAATTTTTTTTCTCATGAAAAAATATCTCATTAATTCAGAAAAACAGAGCAAAAAAAATTTCATGAAAAATGTACTCGCTAATTCAGAAAAACAGGGCAAACATTTTTTTCTCATGAAAAATTAACTCATTAATTCAGAAAAACAGAGCAAAAAAAATTTCATGAAAAATTAACTCGCTAATTCAGAAAAACAGAGCAAACATTTTTTTTTCTCATGAAAAATTAACTTGTTAATTCAAAAAAACAGAGTAGATTTTTTTTCTTCAAGTGAATGCAATTCTATCCGTAACCCTGATGCCTTAGTGAGCAGAAGAGACTTCTTTCAAAAACTTCTACAAATAAATCTTACCAACCACAAACTTTTAAATAACATAAAGTTGAAAAAGTACTATAAAATGGACGCAAATGAATCTAAATCTAATGTGAAGACCTCTTGAAACTACAATATGCTTACAAAGTGAAGTAGTGTGATGTTGTGCCCCTTTCCTATCATTATTTGGGATAATTACAAAGCTGTATCAGTGCATTTTATTATCAGTTAGTCCCTCTTTAAAATGCTCATTTGCTTGGGAATAATTCCAAAGGATATTAAATGCAGGTTGTTAAGCTCAAATGATGCGGACGGGAAGCTATTAAAGGATTTGAGGTTGTACTGTACATGTAACAAAGGATGTTTGCACATTTAATAGGAATGGGTGTGTCCGCAGTTCCTCTTCTCTGGAGGTGGCATTAGTTCCAAGAGCTTTTGGTTTCACTGCACACGACACCACATGTAAGATGATCGCTGCATGACAGGCCCCATGTGAACCACACAGTCATTCACGCCACTTTATGTGTGGATGAATACTCACTTTCTCATAATAATACCTTTTATGTATCCGGGGCATCGTTCATTACATAATTAAAAACAATAGGTAACATATGTAAAGGGTTAAACCAACCAACAATAATGTGAAGAATGAGGTTTTTGAGGTGCTAACATGTATAATCCTGCATAAACATGCATAGTCTGATGAATCTCTGAAGAGCGTTTCATGGGAAATAAAGTGCACACTCTTAGAAGGAAATGTTCTATATAGAACCTTAAAAGGTTCTATCAGTGTTATGTATTTGGAACCCATCCAAGGTTCTTTACAGAACCCTTTTTTAAAGTTTCAATAATAAGAACCCTTCAAGGTTCTTTGTAACCAGGAAAAAGGTTTGGCTTCATTTATTATCATTTGTTTTGTCCTTTCCAGATTAAATATTTCACATTATTGACAAACATCAAGACCCTAAAATGTATTTATGAATGCATGTGAATGATCACAAAACACTTTTGATACTCATCAACACACATTTTACCAAGTAACTTTGCAACTACATGTCAACTTATTTTACCTACACTCTCAGAAAAAAGGGTACAAAAGCTGTCACTGGGGATGTACCTTTTCAAAAGGTAAACTTTTTTCGATTTTAGGTGCTAATATGGACTTTTAGGTACTAATATGTACATTTTAGGTGCTAATATTTAAATTTTAGATGCTATTATGTGCATTTTACGTGGCAATTTGTGCATTTTAGGTGCTAATATGTACATTTCTGGTGCTAATATATACATTTTAGTTGCTAATATGTGCATTTTAGGTGCTAATATGTAAATTTTAGGTGCTAATATGTACATTAAGGTACCAATGTACACCCTTTAGGTACAAAAGTGTACCTTTTGAAAAGGTACCGCAACAGTGACAGCTTTTGTACCTTTTTTTCTGAGAGTGTAAGAAGTTTGAAAGTTCACCAAGTCTGTGTTTATTTACTCAAATAATACAGTAAAACAGTATTATTGTAAAATTTTATTGCAAGTCAAATAAACATTTACTATTTGAATATATATTAAACCCCAATATATTCCTGTGATGTAAAGCTGAATACTCAGCATCATTACTCCAGTCTTCAGCATGATCCTTCAGAAATCATTCTGATATGACGATTTACTGCTCTAAAAAACAAAACAAAACAAGAATTTCTTCTTATTATCTATATTGAACAGAATTGATTTGATTTGAAACTGAAATATTTTGTTTACTGTTTTGACCAATTGAATGTATATATAAATCTTACTGACCCCAAACTTTTGAATGATAGTCCATATAATGTGTATATAGAATGTCCATACATTTTAACCCTACATCTTAAAAAAGCCCATTAAGTCCATAAAGACATTAGAATTGGCATAGAATAATTGTCTGTGGTCATGTGACTGCAAACACAATGGCTCTGTCCATCAGTGTCGTCTGACTCTTGGGGTTCGGGAGTCAGGAGGCAGCGCTGAGCCCTTAATTGTTTACCATGGCCTCCCATATTTGGCTAAGGGCCTGCCCACAGCATTTTTGGGATGGTTGGGTAAGAAAAGTGTGACGACGGGGAGATGGGATTGGAGAGGCGTTGACAGAAATGGTGTGTGAAAAAGAGCCAACTCCTCCAGCTTGGATACCAAAAAGCCTTTTTTGTTATCAGTCACTAGAGGGAGAGTCTCTGTTCACTGCACACACACACCAGACTGGACTGTTAGAGCTACGGTAGCCCAGAAGACGTGTTTGGAGAGGAATGTTAAAGCTTGACAGTAGATCTGATCTGCACTGAGGTAAAGTTGTGTCAATGATTTGTCCTCTCACAACTTATTTTCTGACTTGTGTCAACCACGAATAGCATTACGCTCTGGTTTGTTAGATGTTTATGGGTTATTCTTTGAATTAGGGAACTTCTCTGTGAAGTTTTTTTTTTTTAACTCTAATTTGGTCTTGTTGTGTTTAGGTGAATTTTGTCAAATATTTGTCAGATACATTGATTTTTTCCCCCAACCAGTGTGACTGTTTGAAAATATGAAATATCATTAACTTTTTTACAGGATGGAAATAATGGTGAATAACATCTTAATTCTTTATTTTATTTTTTAAATATTTTTTTTTTCTTATTTCAATTATTATTTATTTACTTATTATATATTTCTTTATTTTTTTATATTGCATTCTTTTTTTTATGAATAACATCTTATTTATTTATTAATTTTTTTAATTTTTATTTCAATTATTATTATTTATTATTTATTTACTTATATATTTCTTTATTTTTATATATTGCATTCCTTTTTTGTTTTTTATTTAAAAAATTAAATAAAAATGAATGATTTCGAAAGCTAAGAATGACTAAAAATAATAAAATATTTAAATTTTAAGGTGATTTTTTTACATTGAGTTAATTGACTGCTAGCTAATGTCAACAGACACACACACAATATCCATTTCGCACTAAAACTCACTTTACGGTTGATCAAGTATGTGGTCAGATCTATTTTAGTAAATGTGATGCATGTTTTAAGATGAAGTATAGTTTGAAGAAGTTTTATTTTTTAAAGATCTCCCAATAAATAAAGAGTCAAAAGAGTAATAAAGAGTTTATAAAGACTCTTTAAACACTCTAAATAAAGAGTTTTAAAGAGTTTTCAAGGCTCAGAGTGCAAATATACTAAGTTAGAATCAATAGGAACCATGCATTTACAAAAAAAAAATAAAAAAAATGCAGTTTTAAATGAATCTCACTGCCTGTGTTTAATTTCACCAAATCAGACTGTACTTTTTCTTTTTCCCAAAGTTTTGCAGGCACAGCTGATTTCCTTATTATGAGACTAAGTGCGGTTAGCACATATTTAAGCTAAGCTCTTAAACAGAGCGTCTGCCACGGTTTCATCACAGTTGTTGCAGGATTGGTGTTTGAATTGCGTTTTGGAGTTCAGCTGTGTAAAGCTGAGCTTTATTATGGTCTGTTTGTGTGGCTGGCAGTCTAACTGTTACGTAATAAACGTGTCTACACATCAAGCTGGCTTCAATTAAAAACCTTCTTGCGATGGATGGCTGGGCCTCTCTATATGTGGCTAGAAACCAGTAGCTTTGCCAACAAAACGAGACGGTTAACCCTTTCAGCACGCTGTAGTTTAGTTCTCACCAGTGCGTTCACAGAGACACTGCACTGTCATCACAATGCTAAGCTTTTACTGTCACCATCTGTTAACACATGACACCAGAGGTGGACTATTCGAGAGGATTTAACTACCTGAGGAGTGTTTGTTCACGTGTGTGGTCTTCCGGATGTTTTCGTTGTGTTGTTTAGATTCAGTGGCAAAAGCCGTGGTTCACTCACAGATAAGTTGGAAATGAAAATGATATGGAAATGTCCGTTGAAGATGATTCCTGACCATCACACACTGACTCTGGACAGGATTTTGCTGTGGAAGAACGCTTTTTTTCGTGGCCTTTTATTCTCTTATTGATGGGGTTAGTGGAGTGAGGACAGGAAATGATGCTGAGAAAAGAGGGATTGGGATCAGGAAATGCCAAACTTGAACTCCTGTCTCCTGCAGGAATGTACTATTCAGTGAGGTCTGGAATAATGCCTTTAGACACTGAATGGGTCACGCAAAAATATACTTTAAAATTCTCAGTAGTGGTTAACTTTAAATTGTTTTACCGTAATATGGTTTTGAATCAGAATCAATTACAAACATGATGTACTAACGCTTTACAATATCATTTTGTTATTAATAATAATAATAATAGATCTAATGTAAAAGTATATTTTGCATTAACAAAATAAAAGCATACTTTAAGGGCCAGAAAAGTACTGGTATTTTACAATTACACTGCCATTATTTTCATGATTATTAAGCTTTCCTTCTCATAATTTTTTCTACAATTTTTTCATTTTATTTTATTTTACTTTATTTATTTTTTTTTTGTTTTACAAATGTTGTAATATTATAAATATTAATATGTAAAGCATGCATTAAGCATTAAATACTGCCTTGTAAATTACTTATTTAAATAATATATCATTATTTTTTCACAGTACAGTAATGAGACAGATTTTTTCCCAGTCAGGGTCAGGAACCTTTTAAACAAAGAGCCATTTTATTTCTATTTTTGGTTAATGCATTTGTCCAAAATAGCCACAGCAATAAATAAATAAATGATTTATAAATAATATATATATTTAAAACATTTCAATGATAGGAAATTTATTAGATCCATAGACAACTAAAAGCAAACAAATATGGAACAAACAATAAATACGTTGCAATATGGAATTATTTGTGCAGGGCTTTCACTGTGAGATTGAGTTACCATCCGAGGAACATTAATCCCCTAAATTCGTTAGGTTCCTGACCGCTGCATTACAGGAATCAAAATAGCTGTTTGGTTGTCAAATAATATCACAATACAGCAAAATTTGATTTAATATTCTTTAGGCAAAATATCATAGTGAACGATTTACTCTGAAAATGTTATTGACAAGGTTTGTGAGATTTACCCAGACACAAAGGAAACATACAGCTAGTTTACATAAAAGCAGGGGGGTGGGGGTGGGTTCAGAGCGCAGAATTTGGCAGCACTTTATTTCAATGGTCCACTTTAGACATTCTACTAACTGTAAGTAACTTTGCAAGTAAATGTCAACTTATTCTACTAACCCTAACCCTAACAGTCTACTAATACTCTGAGAGTTAGTTGATATGCAGTTGCGAAAGTTACTTATAGTAAGTAGAATATCTAAAGTGGACCATCAAAATGTAACCCTGACTGACCAGGGCCTGAGAATTGTCCTAATCGCACATTACTGCCCGTTCTTACCCCAAGGCGTCATATACTGACGCTTTTGACAACGCGTTTACAACCAATGCACATGGCACCCTTTAGCGTTAATATGAGACGCATATATATATATGGGCCAGAAGGCGCCTCCTAGTGGTCTAGCCCTAACCCTACCCCAAACCTAAACCTACCCATAACCGAAACGTGTTATATTGACGCTAAAGGGTGCCATGTGCGTCGGATT
>JAOTRC010000043.1:4504583-4515137 GCA_027497675.1 Cyprinella lutrensis
GAAGCTGCACTGAAACTCTCATTTGGACCTTGAACCGTTTTGTTCTCAATGAAGTCCATTATATGGAAAAAAAACCTGGAATGTTTTCATGAAAAACCTTAATTTCCGACTGAAGAAGGAAAGACATGGACATCTTGAATGACATGGGGGTGAGTAAATTATCAGCAAAAGTTTTTTTGAACTACTCCTTTAAATTGTTCAAACACAGCCATTGCTTAGGAAAAAACAGCATTAATGTAAATGCAGATGAGCTCAGATGAATTAGACAGCTGTGGTGATCTAAACCACATTCGTTCACGAGGGGATGGTTCGGTTGTGGGAGTGTTTTGGCAGCAGATGTTAAAGCGATGATCGCAGTGTGTGTTTAGATTCACAGCAGTGGGTGTTTGTCATTACTGGATATCAGTCGTGTCACATTGTCAGGATTTCTGTTGGCTGACTGGTAGTCTGTTTTTGACCGACTTAGACAAACATATTCATTCATATCCGGCAGACGCACCATGTGAAGTTTGTACAGTCCTTCCGTGAACCTTTTTTTTCCTCTTTCCTCTTGGTTTTATCTCATTCCATGTCCTTGAAAGCTCAGACTATCACTCACAAAGCAGCAACGTTCAGCACATTTAGATAAACGATATAGATGAAATCATTAATGAATGGCTTGAACAAGGAAAAGATCTTAAGCCCCTTCCCCATCATGGTGATTTACACATTTATCACAACAAAAATGTTTAAGGGACCTTGGTATTTCTGTCTCTTTACCCGACCTTACTCTTTAATCACTCCGAATCATCTATCAAAGATTGTCCGCTTTTTCATGAGCCAATATGTCATGCTTGTAAAAGTCTATTTTATTTCTTTTTTTTTAGTTATTTTTATTAAAGAAATAGGCTGCTTATGACATACATAAATACATACTGAGACTGGATTGATGATTTTTCAGCTCCCAAGTGGTCATTTTGGAAAAATGTGTGTGGGTGTGTATGTTAATATGTGATTTTTAGAAACATACATTGTTGTCGTTGTTTTGTTTTTGCCTTTCCTAACAACAGTTAAGAAAATTGTTTCATGCATACTCCTTAAAGCAATCACTTGTAGCATTATCAGGTTGGCCTACTGTTTTGGGAAACACTATAACCTCTCCTTATTGAGTTTGGGCCGGTGAGAGCCCTCGACTGTCTGTTTGAGAGGGTTATGTTCCATATAGTAAGCTGCCTTGTTGCGTAGTGTCTACATAGACAGCTGTCTTCTTAGTGTATTGACCATTTGGTTATTGCAGACTACTTTGACTACTATACTTTGAAAATGTACTACTATAGACTATGTAAATACTGATTTACATTAGTTAGAAAGTCTGTTTTCTGTGACATATGACACATAATATCATGCTTTGAATTAGCAGTAAGCTTTGTGACCGACTGTGACTGGCACTCCAGGTTTGAGTGATCCAAAATGTGGGGCAGGTGGTCACCCTACTTCTAGACCCAGTAATAACAGCAGGAACCTCATAAGAGACTAATTCGTAAGGCTTTACGTATACAGCAATTTTCTGTTTTACACAGTTGTAGAGTTGATTTTGTTAGAATCGTGCAAAGATGAACTTTTAACGATTTGTGATGCGATCTGGGAAAACCCACCACGTGGTGAAATTTGACAAATTACAGGTTTTAAGACCATATTAAAGCTGTATTCAAGCCCTTTCCAAATCTGTTTTTATTTCTTTTATCGTTTTTCTGTAACAAAAGTTATGGTTATCTGATGTCGGCTGATCGCTGTGATTTTCAGAAACAGAATTTTGAGAAAAAAACGGTAGCGGGACGACTTGCGCTCCTTTTTCATTGCCTTTTTCATATCACATATTTTAGTAATCATCATAGATTTTCCCAAGATATATTCAGAGATTATAAACAACAATGTAATAAAAACCCAATTTTGGTGAAAAACTGACATTCAATCTATATTTAGACCTTACTGAAAACGTTACCTGCGCGACATCCGTCGGGTTTTCCAAGATGGCATTACATTTGTTTGGAATTGAATGGATAAAAGTCTAAGTACATTTAATTATGTTGTTTTTTTATTAATATTGACTTATAATCTACAACTCTTGCATATTTGTTTGGTGAGTTTTTTTTCATTATGAGATTGCCTTCACTGTAAAAGATGCAGTTTTTGGCTAGCATGAGGTTCTCAGAAAGAACAATCTTTGTGTCATTCAAATGATGCCTTTTAAATGTTGCCTATGTAGGCATCTCACTGGGTTTTGGAGCACAGCCAGGGAGTTAGTGAAGGATAACAAGCCAATCCGACAAAGAAAGCCCCAGTGATGTCACTCTAGTAGACACCAGACACACAGCTGGGCGAGGATAAATTCACACCCACCTTACTAGGGGTGTTGCACATCCAACGAGAAGGAAAGAGTCATGTCATCTTTAGCAGAACAGTTTCGTTAGAACAGGAGGTGGAGAGAGGAGAGAGAGCTTTCTGATCCAAAACTACTCCCACAGCTCACTAATGTTGAGCTGCTGGGGCTCGAGAGCAAGAAAGAAGAGGCACTTTTTAAAACTTTCTTCTTGGACACTTACAGAGGGCACTAAGGCAGGTAGGGGCATTTACACGGTTGTTTTTGTGCTTCTAAGCATGTGTTCACATCCTGCTATTTTTATGGGTGATGATTAGGGATAAACGCAAGCTGCTGATGATGTGATATCACCCATGTCTGCAAACAGGTGATAAAAAGCATTCGGAAATAGAAAGCGATTTGTTTTTCATGAAAGAGGCGTGTCTGGTTCCACATTGAGATGCAGGACTCTAATGACAGCGACAGCTCATCTGATGTCAGTATTAAGTCATGAGGCGTTTTTGAGGTGCAAATAAAACATGAGATCCGTGCAGCTCGTCTGAGATGACACGGTTGAAGTTTTTAACCTGCTGAGTGGTTTATACAAGGCTACTCTGTGGTTCAGGGTGGGGGTTATTTTGGAGTACTAGGGCGCTGGGAGATGTTTGAAACAGCTGGGGGATTGTTAGGGGGGAAAATTCAGTTTTTCCATGCAATGCTTCTAAAGGAAAATTCTGGCGCTATGCCTGGTCACACAGAGGAGGAGAAATAAACATAGACATCTCAGTTTTGACTTTCAAATTCATTCCTGCAATGTTTGGCTTTAAGGATGTCAAAATGTACTGTTGGTTGCACTGTGGTACCAAAGCAATAGTGTGAACATACTTTTTGAACATACTAATCATTAGAGACATTAAATATGTCTCTAATTCTCACCAAGGCTGTATGTATTTGATCAAAAATACAGTAAAAATAAAAACTCATGTGTTTGTGGTACCTAGGTAGGAGTGTTAACGAAGACTAATAGACCAATTTCTATTTATTGTGCCGCGTGACAACTGTCGTACAATTTACTTCAATTATTACTTGGAAAAGTATTCAATTAAGTGAGAGATCATGTGTCATTATTTCATATTCATTGTATTTTTAGTTTGTTTAATAGAATAATAGGTGTTGCTGATCAATGAAAATTGGTTTTGAAAATGGAAACTGTTGTTATCGTGACAATACAGATCTAAACTAACCTGATATGAGGCATGTGGAGACCAATTTACCTTTGGTGTGCAACAAACATCCAAGTTGGCAGCATTTGACAGACATCAGCTTGTGTACTCTCGTGTTTAACCTCCTCTCAAACCAGTAGGTCACATAGCTGCATGTGACATGGGGCCAAAGGTGATCATTGAATTTGTTGCAAGAAGACATCTTCAACCTAAAGGTCAACAGGTCACTTGAGGTATCTATTTTTAAGGAGCTTGAGGGCACTGTTAGTCTCCAACTGCATATTGCAGCCCTGGTTGAAAGCTCCGGAAGTCATAGTTTAGCAGGTTAGTGGCATCAGATCTTTGAAAGAATATGTGTAGAAGGTAAACTAGATATTAAAGGTGTATTTAACTTTGTTTAACGTCTTTGAAATAATAATCCAATTTTGTTAAAATAGAAAATAACTGGAAATGTGTCAATTTGGACAAGTAGAAATTTGTTATTTGTTGAAATATCAGCATTAAATTATCTTGTTCAAGGCTTATAATGTAAATGTTAACCCTGTTACCCTTCTGAAGATGGTTTTAATAGCTCATTCTATATTGAAAATGAATAACAATGCAATTTATTAATAATTAAGCACATTATTTGTTTGATAGAATATTTACATGTGTACAAATTTGAACTTTTGAAAACACAACAAATTGGGAAAAGTATTTCATAGAGTTTATGTACTACTTTTAGCGGATAACAATTCTGATTATATGCAGATTTGCAGATTTTATATAGCTGGTCATGGGCCAATATACTTCTGCATCATTAATATGAGTTTTCCCCCACTGCATTTATTGCGATATCATAATTTCATATAAAACATCTCTAAATGGCACTTAAAAATAAGGCAAGCTGCGGTTAGTCACTTGACATTTGTTCGCGTCTCATTTAAGTGAGGGCAAACTTTATGCCAAAACTCACAAGTCCGACTGTTCATGACCAGAGAGCCGCAGTCTCTCGTCTTCAGCTATTAATGCTCTAGAGTGTCAAAAAACTGCACAGTAGAAGCCAGAGTATTGTGCCCACTTTTCCCAGCTGTATTATCAGATTTGCGGCTCGACAGATCCTGCATTAAGACACCATGGGAAACTCAGCGTGAGTTTTTCAGGCTGGCTTAATCTGAATGAATGACATTTTGTCACAGTATGTGGTTTTGAGGCTGTCTCATTCTCCCAAGCACTCTGAACAGAACACAGCTCTTTTATTTTTTTATTTTTTTCTGGGATTGCAATGCATTGATGATATCAAAAGTCCATTGCAGAGTGAACTGTCAAACAGTGGCTTTGTGGTTTTGGAAAGTCAGAAAACAGTTACAGTCTG
Organism: Cyprinella lutrensis; assembly: GCA_027497675.1. Classification (NCBI taxonomy): domain Eukaryota; kingdom Metazoa; phylum Chordata; class Actinopteri; order Cypriniformes; family Leuciscidae; genus Cyprinella; species Cyprinella lutrensis. Next base: position 4,509,499 of record JAOTRC010000043.1, read on the forward strand.
TTATTAAAATCCATGACCACAGGGAAACAAGACACTGATTATTAAGAGCCAAAGATACATTGACACACAGCCACCCCAAAATAGGTGTGTATGCGTTTGTGTTAAGTGTCCGAGCATGTGTGTGTAAATGTGTGAGTATAGGAAATGATGCTACAATTCCAAGGAGACAGGAAATGGCTCCAATCTTGTATGTGGTGATTTTTCCACTGGTGAGTCACTGACTTGGACTGGGAGCGTGGTTCTTCTCATGAGAGGTGCAAGCTGACTCCTTGCGCGAGGTGGAGCTGCCATTCAGAGCATGTGTGGACACACGTGCATGTTTTAGGAGGGAATACTTTATATGACTTTCAGAAAATTGCTTTTGTTGACATATTCTGAGTGCTCACTTCATATGTTGACATGGTTTAAAAACAATCAAGTATCTCAGTAGTCCACTATGTTTCTCCAATAAAGACTACTTTTGGTGCCATTTAAGGGATAGTTAAACCAAATGAAAATCCTGTCATCATTTACTCACCTTCATATATATATTTTAATGTTGGCTGTCCATAAAAAAAAAAAAAAAAAAAGTAAATATGGCCCAACATTTGTTTTTATGTTAACTTTAACTGAAACTGGGCAAGAGAATAGTAGTTCCCAGAATGCTTTGCATGGAACTTGATTTGGTAAAAGAAATGTTGAAATGTAGTGTTTAATGTCCAGATATGTTGGGATTTAGAATGGATTCTGTCATGTTGTTTTACCATTGTAGTGAAGAGTATAGCTTCTGATATGTCCGAAAACATAAAGAATGGGTTGAATGCTATTTTTTCCCCTCAATGAGTATTTGTTATTTACCATGTTAATGCATGATTTTGCTAGCTAGAACTTTATCAGCAAGTAGGACCTAGTATAATTAAATAATGTGACACATACATGTACAAATTAACCTGATATAACTTGGTGATCTTAGGCATAATGTGAAGCGGCTCATTGCTTTTATATCTATATATGAAATAGCTGAACTCATTAAAGCATCCCGTTTTTCTTTTTGTCTTCCACAGACGTTATTCACACAGAAGGTCCATTGGATGGTAGTCTCTACGCTAAGGTTCGGAAGAAAGAGTCCTTGGAGGGAGGGGTCACAACTAATGGTCTCCCAGCTGCTGTCGATCATGCTTTACCTGCTGTAGACCAGACTCTACCACCAGTCGACCATGCCTTGTCTGTAAGCAGTGACTCTGGTAACTCCACTGCTTCCATCAAGACCGACCGCACAGATGAAGCCAGCCATCAGCCGGCCTTGGTGAGTCAGCCGTCCTCCCAGCCCCTAAGCCCAGAGGAAAAACAGGAGCTAGACCAGTTGCTCAGTGGTTTGGAAGCACCAATGCATCGGACAGGTTACCAAAGCAGCTCTGGCAGCGGAGGCGGGGGAGTCCTACACCTCGTCCCTGCCCAGGTTCACGTCAACGGACACAACAACATAGATAGAGAGACGGATATACTTGATGATGACCTGCCCAACAGCCAGGAAGGGAACAGTGTGGACAGTCTCGGAACCCTCTCGTCTTTTGAGGGCAGAGCTACTCCAGCGGATCTATACTACCAGTCGGAGACGGTTATTAACGGACAAGATGCGCCCTACTTGGACAAGGGTGTCCAAGAGAAAACGCCAGAGCCCAGAGTTCACAGCTCCTCATCTGTCCAGGAGCACTTGGGGGTCACTAGTGGCATCACCAAACAGAATGGCAACATCTACCGATCTCAATCATTAGGGACAACTCCGACCATGGAGCAGAAATCCATGCCCAGAGCTCCCACACGCACGACGAGCAGTAGGGATGCAGTGCAGAGGGGGTTGAATGTGTGGCAACAATATGGTGTTCCTGAGGTCCCAGTCACAGATGGGGTCACCTTTAACCCTGTACTAGAATCCCACAGCCTTCCAGAGTTCCCACCTATGGCATCTCAACAAGAAATTGAACAGTCCATTGAGGCCCTCAACATGCTGATGCTAGACCTTGACCCAGCACTTACTCAAGTCCCCAAGTCCCATAGTGCCCCATCTGGAGAAGGTGGTGTAGTCACCACACAGCCGTCTTTCTCTCAAACCCAGGCACGGCCATCCTACCAGGCTGACGCAGCCATTCATGACAGTGGTGGATACCCATATGCATTTCAACAGGTAGCCACTGAACCTCCACAACCCAACATGAACCAGCAAAGACCCACCGCCGTATCCCAGCATGCTGCATTCCCTTCTGAGGCAGAAGGTCAGGCTCCCATGTCCAGGTCCACAGTGCCTTCCTCCACCTTTGGAGTTCTTCAGTTAAAACCCCTCAACATTTACCCCTCAAGTACCACATCCCAGTCCCCTGAGCCCCTGGAGACCCAGTGTAGCTACTCTACATCATCATCCCCTCTGCCCAAAGAGTCCGAACCAGAAGATGGCAACTACAAATTGGATGGTATTGTAGCTCACCGTGTAGCTGGTAAGAGCAACCTTTAAAATACCTCTTTTAACACTTTCAGTGCCAATTACTTCCTCAAAGGTACAATTAGTGTTTTAAGATCAGTAACCAGCCAATATTTTGAACCATTAGGCTACATTACTCCTGCATATTTTTATGAATACAACATGCAAATTGAAACGATCTATCAAAGGAAATATATTAAAGGAAAACATTTCCATGCCTGTCTTGAGTGCATGAGTTGAGCTTGTCTTTTACACTCAAGGCGGTGCCTTTTTTGGTGGAGTTTCTTTGTTGGCGTTGACATAAGCACCGTGAGATCACAAAGAAAGCTTTGTCCAAAGTGCTTCTGGCTTAGGACTCAATATCAGACCGCATTTCTGTTTTGTGCCAAGCCAAAACCGAACATTTGTACATTACATCTGGAGAAGTGCCCAAACGACTGAGGGCTGTTATACGGCAGTGCACTTTTTTATGTTAACATTATCTGTTCAGCTTGAAAGTTTAAAACGATTTTCCTGGAAGCCTAGGTTTTTCCCTTGTGATGTTTTTAGGATAATGCCAGCACATTTGAGTTGTTTGTTGAACCAGTCTTGTTATGTTGCATGCTAAATTCACCATGACTTGTTAAGGTTTTTGCGATGTTGAGTTTAAATTACAGATGTTTACTAAGTCTATCACACACGGCTGATGGATCCTACAACCAAACACATCATAAACAGCATACGTTCATCTAATTCTAAATTTCTGTCAAAAACATTAATGTAAAACATACATACAGTATATGACTCTGGGCTCACTGTTGCCACCTAGTGGTTGTACAGGACAGGTGCTACAGTGAATGTGCCTTCTTTATCTTTAATATCTTACAAAATGAATGTTTAAAAAGCTCCAGACAGGTGTTGAAGGTTGCATGCTGCAGGAAACCAACATTAAACATGGACAAAACTAGGCAGCTCTGTTTAGGTTTCATTGTACACCAATGCTAGTATTGTTGACTCAACATAGATAAGTGTTCGAGTAATGGGAAGGACAGCAAGAGGAGGAAGCTGCTCTCTTACTTTGTAACCTTACATTGAGTCCGCACTTGACACAAGCTCTTGCCCCGCTGTTTGTAGAGCTCTCAGTATCTAGTATTGGGATTTGGTTATCAGACGTGTCACTATCTAGAATTAGGGAACACTTTGTCATCATTTACCATTCGCAGTGTGACCCCACAGATAGAGTGTGTTTATCGTACTTACTTCAGCTAAGGCAAACATATACTACATGTTAGGACTGTGCAATAAAATTCATAATTTATTTGCAAGTGTTAGCTATGTTGCCCAGCTCCCCATACCAATCGTCCATATTTCATTCAAGCCATTTACCATTAGCAATATGCTAGCTTGACATGTGCTAATGTCTTCTCTCCCCCCACCCCCACCCCCTCTTTCTCCTCTTATGTTTATCCTGTTTGTGGGACACCCGTCCCATCATCACCTCCTCCTCTTCACCTTCTTCCTTTACTTCCTGCCATGGTCCATCATTCCTCCTCCTCCTCTTCCTCATGGTGCGCAGAGTACACTGCTCGTATCCAAAGCGTCAGTGACAGACAGAGCATTCCTGAGCTCGGCCAACGCCGCCGCTCTCTCTCCTTCAGTGGTTGGTCCTCTGATGCACTGTGCCTCCAACTAACATTAACTCATAATAACGCCTCTGCATGTCGTGTGGTTGTGTGCTATATCTTGGTTCTCTCTCGCTTTCGCCCCCTATCTTTCCTTGCTCTTGTTTACTTCATTGAGAGTACTTGCTTTTAGAAAACTTGTTTATGTTATCGGCAATATTATTATTACAAACCAGTGTGACTAAATTCTAATTGGATGATAAATAAAATAAAATAAAATTGCAATAAAAAAGTGTCATCTAAAGTAAATATTAAGGCATAGTTCAAAATAAGAATTATGAAAATGGATGACTCTTTTGCAGAATATTTTAGACATATATTTTGAAGATTTGTTTTTGTCTCAGTGTTTTTTTTTATGAATAAAAGACCGTTTGCTTTTATTTTTCATGGCATTATCGACAAAAAAAGTTAAAACAATCATAGAAATGTCTTTTGTCTTCCACATAGAAAAAATAAAGCCATATGGGTTTGGACCAGAGTACGTATGAGTAAATAATGACACAATATACATTTTTGGTTGAACTATCTAAGGAAGGCAGTAGTTAATTTTACTATGTTTTCTCTTTTTATTTCTCTCCTTACTGTATCTTCCTTAACCACTAACCTGTGCTGGGATTTTTTTTCACCTTGTTTGGGTGGAATAACAGTTAACAGTAGTAAAAGCTTTAGTTTGCTCCTTTGTGCGAGGTGACCTCTTCAAACAAATTGCATTTGTATTATGTGTCGAGTTAAAGTTACACTGCAGCAGGACAAAGGCCAGTCTGTCTGGATCAACTGAGCCCATGTCACAAGATCCAGTCTGCCAGACCTGGAGAACAATACCACGGCGAGCAGACACTGGCTTCATTCAAGGACTCTTCTTTACCTCTGTTTTAGCATTTAGATGAAGGACAAAGGGTAATAAATCCTCTCCGAGTCTGGAGACCATTATACCATCCTTATCTGCCACTGGGGAGTAAACGTCTAGTACGCTGACTGCCTTCGGTCACATTCGAGGGTCCATGCGGGCTGTGTTCGGTAGCCAGTTGCCAGGATGAATGTTTGTCTTGGACTTCTCCTGAGTCTGATCCAACCCATTACTGATATAACAATGGCATTAACAACACTGTGGAGAGAAAAAGGGCAGTGTGTCCTGCTTCGCTGTGTAGATATCTCATTCACCTCATGCTGAATCCATGAGGTTTAAGAAAGGAGTATGCTAGGCCAGGAAAAGAATAAACTTTTCTCTCATGGGTCTTTTATCTTACATTATAAACAAGAATCTTTTGAAATCGTTTCATTTATTTTACACAACAATGCAGTGAATCTGTTAATAAGATATACGACAACTATATATTTGTCGTAATCACTCAGAATGTACTCACAAATTATTAAAAATATTAGTACAGTAAGCATTGTTTATATTGTTATATTGGTGCATATTAAAGGGATACTCCACTTTTTTTGGAAATAGGCTCATTTTACCACTCCCTCACAGTTAAACAGTTTTGTTTCACCTTTTTCGAATCCATCCAGCCGATTTT
>JAOTRC010000043.1:4586431-4602521 GCA_027497675.1 Cyprinella lutrensis
CTGATCTCATGAAGTAGCGTGTGTATGACACGCCAATTCGTATTTCCATTTTTGGCGTGCTATCAACACGCATAATCACTTTTCAGCGTGTTTATGAATACCGTTGACTTAACGTTACATTACTGTATATATGAATATATGACCTACCCCAACCCCGACCCTAACCTGGGGGGTTAATACCATTTATGAGTCTTCCCCTACCATCCTAGGAAAAAAAATATCACTCCCCAGATGTAGATCTACATTTTGCTTCGTTTCACTCGGACATTTAACGGCGTGTACATACACACGGAATCACTCAAATATTTAACGGTGAAGACATGCATAAATGCGGATAGCTCAAAATGCGTATAACATGTCACTTGATTTGAAAATGGTGTGTTTGTTACGTGTATGTTTATGTTTATGATGTCATGTTGAATATGAGGAATTCATCTGCATCAGAAGACATCCTGCACATGAAGGGGTTTTGGATCAGACTCGACGACTAGATCCGGCTGTGGTGCCGCAAGGAATCTCCACGCTCGACACTGGCCAAGTACTACAACGTCAACGGATCTTCTTTCATTGTAGGTGATATGGAAGAGGATCCTGCTGCCAGCGTCCCCAGAGCCAGACCCAGCACCCATACCCACTGGGGATAAGGAGCAAGAGCCCACAGCAGACCAAGAGACCCAGCTGATTCTTGCCACGGAAAGCAAGCCTGAGCCAATTCCCGCCAAGTTGCCAAAGCCAGCAGCCATATCCATCCCAGAAGAGAATCCACAAATCCCAGCTGACCAGGTGTGTGAGCCAGCAATTACATCTGTGTCTGTGGAGCTGTTAGCGGAACTGGAAACAGAGGGATAGCTGATAGACTGGGAAACGGATGCAGTGCCACCCAGCCCACCCATGAACCTTCTCTAGCACTGGTCCCCTCCTGTGTTAATCAGTGTTTATCATCACCGCTGGTCCTACCCAGCCATGAGTCTTCTTCATTGCCACTGGTCCTGTCCAGCCCTAGTTTGTCGGCACACCCAATTCACCTCAGTATGATCCTCGTCGCTACCAGCCCTTTCCATCACTGAGTCTGCTTCTTCACCCAGTCTACCTCTTCTGCAAGCAATTACCTTGGCTCTGCTTCTGCTGGCTCCCTTTAGCCCCTCACCATCAGCCCTGGTTTGCCTTGGTGCTTCTGGTCCCCAGCTCTGCCCTGGTATGAAGTGTCCCTCATCCCTCATAGCCCTCAGTTCCACCTCAGTCTGTCACAGCTCCTCGCCCCCTCAGCTCCACCTGGGGCCATTGTCTTTTTGGCTCCATCAGGCTACCTTGTCCCACCATTTTCGCCCTGGTCAGTTGACTTCCGGGCTATCGCTGTGCTCCACCCCGTCACCCCTACGGCTATGTCAGGCTCCTCCACCCCTCAGGCTCCAACGGGGTCCTCACTCACACCAGCAACACCTTAGTCCTTCGGCCCCTTGGTTCCAACTCAGCCACTTGTTGCCAGGACTCTGCCTTGGTTTCCCTGTCCTTCAGTCTCACTGGGTCTCTAGGTGTCACAGACTCCACCTGGGCTTCTTCATCCCCAGGCATCAGTGCTGTTGGTCGGGCTCAGATAACCTCCTTGGCTCCTCCCTCCATCATTGCTGCCATGGCTCGCCTCCAAAATGGTCTTCTCCTGGGTTGTTCTGGGATCTCGCTGGCCCTCAGATCCTACCACCATCATGTCCTCCATGGCTACTACCTCCATCGCCACCCTTGGCTCTCCTGCCAGCATATCTGGCTTCCTCCAGCCCTTCCCCCACTTCTCATCCGGTATTTTTTGTTTTAACACAATGTACAGTACCTACCTCTCACTAGTGGATTAATTGTGTTAGTTTTATTAATAAGAATTTTGTTTTATAACCTTTTTGAATCATCGTCATCTAAAACGTGACAGCTGTATACAGTTTGATAGATTGACATTGATGTATAGTGGGTGGTCATATGTTAATTATTGTGGTGTCATAGCCATTACAATTTCCTTACCTGTTTTTTGCCGTTTTCATAAATTATTTAAGTGGACAAAGGATGAAGCTATGTGTTGTGAATGCTACCGTATGCTTATTTGTACAGCGAAAATCCTGTTTTCCATGATATGCGCCTGGTAAATATGTTTTTAATGAAGTCCTTTAAATACAAATGATTAAAGTGCACAAGAACGATAACATGATGAGAGTCTGTTTCACAATCCTGAGCTACATATTCTCTTTGCTTGCACAATAGAGCTTTATCCTTATTAACAATAAAATCAGGCTGCATACTAAACTAATCAGACTAAATTAATAGTGTTGTGAATGCAGAAAAGAGCATGATGGTAAAATAATCATCTATCTCCCTCTACAAAGTAAATGGGGAAAAGGCAGTTAAGCCTTTTAGGGTTCTGGCAAATGTACATATCTATTTGGCTGATGACATGCTGTACTTAAGGAGACAGAATGGAGAAGAAAATAGAACAATCAGATAAAAAAAGACAGATGAACAGACAGTGAGATAAAACCTAATCACACCCAATTACTGTCACATGTGACCCTCTTAACACACATACTGTATACACACACGTGCATTTTGTGAGAAGAAAGCCACAGAGCGCCACCTGCTGCTCGCTGAACCACTGTTAATACATGAACTGACACACAAAAGCACAAAATTGTCAGAAGAAGAACAGCACTGTATGTCTTTCAGGTATATGACATGCAACCTATACCAGAGTGTAATGAAACTTTACATATTACCTAAAGTGGCATCATTAGATGCTGTTTCCCATTTGATATCAGGCTCTATAAAACAACCTTGGGCTAACTAACTAACTAGCTGATTATTTAATATTGATATTATTATCATTACTATTCACAACAACAACTATTATTATTATCGCACTTTATATTAAGTGGCTTTAAGTATTATGTACTTTCATTGAAACAAATAATTTGATACAATGGACTTATTGTGTACATATATGCGTTTACATTTTACTTACATTTTTTTAAAATACCAGCCTGTAATAACAGCTGTAACTAATTTATGTAATTACATCTGTAATTACACAGCTGGCCCATCCCTTACACTTTAACCTACACTTAAACCTACGCATACCACCACACCTGTCCCTAACCTTACCCAGATCACACCTCAATAGCAGCAAAAAGTGTTTTACAATACAACATGAGCACAACTACAGTACTTATTTTTCAATGTAAGTACATAGTACTTAAAGCCACTTAATATAAAGTGGGACCCAATTTTTTGGGGTTACAGTCCAGTTACCCATGTAAATACGGTAACACTTCCTTTTACAGTACAGTACTTACAGTATACTTACAGTGTACTTACCTAAAAAGTACTGGCTAATATTAGGCAAGTACATGGAACAGGGGTAGGTTTAAGGGTAGGTTTAGGGTTAGTACTAGTTATTACCTAGTATTTGTAGTTACTAAGATAAGTACATAGTATTTACATGGGTTACTGGACTGTAAAAGGAAGCATTACCGTAAATACTATGTACTTATTTTAGTAACTACAATTACTGGGTAATAACTAGCTAACCCTGGACCTACCCCTAAACCTACCCCTGTTTCATGTACTTACCTTATATTAGCAGTACTTTTTCTAGGTAAGTACACTGTAAGTACACTGTAAGTATACTATACTGTAAAAGGAAGCATCACCATTTTTTGTTAGATTTGTGCATTGCGTCTGTGCATTTTGACATAACATTTCAGTCCGTTCTTATCCCAAGACGTCATCTAACTTTCAGGTACCCTTTAACGTCAGTTAGATGTAATTTAATCAAATTCCTTTCCTTTCATATATCTAAAATGACTTGCAGATTTTTAACTTCATTACCTCTGAAGACAACATGACTGTAACGAAAGATTTGCGCAATACACCTTCAAGTGAAAAACTAGAGCTTTTGTGTTCCAGGGATTACATAGAGAACTTGCCTCACATTCAAGAGCCCCTGAAGGCCTTTTCAAACGCTGGGGCATTTCTCACACCCTCACTGCTGCTGACCTTTGTCAATATATTCTCATTGTGAGTTTACTACAGAGCAGACACTTGTCTGAAACACCCACTTTATCTATAAAACAGAGTTATCCACAACATCTGCTTACTGTCGAAGCAAGAATTTGATTCATACGCTAACGGCCAATAATTCTTACACGCATCACGATTATTGTGTCTGTAACAGAAATGACGTTTTCCTCCATCAGGAGAGGCCACAGGGGTTCAGACTGTGTTTACTTGGCACATACATGACCCCGGTCCGGCACCGCGCCATCTAATTTATCAATCACCCGCTCCAGAGTTGCTTAAACTTGGTTTTCAATGTTAACTTTCCCATTCCCTCTAGAAATATTTTAAATACTGATGTAACATGGGTTTGCCTAATTTTCTTGGCCGCTTGTTTATTTGATATATCCAAGGCACTGTGTTTGGTCACTTTAAATGATAGGTTTTATTTTAACATCATGTGGGTTTATGTATAGCTCTCGACTTGTATGATAAATTAATGTTAGACAAGGATCGTAAATTTAAGCGTCTTATGGTCAGCTTGTGAGTCGTTCGAGAAAATGCGCTGAGATCTTTGCCCGGTGCGTTCTCAAAAAATGGTCTCCCTGGATAATGCATTTCATAACTCCCTAGTTCTCCTGGTTAAAGATCAGCATGACAAAACTTAAGCTGTCTAAACTCTGGCTACTGATCGCTATATTAACACTCTGTAACTTTCAAGTGGAGGGAGATCTTTGCTCTGAAACTGGTTTTGAAATATGAAACAGATGCCGTGACATCTTTATTTGCATTTATTATTACAGTAAACATGGCGCAATAATACAGTCATACTGTATGAAAAAGAGAGTACACCCTTTTGAATGCTATGTTTTTTTGAATGACATAATACAAAATTATCTGATCTTTAGAAAGTCTTAAACTGTAAGTACAACCTAAAATGAACAACAAAACATTACATTTTGCACCGTGTCATTATTGAACAAAAATGAAGCCAAAATGGGGAAGCCATGTGAGACAAACCCAATGATTTAATTGCTTGTTGAACCACCTTTAGCAGCAATAACTTGAAGTAATCATTTTCTATATGACTTTATCAGTCTCTTACATTGTTTTGGAGGAATTTTGGCCCACTCTTCTTAACTTGCTTTAGTTCATTGAGATGTGTGGCTGTTTATGGACAGCTCTCTTAAGGTCCCGTCACAGCATTTCAGTCAGTTTTTGTTAAATAAACCATTACGTGGTGTAATATATCATGTGTTGTTCATCTGAGGTTGTATTTACGCAAGTTTTAAGACCTGCTACTAATTAGATTATACTTAAAACCATATAATTCAATCACGTGACTGTCCCGGTTGATAATCATGCATGGTTTTCTCATGCTATATCTAGTGACGCTTGAAATAAGGCGCTATCTGTCAGGTCACATTTAAGAGTGTTTATAACACCATTTATTGTTTGAATTTTTTTTTTCTAATAAAATGGATGGAATTTGAAAGCTGAGACTTTCGTTCTTATCAGAAGTAACAAAGCTCTTTGCGATAATTGGATGCGAGGAAAGCTACAAATAACGTTTGGTGTAGGGAAAAACCGTGTGAAACTTGAAACCCTGGTTTAAACCACTAGTCATTTATAGGGTCAAATAGAGCCTTAATGCGTTATTGTCGTATAGACAGCCCAGAATTTGACTTGAGAGAATTTCTTCACATAAAGTACGTGTTGTAGTCTGACATGGTTTTCCAGCCCCTTTTGATTTACAGGATATAATCCGCCCTACAGATAATTGGCTGTTTTTAAACAATGCTCTTTATAGAAAATAATTGCCTTTATTGACCGATGTTACTGGCTGATCCATCTGTGCATCCCTAAAAAAATGCATATTTAAGGTTTAAAGTTTCAGATTTTTCTAGAGTTTTTAAATGTACACAAAACAATGAAAAAAGTGTTGGAATACCAAGGGAGTGTACAAAATTCTGGAAACATTTTTACATAAATGGTTTGTGAACTTTACCCAATAAAAGAACATTATTTAAGGCAGTAAAGTGACCTTCAATGATGTTGCTTTATTTGGCATATTCAGCATAGGACCATGCGTGTAAAAGCACTTTTGTGTTTCCCAGTCGTGTTTCTGAATGCTCCCCAACAGCACATATTGTGGATATCTTTATAATCAAACACACCTGATTCAACTCATTAGACTGCTAGTAAAGTACACCAAGATCTTAAAAGGGTGTTTCTGATAAGGGAGACATCCAAAATGTGTAGTGTTGGGGGGCCTCCAGGAACAGGGTTGGGAAACACTGGATTCAATGATGTACTGATCCAGAAATCCAGCCTGTTCACAATTTATTAAAAACATTATGATTACAAATAAACTGTATAAAATAATTTAAGCAAATTTCAATAGCACATTGAGTGACCATATTTCAACATTTAAGTTCTCATTACACTGATTTAAGGCAGCAATCACTCTTATTGGCTAACTGAAGTGCTCAATGGAACTTGATTTGAACAAATGGCATTTTCATTTGATATCATCATACTAATAAAACATTAGCCAGATTGTAACACCTACTAACAGAATGAAAACTTTATTAAAACAAAGAAATATAAAGTCCGGGGACAAAAAATGGCCATGGCAAAAAGTAGTGTTTCACAAGACAGGTATATGTTAAGGGTGAAAAATGAACTCCACTCTAAATACAAGTTTCACGAGTTTGTTTGCCTAAATAAACTTTAAAGGAGAACTCCAGTCAATTTTTTGTACATTTGGAGTGCTATCAGTACAGACAAAAACGACAAAAATCCGTGTTGCCTACACCATGTTATCCTCTTTTTAAAACCCCATTGACTTCAATGGGGCAAGTTCTAAACCTGCTTTTCGCCTCTCAACATCCTTGATTTGTCATTGCGAGTGTGTGAGTGGTGTTATTAAAACTGTCCACGGTCAATCTGACTGCAGCAGATGTGAAAGATATTAATAAAAATGATGTTAATTCAGCCAGCTCACATACCTGTACCTGTTTTCGGCTTAAGTCCACAGTAGTCGATTGTCGAGTTTGCGCGCACGATCATTGGTAATTAAGCGAAAATTAGAAATGTTGCTGTTAGCGATAATAACCTGGCTCTTGGGTGCATTTTAAAATTACTGGAGCTTAAAAAATGAATCGTAATGATTCACCACTCAAGATTACATGATCACAAACAAAACAAAAAAAGAGTCCATATTTTTATCCTTTCCTAAACAGATTTTAGGAACACACTTTTCTTTGGAATGAGCCTCTTGATTAGCTGCAACACAAAACCAGATTGTCTGGATTGAAAACCCCTCAATTACTAAGTTTTCTGAGGTGTGTAAGAACCCTTGTATGACTTATGGTTTCATTTCTCTGCTCTTAAGTGAAAATGAAAAGTCACACTGGCACTGCGGCACTATTGTCCCTCTCCCATAGCAGTTTGCCTGCATCAACCTAAAGTGTACCTAGTTCCTATACTTCTGTTGGCCTGGCCATGTTCCTAAGTTTCTATGATTCTGTCGGCCTGGCTGGGGTACCACCACGGCAGTTGAACCATTGCCGATTGTCATCAGAGAGCTAAGAGCCCCAGTCATGGCACTGCCCAGAGTCCTCCTTCCTGTGTCTGGCTCTCTGTCTGCGGTACACGAGTGCACCGGTAGTCGCTCGGAACGCCCAGTCGCAAGATTTACAGCCCTTGTTCAGGTGGCTCAACGGAGGCCTCGCTCCATCTAAACTTATTACCATTTGGTTTTGGTTTCCGCTCTCTGCCACTGTGCCACACCTACTTCATGTCTGAGTCAATGAGCGCAGTGTGGCTGAATGGTCAAGAACCCTAGAGTTTTCTCCTTTCGCTTTTGGCCCTGATATTTTATTTCATTACTGCTCCTCATCCTTTTCTTGCTTTTTCCATGCATGCCATTGAGTGAAATGTTCATTTTTACATACTTGACTTTTGCCCAGAGATGAGGTGATCCCAACCCTGGACTCTGAGCTCAGTGGATGAACTACATTGATGTTTTCAGTGCTGAGATTTCACATTGGACACAAATGGCAACCAGTTTATAATACAATACAGTATGCAAAAGTTATCAAACAAAGGGTGGAATTGTTGTAACCCAAAATATTTTGTTTACATAGATTTTAAAATATGTTTTGTTTACATAGATTTTAAAATATAAATAGCAATAAATTTGCAATGCAATTAATTCCCTCAAAATTAAAATATATATGTTTAACTTTATATATTATATATTCAATAACAAGAATTTTTTTTAAAAAATCCTTAAGTTTTACTTTTTACAATATATGTTTTAGATATAATTTGTTTTAATTTATTACGGTTTTCTTTTTTTCTTTTTTATTTATTTTTATTTTTTTTTACATAAGGGTACAAGATTTTCCCAAGAAAAATGACATGTTTCACTTGAATATTAAAACAATCCTCAAAATAATTGATTTATTTTGAATATGTATTCTGATATTGATTTTTAAGCTTTAAGCTTTTTAAGCTTACCATTTTAAATGCTATGTATTCAGCTCAGCACAATTCATTTTACTAACCAACACAGTTTGGCTCAGATTTCTTTGATGTAGTTTTGTTCTTAGAATTAAAGGATGAGAGCATGTCCCATAACCTGTCCAAATGGGATGAGCAGCCAACATAAACAACAAAAGATATGGGAAGCATTTCTTCTTCCTTTTTAAAAGAGTAGAATCTTATTTATTTTCCTCTCAATTATATGGTTAGTTACGTAAATAGTTTTACGTACTGTATGTCTCCCTCTTTTAATTTTCAGATAAGAGCTGTCGTGTTGCTGTCAAAGAAAGCCTCCAGGCTCAAAGCTAAAGCTGCTTTGGTCTTTCCCCCCCTCACTGTCTCCATTTATTTCCACCATGTCCAATGACAGTAAGTGGGACAAGGGACTATATGGAGACACTGATTAGGATGAAACATGTGGTAGAGATCACCAGTCACTATCTGTTTAGGGAAGAACACCCTCAAACCCACAATTATCCAGCTGGAGCTGTGACAGGCCCTATTATGTCTTACCTGGGGCTGGATGCATGTGAAGAATTAATCAGACAAAGAAGAAGCTATCTGTATTTTTGGAAAGCCTTCATGTCTCTGGCTCTCCTCAGGCAATGGTAATTAGGCAGGAGATGTGCGTTTACCCTGTATTTAAAACTCTAATATGTTGCTATTTAGTACTTCAACATTGTGGAATGTACACTACATGATGCAATATGAGAACACAGGTAACATTTTACAATACAACTCAATTCATTAACATTAGTCAATGAATTAAGTCTCATGGAACAATGAACAGCAATTTCTAACTTACTTTTCTAATCTAGGCAGGGCTATTATCATTAACTAAATAAATGAATGAGTGAATAATTCATTTAATAGTAACTTAAATAAAATAGCAAGTTGTCAAAGCAAAATATCTCATCTTTGTTTAAACTTGACGTTTAGTAGTAAAATAACTAAGACTAAATAAACTAAAATAAAGTTCTAAAAAAACGAAATTAACTAAAAGTAATGTCTATTGTTATTTCGCATTAGCTATTGTATTAACTAATGTTAAGTATAGGCTCATTTCGAAAAGTGTTATCATAATACAATTATTAATATTTTTTATAAACATGCTGTTTGCAACCCTTTTAATTTTGGAAATGCAACTTATTTCAGAGTGAAACAGGATGTTACATGAGGCAGTAAAATGCAAAAATCCAATATGACGAAAAATGTGTAGAAAGTACATACTTTATAGCATCGGTTTTCATGTATTGCTGACCTTAAGATCATCAGTCCAATTCTGCTAAATGAGTGTTTATTATTTTTGAGTGTTACTTCCATTCTCCCTGCATAGCCATGTCATGTGTTAGGTGTGAAATTCAATGATAAAACAAAATGAAAATGCTTATTGTGGTGAGGATTAGAAGAGAAAAAGCAGTGGCTCCGTGACATTAGCCATTAGCTAGCAATCATTCTACATTTTTGACTATTTAAGCCAGTGGCTTATGTCTTGGACATCAGAGTGGCACATTGCAAATATGACTTTCTCCTAGATGGCAATGACATTAAATGGAGTATTCTCTAGAGTTCTCAAATGTGTTTTTTTTTCTTCGATTCGCAGCTGGATTCAAAAAGGGAGTGCTGAGCACTGCGAAACAGGAGCGCTAACAATGGCGCTAAAGACTAGCTTCTAGTATCAATGCATCTCTTCAGGCTAGGGGAGTGAGGTTTACTTGCACAGCTATTACTAGCTGGCCTCCGTTACACTCACCCTCCTAAACCTCACTCCCACGTGGGTCACGGCACCAATGTAGCCCCCTGAGTTCTACTTGCACCGCTCCGAGCAGGATTCAAATCAGCGTTTCCACCTTTAGAGGCGGGAGCCCAAACAAGGATGCTAAAGACCGCAGCCTCTACAGTCTAGGAGAGTGAGGTTTACTCAAACAGCTCTTACCCCCTAACCGTTACTCTCATCCGGGTCACGGCACCAATTCTCCAAGTGGGATTCGAAGCGGTGTTTCCAGCATGGAAGTTGGGAGCACTAACAAGGCCGCGGCCTCTAGCATGAGTTGCTAGTATGCCTCTGGAAGCCAGGGAAGTGAGTTTTACCCTCTCAGCTCTTACTAGCTGCCCTCTGTTATATCTGCAATCAAAAGTCAGAGAAGGTTCTCAATATAAACTCAGTATGCTTACCATAAAATGTTTTTGAACCCAAATTATCTGATGCTATCCACATTGTGTGTCTATATTCAACAAGTGTCTCATTTATGCACATTTTGTAAGGAGAGCATCAAACTTTCTTGATTAACTTCTATCCGAGAATCCAAAGTCCCCTGTGGTCAACATGGAATATGAAAGGAGGGCAAATAGCATGGTAAATCTTATGTGGCTAAACAGAGAAAAGCAAAGGAGGAAAACTCAGGAGTCTTTGACTGATTCAGATTGCGCTTTAACTGTATGTTGCCAACCTTGTCTTCTGAATTTTTCGCTTGAGTTGTCATAGGATTGAGGAGCTCAGGAGGTGCTTATTTGTGCTAATTAGTCTTCAGTGGTAGCAGCCTCTCATCTGCCTGCCAGCAAAGCCCCGGCCCAGCCTGTCCAGGCGGATTTGCCTGACAGATGGTAAAATCGTCCCCATCTTCCAGAACAATAACTCATTTTGGCTGAGTATCCTGACAAAGGTGGAGTACCTAAGTGCCGTTCTTCAGCCCTCCTCTGAAGCACTGAATGGTGACTGGGTTAATCCCAACACTTCATCTCACGGCCTGCAACAAGTTGTCAGATCCCAGTCCCGGAGCGACAATGTCCTGTTAATGCATTTGCGGATTGGTGTTCTCTTTCCACTGAACAGAAGTGCTGGATTCCTACAGTAGGAAGAACACATCATACAAGCACCTCATTTTAAAAGCTGGCTCGGTGCAATTGCTAGTGGTTTCTGTTGAATCACAGTAGCGGTTTAATTGCATAGCAGATCTGGACTGTGGAATATCACACCTAAATGAATGGAACATCATTCATCAGATGCATGCGAAGTCATGCTGAACGAAAGGAGTTTGTGTTTACAATATTCATAACATGCTGACCTTTACCAGACTCAGTGTGCGGATGGTACTGTCTGGGTGGATGGATGGGTGTGGGAGCCAGATTTTCGTTTTTTCTTTCTTCCAACCACAGGAAAGCTTTAATCCAGGAGGAACTTTCTGAAAAGTGAAAGGAAGGAATGTGTTATAAATCCCATTGGACACTTTGTGCATGTAATATTTGCACGTATCTATGCAATTGCCGAGACCGTTTCTGCTAGTAGATACACAATTATGCAGTCCAAAAGCATCTTTCTCCATGCCTACAGTACAATTCTGGTATATTAAAAAAGAATTGTGCATATTGTATTGATGCTGACCGGTGGGACATCATAAGAATGCACAAAAACTTCATTAATGACAATTCTGAGCTGTATTTTGAGATTTTTTGGGTCCATTTTAATGCTTTTACGAGGTGTTAAAAAGAATAAATAAAGCAAGCAAGCAAAGCCACTGGCTAAACATTTGTATGGAGCCCCGCAGATGATGTGGGAAACATTTTGGTAACATTTTACTTGAAGGGGTGTGCATAAGACTAACATGACATGACATATGTTATGAATATGAAGTTTTATGCATGTTTGTGACAACTGTCATTAAGTGTCATTCACTCAGATATGACATTTGTAATGCAAATATGACATTGTTTGAGATGTCTTTGTTATGACACCTTGACATAAACCAATACATCATTACCTTTGTCGTGAAAATATGACATATAGGGCCAAGCCCGAAGAATGCACAACAAGTCATCCCAACATGGCAGGAAACATCAGACCAACTCCAACAACAAGCAATTAACGTCGTTTTAAGATGATTTTAGGCAAAAATGGCTGAAAAATCATAAATACAGTCACTTGTAATTTGATGTAATGGTTAAATAACAAACTTTTTGTCTGCACATTCTGAAGATGATCTTCCTTGAATTTGGTGAAAATTGGACGAATTTGAAAATGGCAGACAGGAAGTTTGTCTGACTATGGCAAATTGACTATTGGTATCTATGTTCAGCATGACCCAAGGAATCTATTAAGGTCAGTTTCATTACAATAGGCTAATTTAATCAAACATTATTAGCATGTTTGTAAATTTCATTAAACCCTTGACCACACGATGACACTGCCTCAAAACTTTTTGAGTATCTTCAGGGCATGGGACCAAAGACACATACTGAGTTTCGTAATGAGTGCCAACGCATTCGTAAAATAAAGCATTTAACGACAAAATTCAATTTATGATGCCCAAAATGGCCGATATGGGAAAATTGGGTGTTGTTCGAATCAGCATGCTGCACCAAATCTAAAGAGACCAGTTTTGTTAATTTTTTGGCCAAAAATTTCATATCTCCTGACAACTAGGTGGCACTGCGCCAAAAGTGTGCAGGTAGCCTCAGGTCATGCTTGTCATAACACACACCAAGTTTAGTCACCAAACGCTAAAGCATAGCCTCATGTTCATTTTGGAGTCTTCTTCATCAAATTCGTTTGTGCATTATTCGAGAACAGTTTGTTGAATCAACTTGAATTCCTGAACGTTTTGGTTTGAATATGATCTGGTTAAATTTTTCGTAAAAATCCGACCAACGGCCTTGAAAAAGTAGGTTTTTCAGAAAATAAAAAATGGCAGAAACATTTTCATGACATAACAGGGTGCAATCGAATCGTCTTGAGTCAAGGAATGAGAGGAACAAATATTTGATTTCTATCCCTTACGCTTCAAATGTTATTATTATAATAACATAATAATTATAAGATAATTTGGACAGTTGGTGGTACTAGAGTTATTGCACAAATTCGTTATGATGAAAGTTCAGACTGTCCTCTATCTGTGTGGCAAATTTCATAACTTTCCTGGAAGCGATTCTATGGGCTGCCATAGACTCAAGAGCAGAAGAAGAAGAACAACAAGCATGTGTTAATGGAACAAAAAAGTTACTTTCTAAAAATAATCACACCCCAAAACACTTAAGTTCCCAACACGACCGGCCTGCTCAAAGTTTTACCACAATTACACAAAATGACTCTATTTTCTCTCCATCTTCATAATTTCCAGTGAAGTTGTAATTCATCAGGTTGTGTCAGCATCAAACAGACCGGCAGGAAAGGGGGTAACGCCTCGTTCTATTTTAAGAACAAATTATTCCAGGTACACTTCCAAACTTTGCGCCAAACATTTACCAAAAGTGCCCGTAGTGGACACCTGACATCAAGTCACAACAACTTCTGGGCTGCAGTCAAACAGATGCTTCATGGTAGAAGCAAAAACTTGGCTGGCACTTTAAACGAAGGTGAATAGAGATTGGAATGTGAAGGGCTATAAATAAAGTTGTATGTCCTTCCAACATTAATAATTTCATTGGATAGTAATTACTAAAATAAAAAATAAATGACCTGTTAGACGTGCAATAAGGTCACTAAACTGCCGAGCAAATATGACTCACCCAGCTGCGTGTGGGGTCTCCGTTTCTGGGATGCCATATGAACACTCGTTTACTTGTTCAAAGGATCCATTTTTACATCGTCCTAATGGCTTCTGAGAGCTACAACATGCATTTGGGGTTTTCTTCTTCCAGTTCTTTTTAGTAAAAAAAAAGTTTTTTTTTCTTGGTTTCACCCTCTCCTTTGACACAGTTACAAAATGACTTTAGTTAAATAACTGTACTTGGAAAAATATATATATGATGCATAATTTCTCATTAAAGATATTACAAAACACAAATCTAAAAAAAAAAGGAGCAACAAGTGATATTGTACCCATGTGTGTATTTAATGCCACAAAGGAAAGCAACATTCCACTTTTGGCCATGGTTTTCTAAAATAATGATATAAATCTCAGAGTACAGCTGCAGAGGAAGAAGGCAGGCAGTGATGGATGATGCTGAAGCAGTTTTACAGTTGAGGCCGATTTCACACAAAAACAGCAAAGTTTTTCTCTATGGCAAACATCACTATTAATATTGCTCAAGATCTAAAAAAAAAAGCTCTGTGTGCAATTTGTCTTGCACTGTTTGTGTTACAGACATGAATGATTCCTCAAACCAAGCGGCTTGCTGAGAAGAGGTGTGCTGTTATTTTTCTAAGAGATCAGACTTATGATTTTCATCTGATGGATAATAAATTAGGTGAAAAACATCCCTTAGAAGAAGGTGGTACCTAAGACAGAACATATTCAAGTAGAAAACAGTTATTTTAAATTGTAATAATATTACACATTATTAATGTTTTTTTGTATTTTGATCAAATGAATGCAGCATTGGTGAGCATAAGAGATTTCTTTCAAATTAATCAAATGTATATTTGCACACCATTTTTTTTTTATAACGATACACAGTTTCAAATCAAATGTTAGCAGTAAACATTGAGGTGGTTTTGTTTTGTCATTCCTAAATGAGTTGACCTGTGCTTTCCCATTGCTGCTCAAGGAACTGGAATTTAATTTAAAGCTGGCAATTGTTGGTTTTAGTGCACGTGTTGCCAGCTCTGCTGCCACATCTCTCAGCCAGCTTTGGGAAATTTTGTCTTAGTCCAGCACAGGTGGTTCACATTTAGAGGTGAGGCTAAATATAGCATGCGAAAACACAATCCAGGTGGTTTTTCCAGTGAACAAAGCAGCTAATGCCGAGCCATGCGGCTGTCCCCTCCCAGGGTTTGTTTAATGAACAGGATCCCTGGAGTATAGAGGAAAGATAGAGCTGCCAGCTGGGCACAGACCGCTGATAATTCAAGTCTATTGGTCAGAAGCACAGAGGGCAGTAAATGACACCAATCAAGGCTTTTGGTTTCAGTGTTGAGAAAGCTATTTTGAAACCGTACCTTCCCATGGTAGAAACCACTCATAATTTAAACTAGTTAAACTACATCCATGTTGCCCTTTTAAAACAGTAGCTACAATGAAGCTATTTAATGAGAACATGTCTTTAAAAAAACAAAAAAACAACAACAACTATTAGATGACAATTTATTTTGCAATAAAGGCAGCATTTATCTAGCACAAAAATAATGAGGCTCTCAAAAGGACTGCCCCTTTAAAATTAAACCGCATGTATATGGCAATAAATACCAAGTTTGGTCATGAAACTCTATATGGCGCAGGCTGATGAGTCATTAACTGAAAGGATGATATTTACATCGTTAATTACATGGCACAAGCTGATTGGAGCAATCAATAAGCTTGCTGCTCGACATTTAAATAGCTGCTAGCTTTCACCAAAGCTGTTTGCAAGTAGCAACCAACTCATTCTCATCCAGGGCATCGTCTAACTGACCCTTTTGACCATGCGTCAATATGCGACGCACATGGCACGATTTAGCATCAATATTTAGAGTCAGTATAATTCATTCTAAAGTACTATTTAACAAGAAAACTAGGGCTGTCTGTAAACTATTAATCACATCCAAAATAAAAGTTTGTGTTTACTAAATATATGTGGGTGCACTGTTTGTATA
>JAOTRC010000043.1:4636910-4647928 GCA_027497675.1 Cyprinella lutrensis
CATACATATGCGCCCCTTGGTTATTTTCTGTCTTTTCTCGGTCAAGAGGGCACCAAATTAAAAAATTATTTTACATTTCGTCTACATATATGATCCACTTTCAATAAAGATTGATGTTGTAATGGGTGAAATGCTCCTTTAAGGTTAACAGATATGACAATGATCTACTAAACATCTGCAGATCACTAGTTAGGATGTCAAATGGCCTGGCTCAGTGCATTACCCACAAATTTTCCATGAGTCTGTTGTGTGATCGCTTTGAGGTTTTGAGGAAGATAAATTTGGTACAGTACAAAACACTGTTAATTTGAATTGGGAAAGCAAAGTGTTCACAATTTTCCCTTTTCTGTTTTATGACAGGGCCTGTTGATGGCCTGTTGGTAGACAGGGCTTATGCATGTCAGAGGTTTTTGCTAACCCCCTATCATGACCCTCAGACAGGGCCACAGAACCGCTTCAATGTGGCCCTCAGTAAAACCAGAGTGAAGATCGAGATGACATTTGGCATCCTAAAGGCATGTTTCAAAGTATCTTAAGAGTATCACCAGAGTTGACAACACAGATAATGGGTGCATGGGCCATTTTGCACAATATAGACACCATCAGAAAGGAGCAAGAACCAACACAAAACCAGATTCTCCCCAATGAAATTGACCCGATCACACTTGACCATGCAACTGGTGACTCGAAAGGAGCGGTTTGTGTGAGAAAACGAACAGTATTTATATCGTTTTTACCTTGTGTAAACTCAGCCATGTCCAACTGATCCGACAACACGGGCACTTCGGTCTGTGCATGTGCTGGAAGTGATTGCTTGCGCGTCTAAGTCACTCATTGTTTACACAGATTTCGGAAGTTTTACCTTTGACTAAACATATTTAGATATACAGGAAATCGCAATGGAAGACGATTTCGATATATCTAAATATAGATACCCCATGATAAGTCGGCCCTAGAGGAAGCTATGCCTCTGGTTGAGTGAGCTTCACGGCCATCGGTGAAGGCAAATTGCGCACCTGTTAGGCCAGGGAACTAGTCTGAACAATCCAGTTGCTCATGGTCTGTCTAGAAGCGGGAAGCCCCTTTTTGGGTGACCCAAAACACATTAGTAACTGGTCGGACCTTCGCCATGAGGAGGACCTCTGGAAATAATACTGCAAAGCTCTGACAGGGCAGAGCAAATGAAGTCTCTCCTCATTCGCCGTCACATGGCATGGAGAATGAAACGCCTGTAGAACCAAAGCCCGTGCTACATTAGATGGCACCTTAGGTGGCCTCAGGTGGGATGTAAGATGGCCTTAATGTTGCTGGGAGCAAACTCCAAGCACCCTGGTGAAACGGAAAGTGCCTGGAGATCTCCTACCCTCCTCAGAGAAGTAATAGCCAGCAAAAAGACCTTCTTAATTAAGAGGTTCTTGGCCTCGACCGACTCCAATGGTTCAAAGGGGGCCTCAGCCAGCCCTTCAAAAACCACTGCCAGGTCCCAAGATGGAACCTTGGTGCAAGTCACAGGTCTCATCCTCCAGGCTCCATGAAGGAAGAGTACGACCAGATGATGCCTCCCCAGAGGATCTTCACTCAGAGGAGCGTGGAAAGCTTACAGATACCATTACGTCATATATTAAGTTTTATGAAGACTGTGTCTGAAACTAAAACTGTTAAAACTTTCAAAATAACAAGCCTTGGGTGAAAAGCTGAAAAGTTGTCTCAATGAAAAGAAGGCTACCTTTTGTTCTGGTGATACAGATTTACTGAAAAGGAGACAGTTAAGGCGAGACAATCTCCCTGCAGAAACATCAATAGTTATCACTGAGGCCAATGACATGGCAAGCCTTTGTAAATTAAGGCCTAATAATACCACTGGCCCGGATGGTTTAAAAGCATGCCTTTTTAAATATTGTGCTCTTCAATTAAAAGGAGTCTTTGCAAGGTTGTTACCATTACTTCTGGACACAGGTAAAGTGTCAAAATTATGGAAGTACTCAATAATTAGGCCTGTGACAAAAAAGCCAAGAGCAAGCATGCCAAAAGACTTCCGGCCCATCACAATAACTTCTTTATTGTGCAAAATGCTAACTTTAAGTACAGGTTCCCCCAAGGCTGTGTCCTTTTCCCTGTGCTCTTCTCCCTCTCTTTACTAATGAGTTTACGATTAAAGAACATTTTAGACTGTTCAAATATGTTGATGATAATGGCCTTATTGGGTTTATTGGACAAAACTAACCTGTCATTTGATACTGCTTATCTAGCTCACATTAAGGCCATGGGGAATTGGTGTCATCTTAGCCAATTATAAATTAATGCGGCAAAGACAAAAGAACTGATTATCTGCCAAAAACTAGATATTTCAATCCAGCCAATTTCTCTTGTGGGTCAACAAGTTGAAATTGTTGAGAAGATTAAATATCTAGGCTTAATCCTTGATTCACACATGAACTTTGCTGATAATTAAGACTATACCTTTTTAAAAAGTGTTTACAACGTTTATTTCTCCTTAAACAACTTAGTGCCCTTGGAGTTAGTCAGCATATTTTAGAACTTGTGTACAAATCCATGGTAAAGAGTGTTTTCATCTCACAGCCTGGTATGATCATTTAAATTGCAGATCTAAGAACAAACCTGCCAGAATTGTGACAATTGCAAGCAGAATAGTTGGCGGACAACAGGGGCCACTTGTGCAGCTCTATACTGAAAGGGTGAAGAAGGCAAAGTTCTTGCAGATAGGTCTCATCCTCTCTTCAGTCAATTTGAGTCCATGAAATTGGGTAGATGCTACAGAACTGCTCTAGCGGGAGGTCTTTTATTCCAAAAGGCTGTTAAAATCCTCAACTCTGTAAGCAAATGATAATCCAAATGACTACAGTATGAAATGTGATTAATTTGTATTTATTTATTTAACTTTTTTTTATTATTCTATGAATTGTGATCTGTGTGTTTTATGTCTTTGAACACATAAAACACACAGATCACAATAAAATACGATAAATCACGATAAATATCTCAATGGCTGAATACACTCAGAATATGAAAATTACCCTGTGATCCTCTACTCTTGTGTGCTGTTTCTTGCATACAAAGTCACAAATGCAACAGCCTAAGATTCTGTCAACAGAGTCAAAAAAATCTTTATTAACACAGGCTTTTACATAATCAAAGGGTGAAAACAAAGGAACAGTTAATGTTCCCTTCATATTCTGGTGAATATCTGGTGAATTAATGTCCATAATGAATTTTGATATCTGAATGTTAGAGAAGAATCTGTTTTGATATGAATGAACTTATTTACATACATATGGTCGAAAGGTATGTTTCATCACCCAGTTTGAAATATTCCACACTTGCCCTTTGAAGAACATCAGTGATTGAGTGTTGCTTATATAGTTCATAACACCAATACACAACACACATATTTCTGCTTCTACACAATTTTTGTGATTGGTGCAGTTTTGAACATGTTCCAGAAATGTCATGCAACTTACACCATATTAACACAACTCAACCAGACCTCATACCCTTCATTATCTGTATGTCTTGGGCGGGAATTAATTAAATCAGGAATATTGTGACGTGTACATTCCTAGAAGAAAACTCAAATCGATGCATTTCAGGGAGTTAAGAAACAAAATGGTCCTCTTTATCATACTTCAGAATGTAGTGTCTGACAATGTTCAACAACACACTCAGAATATGAAAATCACCCTGTAATCCTCTTCTGTGCGTTTCTGGAGTGCAAATATGTTCGGCTCTTCTCTTGTGTACTGTTTCTTGCGTACACAGTCACAAATGCGACAGCCTAAGATTCCATAAACAGACTCAAAAGATCTTTGTTAACACAGGATTTTACATAATTAAAGTGTGAAAACAAAGAACTGTAACAGTTAATGTTCCCTTCATATTCTGGTGAATATCTGGTGAATTAATGTCCATAATGAATTTTGATATCTGAACGTTGGAAAAGAATCTGTTTTGGCATGATACGAATGATCTTATTTACATACAAATGTTTGAAAGGTATGTCTCATCACCAATTCTGAAATATTCCACTCTTTCCCTTTGAAGAACATCAGTGAATGAGTGTTGCTTAAAGGCTTTTTCATTAATATGTAAAAGCAACAAAATGGGGTAGTGGTATTTTTCCCACTTTATACTTGAAATAGTCCACTTTGTTCCTTAAAATAGCTACATGGTAGTCATTTCTAAATTTTGTTTCTTAAATTATAACATCAATTTGACATTAAGTTATTTTTTGACGATAACGTGAATAGAAGGCATATTGTATTTTATTCCATGCAATTATTCCTAATTACCTAACATGTCACAACACCCCCAAATATTTTATTATATAATGTTTGCTTTTTCAGGCTTTTTTTTAAATACAATGAATTTATGTGCATTGCATCAAATATTCTTTATTTTATGAATTTTTATGATGTACATAAATGCAAATAAATACTGGAAGACATTTAAACTAAATTACTTGTATTAACAGACTGGTGCTGATTTTATTTTCCTGATCATTTATTATCCTAAAGTTCAAGAGGTGGGTGAATTAAAATAGGGGTTTCACTTCATTGTGTTCAGTGGGTTTGGGGGTATTTATTTTAGGGGATTTAACATTTTTAAAAAGGGGGGAAAGGTAGAATGTGTACAAAGCACAACAATAAAGATCAAGATGCTAATTAGTCTTTAATAGAGAAGATTCTTTAAAAAGATTCAAAGAACAAACTCATATAAGGCAGGAAGGCAAAGTAGTACGACCACCGACGATGGCAGATAAATGAAGATTCAAACAGGAACTTAAACAGATTAATGAGGTGAACTCCGCTGAACAGGATAATACAATTAAATCAGACACCATAGCAACACATCAGACACGCAGACAGGAGATGAACACAAGGACATGCAGAAAACCAAACTAAACCGAATATAATTGTGACATTATTGATGTTATTGTTTAATTTCGCTTTATATGTATATATGTATATTGTAAAATATTGTATTGTTGTAAAAGTAATGCATTACTTTTAAATTTACAACAAAAGTTACTTTTTCAAATAAGCAACACAATATACTTTGTTTTCCCATTTACTGAATGACTGCTCTCCTGTCGCCATGTGGAGAGAAATCGGGAGTATGTTTCAGAGGTGTGCTGTCTAAACATAATGCTTATTGTAATCACATGCATTCATCCAGCAGCCATATCACCCTGTAGCCCAAGACTGCTTGCACACTGAAGCAAGGCAGGGTTGAGCCTGGTTAGTACCTGGATGGGAGACCTCCTGGGAAAACCAGATTGCTGCTGAAGAGGTGTTAGTGAGGCCAGTATAGGGGGTGCTCACCCTGCAACATGACATCATGACTTTTGCATAAACATACACGCCAATTTCGAGTCAAGTGGGGTGTTATGTCAACGCATTTTGAGCTATCCGCGTGTATCCGCGTGTATGTGTGTATGTCTACGCCATTAACGTCCGCGTCATTCCGCGTGTCTGTACACACTGTCAAATGTCCAAAACATAAAGTAAAATGTACATCTACATCTGGGGAGCTATGTTTTTCTTTCCTAGGATGGTAGGGGAAGACTCTAAAATGCCATTAACCCCAGTGAAGGTTAGGTTTAGGGACAGGGTTGAGGTAAGTCATATATTTATATGTAAGTTCAGTCAACGGCATTCATAAACACACTGAAAAGCGATTATGCGTGTTGATAGCATGCCAAAAATGGAAATACGAATTGGTGTGTTATACATACGCCATTTCATTAGATCAGTCTGACTTAAAGGCTTTTAAAACTCAAAGCAAACCTACATTCAAGATGTTTGACAAACTCTGCGTCTCTAGTTTATTTTAATTATCCACCCTTACAATCTAATTCTACATCTTTAAAAAGCTTTCAATTTAATTCTGATTTCCACACAATCCTGGTTTATGGTTTTAGAATTCCCTGGGATTCCTTGGGAATCAAAACTTTGACCCTGGCGTTACTAGAAACAAAATTTGCAGTCAAATACAAATTTGTTAAAACTACATATATTGAAAATTTGAAAATCAAAATGGCATGCAAAGAGGTAACACTAATTGAAATAAAATGAGAATTTTTTAGAGTCATGTCAGTCTAAGAACCACTAAGACTCTTTAAGAACATGCACTTCATCCTTACCCAGCATTCTGTTCCGAGGCAGTGCAAGAAGCCATCCAAATGTCAGCCCCCGGCCTGGGATTCCACCCTGACCATGCCTTTCCATTCCAGGCAAGTTTAGCATTTGGAAAAGGAAGACTCTCTCTTTATTTTCTCTCCTCCCGCCAGATGTGCTGTCATTGCTCTCCAAATGTTGCTTGTCTCAAGGCCCTGCTTATTATAAAACATTGTGTAAATCAGAGTAGTACAGATGGAGGGAATGGGGGGAAAAAACTAATTCATGTCAAGTTGTGCTTCTGCTCAAATCTTGATAAGTTCCGCCGGTTTAAGGGGTCTTTAATTTTGGGCCTGTTCCGGGGAAGTAGGTTTGCTGCTCACAGCTGACATCTATATAGCAAAAAACAATCATCTTCCTTCTGGCCGTCCCACATGTCTGGACGATATATATATATGTATGCATGGCAGGGCTAGATAGGATTGCTCCATTATTGCTGTGCCCATCATTCACCAGTCTCCTTTTAATGCTCTACTGAGGCCCATTCTTTTGCTACGGGGGTCTCGCCAGCTATAGGGAGAAGGGCAAGAAAACCAGTGCATCTGTTGGAGGTTTAGGACTCTGAGCAGGCGGTATTGTTTGGGATGAACGCTCTCTTGATTTATGCTTGTTCTTCTCTTGGGTGTATCCAGGCCGTCTGATCCCTAGAATACTTCGGTTTCTTCTCAGAGTCGCTGGACTCTCCATGGCTCTGACTAATCTAATTTCTGATGCCATGACTCTGACTCATCGTTGAAGGCCCAAGAACTGAATCGGACAATTCTTTTCAATGGGCCAAACCTTCCCAGATGGGATCCTCTGGCTGGGGTCACAGGTCTGTAGGTAGAATTTGCCAAACAATTTAAAGATCACAGGCAACAATGCATTTCATGAATTTAATATCAAAACTAATTTTTCTTGTGGGAATTCAGCTAAGCAGGTGCATTTTCTCTCACACATGGGAGTAACGGAAATTCATGTTAAATGCTTTTTCATTTACAGCATCCTGAAATGTTGAGGAAATGGCAACAAGCCATGTTTTTATCACATGCTACACTTTGACAAGAGAAAGATTAATGTACATTTGGAGAGAATGGCCAAGAAATGTACAATCATGCATTGGATATGCCAAAACTTAGGCTGGAGCTGATACAAGCCCCTAACCTACAGTGATCAGGACGCAGCACATCCAGAATGTTATAAAGGCCCCTGTTTTCATTTTCAGGTCATCGTCCCACAACCACATAGTGGTATAATATCATGGTCGATAGCACTGACTGCTGTAAGACACGGTGGAAAGCCATCCAAACCAAACTTGAAAGAAAACACCATTCCCAAAGTGATCTAAAGGAGTAATATGTCCTCTTAAAATAAACGTTTGGGGAAGTAACCTTTTTGTATCCCCCTTTTGTTCTGCCAAACATTATTGGCTCTGTTGCATCTTTTTCTCTCGTTCACTCACTCTCATCGGTTTGACCCTCACTAGTGGGCTCCCACTGGGATACACCGTGGTGACGTCACTCTGTGAAGAGAACGCGCTGCATGCAATAGGAAGTCACTCCCAAGCTTCCAGGCCATAGTCGGGCCAGCACGTGATGTCAGCCTCTGACATATCGGAGCATTTCAAAGTACTGACTTGTCTTTGGGAAAAGGGCTGTGTGGGTAGGGCTTGCTTTGTTAACCTTCTCTTGAACTCAACTCCAGTTACTCAACGCTCAGTCCTATCAAACCAGTGGGTAGCTGACCAATGCCACATCATAGTTTCAGTTTTTAAAAGGCCTTGTCAAAAAGGTCTGGGATGGTTCAGCCCTGAAATATATAGAAAAAATATACATGGTTTAGATGGTTTAACACATCTATAAAAGACAATTTCACAGTCTAAATTTTGTATCAAGGAAAATTTTACCCAAACAAATTGTTATCATTTACTCACCATTTTTTTGTTAATCCTTACAGGACATGTTCAACAGAATCAAGCTGCTCTGACAAAAGTGGATAGTGATTTAAGGCCCGTTCTCACCAAGAAAAATAACTAATAATTATCAAGTTTGAATAATTTAATCATTCAAATTCAGTTAAAAGAATATGGAGGTCCACACCAAAGCGATAACGAAAATGACATAGAAGGACTGGAATCACTTTCAAAATGATTTTTGATCAAATGATTTTCCAGCTGATAAATGATTAAACATTGACTGCCTGTTAGAATCTACCTGACTTTAAAGTATTTAAAGCGGAATTCGACAAAACTGCAACACACACTTATAATAAACAGAACATTATAATCTGTTGGTTCGGACGCTAATATAGTAATCATTATAAGTGTTATATATGAGTGTTTCCATTCATTTATCTTCATATTACTACTAAGATAAATGGATGGAAAAACTCATATTCCAATGATTCCATCATTCCAATGAATGAATTTACATAATTATTTCCATCCTTTAATTGAATCTAATTAAGAGCAAAAAGGACCAACTAACACCCACTGAACTTTACCATAGGCCATTGAATTTGCTGCATGAGCTGTCTAACTGGAAATACACACAAACACACACACACAAAAGACTTCTCTTTTTACACCAACAGAGTCAACATGTACAACATTAAACTTCACATTTATCTTATATGACCCTGGTAAAAAGACCAAAATGCTGATGTTTCCATCAGGCTTCTTAAATGGATAGCTCCCCCAAAGTAAAAATTTGGTCATCGTTTACTTACCTTCATGTCATTCCCAATCTTCATTCCTTCTCTCTGTGTTAACGCTAAAGGAGTTTTAAGAGGAACAGTGCTGTTAATCTCAAAATCGACCAAAAAGCACAATAAAAGTGGTCCATTTGATTGTCCTATGTTCTTCCGAAACCATGCTATAGCACTATGTGATGAACAGACACAAATATTGATATCCATGGGAGCTCTCAAATTAGACGAGTCACATCAGGTTCGTCAGCAACATGATTTGTCCGCGGGCGGACACATTTGATTTGAGAGCCGCAGTGAAATGAGTTATACTACTCATTAAAATCAACTCGATCATGTACGTCCTTTCACTTTTAAAAATTAATTTTGCACCAGCACAAGTCAGCCCAAACTAGTCTGGGCTAGCATGCAGATTCAAGATGATCTATGCTGGCCCTTTTCAGTAAAAACAGGTCTTCTTTTGTTTAAAACATGTTTTCAACAAAATTATATACCAAGAGATTACCTTTGATTTATGTTCCTAGACCAATTTCAGTAGGTTTAGTTGTTTGTTCCAAAAAATTCTAAGCTCACCATCTTGACTGATTTGAACATAATGGAAGGAAGGATTAAAAATCAAAATTGGAACAAATTCTTGGCTTCACTTTGCTTTCACAATGCATCATAGTAATGAAGACTGACTCTTGACTTACATGGATTAAGTTTTGGGGATTATCAGTGCATTCTGAAACACCGTCTGAAAATGGGTGTTAACTACACAAATACAACCTCAATAGTTCAAAGCCAGAACACATGGTTCCTTTATTTCTTCTCTTTTTCCCCCTTGACTTTCTCAGCTTTCTCCATTTCTCTGTTCAGTTAAGTGGCTTCCTAACCAGATGTCCATTCAGTGTCTCAGGCCAAATCGTATGTGTCAGGCAAACAACAGAATGTGTGTGCTCCAAATGTCCTCGAAGGATAACCATTGTGCTGCTGGAATGCATAATCCAAACACACACCCCTGTGACACTGAGTTCAGCTCCCTGTTTTCATATTAGACGGATCCTGTCTGTGACCCTGGTGAAATCCATTTGACATCAGTGGGAATGTCTCCATGACTTTTTCTTACTCCTGTCCCCACGCTATACAGACATTGAGGAGGCCTAAAACACTTAAAACTCTAAAATTAGAACATCTAAATTGTCATTATCTGAAAGGAAGAGTCTTGTTTTCTACATGCTTAGAGGTGTGAGCCAGAATTGCAATTTGTTTTTCCCCAGCGACTTTTTGAAAAGAAATGTTCACTCAAAAATGAAAACTGTCATTATTTTCTCACATTTATGTTGTTCCCAACTTATAAGACTTTCTTTCTCCTCTACAACACAGATACAATTTGAATACCCTAGTTGGTTTTAGGCTTCAAAAAGGATGCAAAACCACCATAAAAGTGGTCCATACTAGTCTGGATGCCAGCCGAACCCCGCCCACAACATTTTTTGGTTGGAAAGTTCGGTCTGGACTGGATCCATTGAGGAGTAATTATGACAGTTCAGAATTAGTCGGGCCAATCATATTGCCAGGGTGGGCTTTATACGATGATGGACAGAGGATCTGCAGTTATGTAATCATCATGTTATCAAAGAGTGCTTGGGTTGAACTAGTTTCCCTCAAAGTTGACTATTTCTGGAGAATTAAAGGAGTAGTTCACTTTTGCTGATAATGTACACACTCCCATGTCATCCAAGATGTCCATGTCATTCTTTCTTCGGTTGAAAAGAAATTACTTATGAACAAACTTTTTTTCCGAGTCAATTCGTTCGTTTGGTTCGTGGATGATTCAATATGGATGGTTCAACCGATTCACTGAAATTATACAAAAGAATGGATGATAAACACTTCAAGGCAATAAATAACTATCAGGACATAAAACAAAGTGAGATTTTGTCAGAAAGAAAATGTTATTCATCATGCCATTATAAAAATAGTGGGTGCTACTTGGGATCTCAATATCTCATGCTCAGGAAGGGTCTAGAGACTCCATTTGTGCACCCAGGTCTAAGTCTCATGGCTCTCCCGAGTTTTGAGAAGATTGGAGAAACTCAAAATTTCGCCCCCGAACCATCTCCATGTTTTTTTTTCGGGTCAAAACTTTGACGTCCG
>JAOTRC010000043.1:4866748-4879415 GCA_027497675.1 Cyprinella lutrensis
GTTTTACTAGCTGGGCAGGACAGGCAGAGAGAGAGAGAGAGAGAGAGGGGTGGGGTGGGGGAGGGGTGGTGGTGATGGTGGTGGGGGTGGTCAAGCGTCCTTGCCCGCATTAGGATTCAGAGCTTTTTGGCTCGTGCCTTCCTGATCCATTTTTATTCCCCCTCAGTTTCGCAGTTATGCAAACATAAAATTGAAATACAGGAATCATTTCTCACTCAAGGAACATAACATGCGAACAGTCTCATACCTTCATGGCCTTGAACGCTGGCACTCGCGATTTACAGATTGAACGTTTCGAGCCAAGTACAAAAGGTTATGCCTTGCCATTGATGGATTGGCAAATTCTGCAAATGTGTCAATGATCACATGGGAGACTTTCTGTTTGGACATGCCATGTGGATCTTGGATGCTGTTGCCAACAGATATGTCTACAGGCTACTTTTCCGTTAAGTCTGTTTTAGCAACGATTGCACACCACGGTCTGAATCTAAGAGCGTGCGAATAAACAAACGCTAAAGAATCGGGCCAAAAGAAGTTGGCTGTTGTATTCGGTTACTCCTGTATCTCTGATTTATGCGTTTTATTTACCCACCAGAGACCTTGCCGTAGCTAAACAACGATTACAAGGGAATGGAACGCAGTTGTTCTTCTATTGCCTGTCTGTCATCAAATTTTTATATTTTATGCCACAGGCCAAACTTCACACAGAAACGTACACTTGCTTGCAACATCAGACCGACACTGACAGATATATGGATCGCTTCACCGAAAAGGATCTGAATAGATCTCTTGCCTAGCTTTTGCAACTTTGTATAATCTGCACATTGGTTACTTTTAACCATAAGTCTACCGCGCTCATATATCAAGTGCCCTGTCATCCTTTGCAGAGGTATGCAAGCAGGGAACCTATTTAGCATGCTTGAATGACTTCTTCCAGTAAAGTTTAACAGCAATCTGCCCAGCGTGTATTTGTCATTGGCACCTGGAAAGCTAGTGAGTAACAGCTGTGAGGAAAATCAGCTTGCACAGTAGTCTCGTCTCTGTCAGAAACGTGATTCCCAGGCTGCGACATCCTCACGCTGGGCCCTGCTTAAATAAGAACACATGTTAGGCCGACCAAAACAGTGAACGCACAAAAACAATCTATTTAATCTATGGGTTTACGGCTCGGGTTTAGAAAATTAAACATACAGAGTGTGAGCAGACAGCGGGGCTGTAACCATGTGGCTTAGCAGAAGACGCCGACCTGTTGAAACCTCCTGTCATGCGCTTCGGGGTGGTGGAGGGGGAGCCGCAGTGTCACGTTTCTTTGGGGAAGGAGAACAAAAGGTGCCTAATTTCTTGCCTGCAGCACAGGTTCAGATGTGGTTCCAAAGTGCTGCCTCAAATTTTGTGCCCTCCAGGATTCTTGAGAGGACAGATAAGATACAGCATCTGTTACAGTTGTTACATTTGGTTGTTGAGGATCATGGGAAAGCTGATCTGGAGCTTGGACTCAAAATTTTGCTTGCTCAGAATAGCCGATTTCTTTGAAAATGATTTGATAAAGCTCATTCTACGAGTAACACACACTTGTTGTGTGTGCATATGTCTACACACGTACAGTACAGAATGTATAAGTGGGTGAAGTTACCCCCAAGTTGGATATTATGTTAATGTATATCACGCTAAAGCTTTAATTGCTAGTCTCACATCATATAACACTCAATGTGTACTAGTACTTACTAAACGAACACAACGAGTAGTTATGACGCTAAATTCTGAGCCGCAAATGAAACCAAGGCAATCGAGAGTTGAAGTAAAAGTATGTAAAAAGCTTTTATTTTCATTCGCATTTTCACATTACTACTTGTTTCTTTGTCGCTCTCATGTGTAAACAATGTAAAGCAGTCCTGTCCACTGATAGTTATGCAAATATTTCTACCACAGTTTAAATGGTATAGCAAAATCTCTGGCTGACACAGTTCTACCATCATAACACCCAGTCGTACTTCCTACAGTTTAAAAACTACAATGAATCCTTCGCACGTCCTCTTTATCATTTTTGGCTTTTCAGTGTCAGTTAAAAACCGTTTTTTAAGGCCCATTTTACCTGTAGAAAATCCGAAGGTGTTTTTCCACTTTAAGCCATACGTGAACAATTGCATGTCCCCTTTAAGAATAAACAAGTTAATAAATAAAAGATAGTTTAGAAGAGGAAAGATTGATACTCTTGACGGAAAGATGCCTTGAGCTTATGGACGGTATCGCTCTCTTGCCATTGTCCGAGCTAATTGAAATCAGCGACTTCGAGTGATCCACTGATGTCCTGAAGAGCACCTCTTGAGTTCATGTTTCGGAGTGTTGATGACATGAGACACGGTCAGGCGACGAAGAGGTGCGCACATGTGCTTTCAGCCTTAAAGGCATCGACGGGTGTCATCACTTTGCATTGTCCTGACTCCTGAATTACAGGGGACTTGTTTGAATAGTAAGTTATACGACGACTTTCTTGGTTGTAACTGATAGCATATGGCAACATGGAAACTTTTATGCCAAAGTGTTGCAATTACCCCGACTTTAACTGGCATTAGTTGCATTTCTTGGTATTCTTTCTGGTAATATAGCTTGCTTATCTGCTACAGCGGCCCAAGCATGTTGTGGACACGGTCCAGGCTTTAAATATTTAGCAGTGGAGTCTTGCCAGGGATGCCATGGTTGGTCTGTGACAATGAATGCAAGACAAAGACAAGCCCGGCAGAATGGCCTGCTTCAAGAACGACTTTCAAAGGAGAGCTAGTCTGAATATTTAACAATAGCAAGACCTAATTCTAACCGTGCATGCTAATAAGAGACTGAAGGACATGGTTTGAGGCCCCGAAGGATTTCAGAAGCACCTTGTATTTGCATTTCTCGGCTTGTTTGGCTGCACGTTCTGAAAAAGAAATCAGACTAGGTGACGACGCAACTCAAACGGGGATCTGCTTTCATCATTAGCCCCCAAGCTGTAAGAAACCGTGGATATTCATGAAGTATAATTGCCCAGCGGACATATAAATTATTAAACGGAGCCCTATCAGATGCATCTCTTTTGGCCAGGCTCGGGTCCCTTTATCTTAATGAAAAGTTTTGCGAGACCAAGAGGAGAGACACCAATACCTCTTGAGCATTCTTTCCAAAGCTCATTTGAATAGACGGCCTTACACGTGATATGTCTGGTTTGGCCTGGCTCCAGGATCTTGGCTGTGTGTCAGATGTTAAACACAGACCCGCTAAACCTTTACAAGCTGGGGACCACGAGCATGGAAAAAGTGATTTTGGTCCTCACTCCGAAAAGCCTGCGACTGAAAAGACGAATTTAGTGGTTTACAAACTCTAGTCACTGCTGATTTCTTAAACACGATGCTTTTGGCCCGCGCGCAAAGAGTAAAGTCACGAAAACAACCGTTAAGGAATTGTTTTTGCCAACCCAGTCATCCTGCACCCTCCCTTTTAAGTCTACATTTCTAAGCCATGTAAATCTCCCTCTAGGCAAACTTCCCTGTGACATTTCCATGAGGTGATCTCAAATTCGGTGGCTTCGGGAGCCCAAACCTGCGGGGAAATCTGTACAGAAATTTCAGTCTGCCAAGTCATGGGTTGCAGGATTGATTTCAAAGAGACAGCACCATGCTCTGATTGTAACTTCAGAAGCCAGGAAACCAATTCCTGTAATGACCAGGCACCCGCCCCATGCGTCTCCAGGTCAGACAGACTCTTTCACCACCGGCCCGCTCCAGAACACCCTGCCCCAGTCCGCAGAAATGTGTAGCACTGGAGCTCGGAGGGAGTTATCTCAGTCATTTCTCCTGGCTGCCTCAGCTGTCTGATAATGCACTCTTGGCTGTATGCGCAAAAAAAATACTTGGCACCCCCAACGGCCTTGACGTTCAGGACCGAATCCGTATGTCCATTCGAATTGATTCTCGAATGAAGCCACAATAAGATGCAATATCAAAAGAAGACTTAGAATATCAATCTATATGTTTTAATAATCACTTCGTGTCTGGAAGCAAACAATATAATATTCAGTAAATTATATAATTAAATCACAACCATAAACAAATTCACTTCCTATAATAACTCCTATTAAAAATGAAATTTGGTATTGTAATTGACATGCAATTTTGTTTGTTGAAATGGGGATAACGTCAGTAGACTGGAGTACCTCAAGGATCAGTGTTAGGCCCTCTGCTGTTCTCAAAAATGCACTTTTTGTAAAGCTGCTTTGAAACAACATGTATTTTGAAAAGCACTACACAATTTAATTTGAATTGAATTGAATTTGCCAAAAATGGCATTTGGCAAATATGATAAATATTCATTTTTCAGATGATTTTACTGGTTTGGATGACTAAATGCCAATGTAATTTTATCTCCTGATATTGTATGCTTCGTGTTAATGATCTGTTAATCTCCTCTGGATGTACTATGTTTGGCTTCGCTCTGCATCCAAAGTATTTGACTTCAGTGGAAAGACAATTTATAAGTAGAGGCATGTATCCTGTGGAGTTTTACTATCAAACTATACGTGCTGCTTGAATGACTTGTTCTGCAATTTCTCAACACTTCCCCTGGACACATGTTGGACACAGCCTCAGATTGTTGAAGAAGAAGGTTGTGGTTGTCATGGTGTTATGGTTATTGTGACTTCAAAGTTCTTCAAGTACCTCTCTGAGCTGTTAAGGGTCCTTTGAAAAGTCGTTTCTGTTCTCACTCATGCACATGCGCTGCGATGTAATCAAAGGAATTATTCAGCTGTAAAAACAGAAGCGCATTCAATGTTTAGGCAGTACACCTAAGTGCATTTTAGAAATGGCATTAGAATTTTGAGGATTTTGTTTCAAGTTGTATAGGGTGTGATAGGTTGGGGGGGATGGTCATCAACTGTTGATCCTGCCCCCTCCCTTTGTAAACAAATGCATAGGAAACATTTGGTGAAGAAACAGTTGCTTTAACTTTTACACTCTAGACACTCATTAGCAACCAGGATGTGTAAGAAAAAAGCAACCTAAACAACCTAAAATACAACATATCACAATAGTCGACCAGTTGTCTAACCACCGATTCCATTACACACCACTTTCTCCACAAGTTTTGGTAACAATTTAGTTTAAGGTGACGTTACCACGTGCATATTTACAACAAATAACTAACCCCAAACCAAACCCTAACCATAACTCTATAGTAAGTAGTTAATTAATAATAAGCAGTTCTTATTTGAGTAAGTACAATGCAACTACATCGTCTTAAAATAAAGTATAACCAAAGTTTAAAAAGTAAAAATGTTATGCTGGCATGTCTCAGTGGTCTTACAGCGCTCGTCATTGTCAAACTGACTGAAATGGCCAATCAAACTAGGTTGGTACTATTATAATTTCAATGATACCAAATTGTGCGACTTGTTAAAGTTTGCTAATGCATTTTTTTAGCTGGGCGGATGATAAAGCGATTGATAAAATCCCATAGATTTACACCAAAGGACCAGAGACAAGACTGTAACAGAGAATAATATACTAAAAACAATAGCAACGCCCTAGCAACCACTTTAGCATCATGGCTGTGAGTTTTGCACTCACATTTCCTTGCAGTAAAAGCCTAGTTAACGCGTATTGTTTGATTCTCTTTGTCTTAGATCGTGAATCAATAGAGCATGATGATACAGTGAAGCCAGACACGACTGAAGACCAGAGTCCTAAAATTCCCCTTAAAATTCCAGATGTAATCAACAGCAAGAAGCATGCTGCCGTGCGCAAGGACAAGAAGAAACAACAGGAGAAGCTTCGCTCACTGGGGACCATGGATTACTCCCCCCTTCCCATTGACAAGCATGAGCCTGAATTTGTAAGTTGTGTGACGCAGCAGCTGCAGTAAAATGATAGCTAGCCGTAAACACTGAGGTGATGATGTAACTCACAATGTGTTGGTCTGACGCAGGGTCCCTGCAGAAGGAAGCTGGATGGAGTCATTCAAAATATGAAAGACACCTCACGCGTCATGGCTCTTTCCCTCTACCTGCCTAACTGTGACAGGAAGGGCTTCTTCAAGCGCAAGCAGGTAAGACGGTTGTTTCTTTTATTGTCTAACATGGATATTTCAATTTAATATGAAGATAATGTCAGTCGATTTTAATGCCGGCAACGGAAATAGTTCGAAACAAACTCACTGCAGAACCACTGTCGGCAACCTTTCCTGAATTATCAATGTTAATATTGTTTTGAACAAATCGGATCAGTCAATAAATCAAATGACTCACACAGGGTCACTATCACCACCAACTGTGTTGACGTAATTTGCATACAGTCAATGAAAAAATGTCTCATTGTCTCTTGAATACTATGTGATTCTTTTTTTATTTTTGGGCTACGTGAACCCAAACCAAATGATCAGATTTGTAAAATATTCATACATGTGACCACCCATCAGTTGAATTCTATAATAATGCAGTGATTTGCAACCTAAAATACACCATATCACACCAGTCGTCTAATCAAGTTTTTTTCTGCTCATTGTTCTGCTTGTTGTGAGGGTGATAAAAAGATTTAAAAGTTATATTTTTAGGCTGGTCTACCTCAGTGGTCTTACAGTCTTTGCCAATTTCAAAATGATTGAGATGGCCAATCAAATCAAAGAAGGAGGGCGTTACGGTTTACAGAAGTTAAACACGATTTTGAAGTGGAATGCTTCAGTTTTAGTGGGGAGAAATCGTGAGGTAGAATGTAATTAGGGATGCAAACTACTCAACCTTTTTGTCAAATGTAACTTAATTTGAAGGTAAAGGCTCTCATTTACGTGATTCATATGACGAAAATATGACTAAAACAAAAACAGCCATTTTCGGCATATTATCAAGAGTGAATGCATGCATATTTAAAACAATACATAATATTTGCAAAAAATTCAAACGGAATTTTAGCTCTTTTACTCTTCTTTGTTTTTCTTTACTCCCTTAAAGGGATAGTTCACCCAAAATAAAATGAAAATCTGTCATTAATTACTCACCCATCGTTCCAAACCAAAATCTTTGGAAAACAAATGAGCGGTTTAGTCCAAATTTTCTAAATTGACACGACTGCTTTTTACGATAAACAGATTGAATTTAAAAGCAACTCATTTCATATGTATTAGTTTTACGATCTCTTTATGAACTTTTTGAAGCGTCTAACTAAGTGGTAGTTGCGAGCCCGTTCTCATCCTTTGGTGTAATATAGGTGACGCCATATGACATTTCGTCCAAATACTACAAACATGGCACCCTTTAGCGTCAATATAACACACAGAACCCAAGGCACCATACATCCTTTAGCATCAACATGAGACGCAAACCCTACCCCAAACCTAAACCTACCCAATACAGTGCGTGTTATATTGATGCTAAAGGGTGTCATGTGCGTAGTATTTCGACGAAATGTCTTATGGCGTCACCTATATGACGCCAAAGAATGAGAATGTGTTGTAGTTGCGTAGCTGTCAATGGAGGGACAGAAAAGCTCTCAGATGTCATCAGAAAGATCTTCATTTGTGTTTTGAAGATGAACAAAAGTCACTCTTATGGGTTCAGACCGATTGATGACAGAATGTTCATTTTTGGGTGAACTAACACTTTAAATGCTTAAAAAGACCATTACTACAACTCCCATGTTCATACATCAATGTTTTGTTTTGTTTTCTTTAAAGTCTACTGAAGAAGTTAAATAGTTGTGTTAAAAAAGTAGTTTCACTCCCATTATAATCAACACAGCCATGAATTCTACACTTGAATTGACTGTCTTTTTCTAATTACATCACGCCACAAATATTTTGTGAATGCACCCTGGTTCTAGTTGAGGCATTCTCATTGAGTTGGACTGCTTGCAGTTATATGACCCTTTGTCCCTTGTCCACCCTGCAGTGCAAGCCCTCCCGCGGCCGGAAACGAGGCATCTGCTGGTGCGTGGACAAATATGGCGTGCAGCTGCCCGGCACTGACTACAGCGGCGGTAACATCCAGTGCAAGGATTTGGAGAACAGTAACAACAACGAGTGAGAATCAACCCACCCTGATCACCAGACCTAGGGCCCACCCTCCTTGTCCTGTCCCACCAGTCTACCCACCAGTCACTTTGAGATTTTGATGCAAAACGACAAAGAAACACAACAGCTATTACAGATACGAACAATCAGACTAAAAAGAAAACGTTAAAGTGAGATAACCCACAGGAATCGTTTTGACTGAGCGCTCATCTCTATCTCACTGGACTCAGCCAATCAGAGGAGCCCCCTGCTAGAGCTGAGTCCCGACAACAACAACGACAACAACAACAAAATGTTAAAAATATATACATACAATTATATATTTTTATAGAAGCTGGGGTTTGAGCACCATACTGTTTTGTTTAAAGTTAACATAAAACAAAAAAACTACAAAAAAAAAAAAGAATATATGGCATGTTGAATATTAACAGGGCTATCTTGGTCTTTTACATCTTCTGTTGTCAAGGTATCAAAGGAGATAGCAGGAACTCTTACTATTTGAATTAAAAAAAAAACATTTGTTTTCCAAAAGAAAAGAAAAAAAAAGGAAAACACATGTTAGAGATCTGCTGATACAGTCATCTCTATCTGGCTTTTTTTGTCATGTCAGAGCACTTATTCATTGGGGAACCTGCTTGTGTGTGTACGAGTGAGCGTTTGCGTGCACACCCGCGTGAGCAATGAAATACGGCGATAGCTTTCAAAAAAAGAAATGTTTTTTTTTTTGTCTTTGTGTCTTTGTGGCATATCCCTCTCAGAACGTAGTGAAAACCAGGATCCCATTAGACAAATCTGTTTCAGTGGCTCCAGACTGTGTAGCTTACCTAACATGCCAACCGTGCCTATGTAAACAGACGCTGCCACGCAGTTTTACAGCAGAGCAGAGCGATCCCGAACGAGAAATAAAGTCCACACAGAGAATCAATCGGTGTCCACGCCTAGAAAAGAAAGGGCCACTCTGGAATAGTTTGGTATCAGATATCGTGGCATCTGGGCTGAGTTAAAATCGAGACAGATGCTGTAACCCCTCGCGTTTGAACTTTGACGGACGTTCGCCGTGCAGAGCGGTAGTTTCTTTCTGTCTGTAATGTTTTATTTTTATTATTTTTTTTGTTATGTGCTGTTTCCTTTGACTTCATGGAGGTAATGAAAGTCCACTTATGAGCCATGTTCCTCGACCATGTGGTTTCACTGAAAATAGGTGCAACCTTGGTATATTACCTTTAACTCTAGATTATTGAATGTTTTCTTTTTTTGTTTCGTTGTCCTTAACAAACAACCGCAACGATCTGGTGCTCAGCAAAGGAGTTTCAGCATTATCAGTTTGCATATTTCCATCTGACCTGTCACAGTGACAACTCGCTCATTTGAATGCAGGTCGGACCACTTTTTAAGCTCCGCCCACTCTGACTGTTCACAAATCGGTAATAGCTCTTTTGGTTAGCATGATGACACGTTTAATTTGTATTTCTGTATTTCACCGAACCTCGAGGCACGGTGGAAAAACAGAA
Source organism: Cyprinella lutrensis (assembly GCA_027497675.1). Classification (NCBI taxonomy): domain Eukaryota; kingdom Metazoa; phylum Chordata; class Actinopteri; order Cypriniformes; family Leuciscidae; genus Cyprinella; species Cyprinella lutrensis. The sequence goes on from JAOTRC010000043.1 coordinate 4,876,291, forward strand.
GGGTGTGTTTCACCGCAGTGACGTTCAGTGTGAGTTTCTGTGTGCGAGTCTCAGTGCCTTCCTACATGCAAATACATTTGAATGGTGACGTGAACGTTACACAACAGCCAAGGGGAACGAAACGACCTTTTCATATTGACGAAGGACCTCGATTGCGTTCAAATATTGCATCAGATCAGATATGAAATCCGTTACGCTATATTGTATGTCAAGCAGCTATCAGAAATCGCTCCCTGCACCGAGGCTAAGATAGGGAGATCGTAGTCCAGCTAGCGCTAGCTCATTTACTGTTATTTCTCTGACGAATAAGCTGACGATTGATTTGACAGAGACTGCAAATGTGTGTAATTGCCGACGAGAGAGTATTTTCAATCAAGCTATACATCAAACAGGGATACTCACCAGTCGGCCCTTGAAGAGTAAGTGAAGCCATTCCCTGCCACAATGGGTCCGTCGTCCGGATCTTATTCCAGGGCCCGAATGATAATAGTTTCACTGCTGGGAGGGGGCTGTAAAAATAGTCACTGATCTATCCAGATCTCACCCATCATATGCATATTCCATATTTCAGACGTGGAGTTGAGTTGGTAGCTGAAAGCACAATCAAATTACGTTGCATAGAATTCCTATCCCGTGTGGGCCTGGCTGTAATTTTAAAGAACCACGGGTTGCATGTCAAAAAAGAATTGCGAATGACAATTGGCTCTCAGATGGGAGGTGGTGGGGAGTGAGAGAAAGAAAGTGAGTTCAGGGCGTGCGGGTTAACCAGACTTTCGTAGGTGTCGCGAGGAGGCCGCAGTTATTGCACAATTCGCCTGGTAGGTGTCTTTACCACCGGGGCGAAATCAGTTATCAGAGTAATTCAGGTCCATGTCGAAAGCCCCCTCCCCCATTTAAAGAAAGCAGCTTGCACTTAATTCCTTACCTTGCCACACGTTCAGTGCCGTCTCAAAGCGAATCTCAGTTCAGGTATAGGAGCAGGACTCGGACAGATACCCTGCCTGAGTACCTTTGACAGGGGCTTCGCAAGCCCAAGCCTGAGACCCACGTCATCATTCAGTGGGTTTACCAGTAATACAACTCAACCAATCACAGTCTATTCTCCATCTACTCTTAATAGACTTTGCGTCTCAGTGATATCCGGGGAGAAGGAGAGCGGGTGAGGGCCTTAAGCGGTGATCTCACTTCACAACACTCAACACATACTGCAAAAATCCTTTTCTTAATCAGTATCTATGTCTTGTTTTCCTGGTAAAATCATCTGAACGACTTTATAAGTAGTTGAATTTACTTGAAAAGCAAAATCACATCTTGAATCGCATTCATAAATCGAACAACTTTTAGGGAAAACCAAAATTTGCGTCCTCTTATTTGCGTTTGAAACCATTTTGACTCACTTTCTTCTGTGTGAACACCAAAGGAGAAGTTTAGCGTAATGTCCGAGCTGCTCACTTTGTCAAGCTTCAAAACGAACAAACGAAGCACCATACAAGTCGTAGAAAGTTGTACGAGAGCTTTGTGCAAAAAAAGGAGTTGAAAATCTTGCTTTACAGCCATTTTCACCGTTCACTTGTTCATAACGCAGCTGCAAATATCTTCTCGCGTGTTCCATGGAAGAAAGAACGTGATAATTCAAGACGTATTCGATTGTTTTATTCCAAAGTGTTGCTTCTCAAGTCAATCGATCTTGTTTTAAAAAAAACGTCTAGATGTTTTTACTGAAAAACCAGACAAAAATACAACATTTTTGCAGTGCTTCACACTTCATAGTAGAATTTTTTTTTAGATAGACAGTCTCGGAATCTGATAAGCAGGCACGCGACGGCTTTGGTCACAAGGAAACAAAATAAAGTGTTTATCTGAAAACCCTGAATGTTATAAGACGATGCACTGTGGCTGAAATTAAGTTTTACCTTGTTTCACCAGGTCGTAGAATCCATCTGGGGTGTCATTGTGAGAATGGGAAAGAAATGTCATTAATGTGATTTTGATCCGTTCTGATTTGTAATTAGAGGTAAAAGACTATCGATTGCCAGGACGCAGCATGTTGCTTTTTATCTGCTTTCATCAGATTCCGAATCTCCTACTTGGGTAGACAGCAGTGTTCATAACTTACACTACAGTAGAAATGACAGGTTTTCTTTCTCTGAATGCATAACAGTTTGTTTTTTTCTTTATTGATTTTTGTTTTTTGGATGAGACAAGACTTGATGATTGACCACCTAAATGTGGCTTAAACTGGCATGTGAAAAAGACCCATTAGTGGCTGGAGGACTCTAAAAAATGTTCAGCATTTGGAACTCTTAATAAAAACCAATAAAATGAAAAAAAAAATCAAATTATTAAGAAAGTGAATATCACTGTGTAATATTTATTCAACTTGTAATTTATGTACTCTTTTAACCTTTGTCTTTTTGTTTTTGTTATGACAAAGCATTTATTTAAATAAAGTTATGTATTCATTTAAGCTTGTGCAATAAATTTATTTGTACATGACAGGAATTTGATCTCGTTTATGGGAACAATTTACATAAAGTTTTATCACTAGCCATGGCAGGAACCACGGGAGTTTTCCACTATTATCACAGAATGCATGCAAATATAAAGGCAACAAACACTGTGACATTTCAAGATCTTGATATGATCATAATACTTGCCAAGCAAATACACTGCTGCTTATAAATCATCATGTCGGCATATGTTAATTTTCGAAGTGCTATATCTTTTACACTGATCGCCACTTCAAGAGAAACACACCTATTGTCAATCCACCATCATCAGTGTCATGAGAATATAATGCCAGTAACTTTAGCATGATACATTTTCCACATTTTATAATAATATAGAAACCATCAAAACAGCATAAATGAAAGTATGGGAATTATTTAGTAACCAAAATGTTAAACAAATCAAATTGAAATAGAGATATTTAGCTACAATACACACTATCAGTTTCATAAGATGCAGGACCTTTAAACCTTAAACATTAAATGTGTGACTTATAACATCCAAACTGTTTAGCTATTAAATTTACCTTTTCTATTTGTTCATCTGGCTGTTATAAGTCACATACAGCAGCCAAACAAAATCTAAAGTTAATGATTTAAGGGTCAAGAGACCAGCTA
>JAOTRC010000043.1:4909026-4920062 GCA_027497675.1 Cyprinella lutrensis
TTTATCCATGTTTTAAAAGTTTATGTTATCAATTTCTAGAAGATGACATACTTAAACCATTGTCCAGAAAGGTCCATGACTTTTTTAATATTGCATTAATTCCCATGACTTTCCCAGAAAAATCTAAATTTTGACAATGTCTGGCATTACCATGTTTTCCACGACTATGTGGGAACCCTGATATCAACTAGATCAAGCCAAGATCAAGTATGAGCAGATGCACCAGAGGCAGTTCAGACAGAAGTTGGTGATCTAACAAAGGGGCTGTATAAACAATCAAACAAGATGGTGGAGAAAAGGGTGCCACAACAAAGACCCTGCACTGATTTTTGACTCAGTGTTGATTCCCCCAAGTCCTGACACATGGAGAAAAGAGGAGACATCAAAGTGCAACATCATCCGCACTTGTATGCGTACATTTTGTCAGCGGCTGTGCATCATTACATGTTGACAAAGTCTTGAGACTCACCACTGTGTCCTGACTCCTGGTTGGTCATGGTGGGCTCCAGGTCCACTTTGTTCTCGCATCGTCCTTGTCCCTGTATCAGCTGTTCCAGTGGTAACTCTGAATTCGCGCTCGGGTAACACCTCAAACCGCTCCCGCATCTCGGCGTATAGACGCCGCACAACTCGCCCTTCTGCCGTGCGCAAACCGGACAGCAACCGCAACCCGGTTCCCTGACAATCTCGCAAGAGGTGGTGATTTTGGGACACGCCGCCTGGCGCTCCGCGGTGCAGCTCGGGCAGCGGAACACGATCTCCCCGACCGAGCCGTGCAGGAGCAACAAACTGCAGAGCAATGCACAAAACATGCCGTTATCTTTAATACTGTCAGATGTCGGGATTCTGCAGGCGACTTCAGGTGGAAAAGTAAAAGTGCGTTTGGGGACAGGTGAGGTTCGCCGGAGAGCTCTGCTGGGTCCTATTTGCTGTCATGTTACTCCGACATGACATCACGTCAAAACCTAAAGTCAAAGAGTCGATACCGTTGGACTGCAGGGCGTGCAGGCTGTTTCATCTAAAGCGAAAAGATACGCTGTTTTGGATGAATGTTTGTTATGATTGATCCTATTGTCACGTGTTACTTAAGTTGAAATGACCACTACCATATAGCCAAAACAACAGCATTCGCCTTCTGTTTATTGTTCTAACAACAGTGTGCGATTTAAACAACGACTTGATTGGAAGGGAATTTTATGGAAGCTTGTTTCCTCCACTGAATAAAAAATAAAAGAAGTAGGCTAGGCCTAATTGTGACTTTTTATCTCATAGTTCTGACTTTTTTCTCGCAATTTCAAGTTTATATCGCAATTCGGACTTTTTTCTCAGAATCGTAATTATAAAGTCAGAATTGCAAGTTATAAAGTCGGTTGCAAGAAATAAACTCGCAATTACAAGTTAGCTATAATGTCAGAGTTCTATAAACTCACAATTCTGACTCTGCGAGATTGCGAGATATAAACTTATGGAAGCTTGTTTCCACTGAATAAAATAAAAAAAATAATAATAATTTTGGTGTAAAAAAATAATAATATTTGCGACTTTTTATGTCACAATTGGGAGATTTGAAGTCAGAATTGGTGCACCGGGAGATGTAAAGTCGCAATTGCGAGATATAAATTCGCAATTCTGAGAAATAAAGTCGCAATTGCGAGAAATAAAGTTGCAAATGTGAGAATAAAAGACAGAATTGACACTTTTTTATCTCACAATTCTGACTTTTTCCTCGCAATTCTGTCTTTATAACACATACAGTAATTGCGAGTATAGGCCTATCTCGAAATTCTGACATCTTTCTCAGAATTGTGAGATATAAACTTGCGATTGTTAGTTATCAGGCCAATTCTAAGGGGAAAAAGAAAAGACTAACTTTTTTTCTTTTCAGAATAGTTTATATCTCACAATTATGACATTACAACACGCAATTTCGACTTTATATTACGCAATTCTGAATTTACATCTCACAATTCTGAGAAATAAAGCCAGAATTGCGAGATGTAAACTCGCATTTGTGAGATAAATAGTCGCAATTACCTTTTTTATTTTTCATTAAGTGGCGGAAACAAGCTGCCATATAAACTTGCAATTGCAAGTTGTAAAGTCAGAATTTTAAGATATAATTCTGACTTTTTTCTCGTGCTTGCAAGTTTAAATCTCGCAATTCTGACTTTTTTCTCGCAATTCTGAGTAGGTTAGCTATCTCACAATTCTCACTTTTTTTTTCTCAGAATTGAGTTATAAACTCATAATTGCTAGTTATAAAGTCCAGTTCTGAGCTGGGAAAAAATAATTTATTATCAGAATTGCGAGATACAAACTGGCAATCTGAAAAAAAAAATTAAATGTCTTTTTCTGTGGTGGAAACGAGCTTCCATAATTTTCTGTGAGTAGGCCTATGTGATTTATACATTTACTTGATTTGAAGAAAATTTTATGGAAGCTTGTTTCCATAAAGCTTGTAACGCAAACCACTCGAGCGGCCTACTGGTGCACACAAATTTATTGACGTGATATATGTGACGTTTTGTGGTTACTAAAACTGTGTTTGAAAACCATTCAAACTTATATTAGCTACTTATACATAAAAAGATGAACTACTTTTTATGAACTTTTTTTTAAGGGTAGGTTACAAGCTTCAAAGCAAATTAAGAAAACTCTCCTATTTACATTACCTTTCAGTAACTCTCCCATAACAGTTTGTTGTTGAAATCTAAATAGTCTCTAAGTCAACCTGTTTTATGTCTCCTTGTACCGAGTCTCTTTTGAAATAAACTTTTTTTCGATAATGCTATTTGTTTGTTTTTTGTTTTTTTTTTTTTTTTTTTTTTTTTTTTTTGTGGTGGTGGTTGCTTGTTAAATTGGCCTATAAGAAATTCAAAAAAACGTATTTTTTTCTTGTTGATCGGATTATTTCAGGTCTACACCACCCCTTTCAATTAGTTCAAAACTTTATTGGGTTCGAGCTCTATCGTATTGAATGAGATGTTTACACAAAGCAGGCTTTTGCAGTCGGACTGAGCCATCAATCCGATTATAAATGGAATATTTGGTTGGATGTAAATGTAGCTACTGTGGGAAAGGTTATGCACCAAAGTTTAATACTTAAAATTAGGTGTTTGTTCAAGTTTCGTTCAAAATTAACCCCGAGCAGTAGCAGCTTGCGTTAGCATTGGCCTATACCAATAATTAATTCTTAATAATATTTCAGCTCCTTTGCTGATGTGTTCCTTGTTAATTAGTTTTGGCTGCCAGGACTGTTATATTTCTGGACTTGGCAGAAACGGCTGGGCTTGACAATAACAGCTGTACTTAATTTATTATTTAGTTTATTTCTTTCTGTTTCCAAAGCACGTATCTCTCTGTATGTGAGTCAGGAGCTCTACAGCTAAACAGGCTTCTGTTACCCCACGTGTCTGTCTCTCATGGTTGCTGTAGAGACTGAATGTTGTTGATCACTGTTGATTTATGAGCACAGAAACAGCCGCTGACTGAGTAACTCTAGCCTGTAGTAACAAGCTGTCAGGCATAAGGATTCTTTGTTTAATGGATTGTCTATGATTCTATGGCTTATTCATGCCTGTGCGTCCCCGTGGCTTATGAAATAGACTTTGGAGACTTAAGGCTGAAGTCTCCATTAGCCCTGAATATACAAATCACTGTAGGCTATATCATCAGGAAAAAAACATATGCAGTCAAATTTGCTTAACAAACCATTTGTCAGATATAGTTTTTAGTTTGCTTTCTGATGGGAAAGAATAGTTGATTGATTACGCCAATTATTTTTGGAATAGTGGTATTTCAGTTCTGTTAAGGGAATGGTTCGCACAAAACTGAAATATACATGAAATAAAAATTTAAATAAAATAAAAATAAAGAAAATAAATAAATAGAAAAAGAAAATAAAAATATTTTCTAAACGTGTGTTGTGGATTTTATTGTAAACAATTAATATGTGCATGTTTAATTTTTACAAATATTTTATCCTCATAATTTTTAACTAAAATGTCATACCTGGACCCTTCCTGATGTATGAAGTACTTCTCTAATCATTTAGTCCACTTAAACCCCGCCCATGAAAGCTGGTCATCTGCATACACTTTTGAGTGCCACGCCCACATCTCATCATCCAATCAAAAACTGATTCATTGAACCAAATCCCTTTCAATGATCTATTACACTTGGATGTACTTCAAAATATGTAGAAAGAGATTTGTTAGCACTTCGGTTTCATTGCAACTTTAACTTCTATATTCGGAAGAACATTCTGAATATAGTGCAGTTGTTGTATGGACCACTTTTTAATAAAAAAATCAAATTATTCGTTTTGGAGTTTGTATGAAAAAGAACTATATTACAAATCTTCATAACTTCTCCTTGGAAAATAAAAAGCAACAAAACAGTTTAGACTAGAGTAAATAAATAATGAGAACATTAGGAGAACTACAGTATTCCTTTAGGAGAAGAGAATATGCGAGATTGAAATGGAGGGAGGGAAAGAGGTGTCTCTTATTTTGGAAAAGCAAATAAATGCCATGAACCTGAGCAGCTGCCGTATTACACAACGTCTTTCCAAGGTCACCAACTGGAATATCAAAGAATTCCCAGTGAGCAGCCAACGGACCTGGTCTACGTATAAACATCCTCAAGAGTCCGTGTTCCTGTGCCACACTAAATATGACATTTCTTCTCACCAAAAATAAATCCGTGTGTGTGGGAAAGTCTTAAGTGAAGTTTTCCATAATTAGACATTTCCTCAACCAAACATTAGGCACAGAGATCCAGGAAGACAGCTAAGGGTTGAGCAAACTGGCATCCAGGTGAAGGGACACCTGTTTCATGCTACAAATACGAGCATCAGGAAAAAATGCCTTTTCCACTTTTCCACTGTTAACAAGCTTCCTGCATTTGACCCACGGGTAAATTCTGGGATTTCCAGGCGGATGTTGTACAACTTAGCAAAGGATGAAGTCTGAGCCACCTTGGATTGGTCTGTGAGGTAACGTCTGACAAGTTGGTCCCTCAACACCATCTCTGAACTTCCTTTCTCTTAACACACCAGAATCTGGCAAGGCTTTTTCCACAAGGAAGTGTATACGGAATCTATGGTGAATAGGCATTACAGATTTTATTTCTCGCCACCGTTAGGGCCAGCTCTTCATGTCATGTTTTACTGCAGCTTGGGTTAGTTATTATTAGGCCCAGACGACTTTTATTCAGATTTTCAGTGTTGATTTTAAGGGACCGTGCAGCGCAGTTCTCCAAAAAATGGTTTTAACGATGTCAAATGTGTTAAACGGTGCTCTCTTTGGGCGTACTTTAGATTTGGTAGTATACAGCTAGGATACAGTATATTCCATGAGTAAAACAATAAATAATAGTGTCTGTGTCCTCATTTTTGGTCTATTTCAGGAGACCTCCACAACCAAACTTGCAGATTTAATTTTACACTTCATTTGTCCTCTGCAACTTTCCTCCCAGATCATGATATGTGGACATCATTCTCTCTCTGCATTCTCCATGTTTCATTAATTATCCGGCCCCCACCGCACAGTAATTTGTTTGGCACTGGCGAACTGCGGCCAGTCAACTGAAAGGGTTGAACCCTCGGCATTGCCAAGATACACAGTCTCTTCTTTGTGTCCAGATATAAATAATTGCGTAGAGTGTGGAGAACTGCCTGGACATCTTCCCTTAAGGTTTCTAGGAAGAGTGGCAGCAAAGACCAATGAGATTTGTCTGGCTCATTGAAGGAATGGAGTCTGAGTGCCACCTGGAGGATTAAGGGAAGATCTAATGCAGGTCTAGAAGGTTTTGGGTTTGTTCAACCAAAAAAAGAAATAAAAGAAAATTCAGTCATTAATTACTCACCCTCATATTGTTCCAAACCCGTAAGTCTGGTCATGTGTGTGATGCTGACCAGCGGCGGCCAATAATTAACTGACATTCTGACGTAGAACCCAGAAGTGCTGCACTGGATACACGTCAACAGCTTACGAGGAAGAGAAGAGATTGTTGAATAATGCACACAAAACGTATTCTTGTTGCTTCATAATATTAAGGTTGAACTACTGTAGTTACATGGACTATTTTAACAATGTGTTTACTACCTTTCTTGGCCTTGAAAGTTGCAATAACGTTGCTGTCAAATTTAATCAAAAATACCGTCATTTGTGTTCTGAAGAAGAGCGAAGGTCTTACGGGTTTGGAACGACATGAGGGTGAGAATTTTGGGGTGAACTAACCAATTAAGGACTTTCCAAATAAAGTTTGTTCCACAATGCTAATTTTGGCCAAAAACTGTCCCACTTAGACAGAAATGAACAAAATGTGGACAAATGGTGCTTTTCCAATACCAGTACCAGCTCGACTCCCCTCGGCTCGCTTTTTGCTCCGTTTTCCATTGCAGACAGTACCACCACAAATAGTACCCGGTCGTCATAGCAACGCCTTTCGTTCCTCGTTGCGTTTCGTTGCTCGTTTGACCACGGCGTATTCTTCTGAGTTGCCATAACAATAGTAGTGCGTTTCGTAACTATCTCTGGCCAAACTATTTAAAAATGGCAGGGATATTCTGGATACTCCATCTGGCGTGTGCAATGATGACGCAGTAAATGGTGACCAATTAGCAGTTGGCATTGTTTTCATGTCACATTTAGGTACCAGCTCAGCTCGCCTCATGGCGCTTTTCCATTGCCAGTACCAGCTTGACTCGACTCGCCTCGACTCGCTTTTCGCTCCGTTTTCCATTACAGACAGTACCGCCACAAATAGTACCCGGTCGTCATAGCAACGCCTTTCATTCCTCGTTGCCCTATCAAGCTCTCGCTGGATCCTCTCTTCGGCAACCAAACAAAGGAAAGTCTGCACCTCCTCGTTTGACCACAGCATATTCTTCCGAGTTGCCATTATAATAGTAGTACGTTTCGTAACTATCTCTTGCCAAACTATTTAAAAATGGCGGGGATATTCTGGATACTCCATCTGGCGCGTGCAATGATGACGCATTGAATGGTGACCAATCAGCAGTCCGTATTGTTTCACGTCACATTTTACGACTGATTTTAGCTCGCTCAGAATCGGTAGAGGTGGTACAAAAAGTACCCGAAAGCAGGTACAGGTACAACTTTTACACAGTGGAAAACCAAACAAAGGCCAGCCGAGTTGTGTTGAGTCGAGCTGGTACTGTGTAGTGGGAAAGCGCAAGTACAGATGATTTCAGTTGTGGTTGCAGATATCTTGTTTACTTACTAATCTGTGCTTCAAACTACTGACCTATTACTACTACTACCTTGACAAACTCTTCTCAGAAGCATTCTATCAACCAAGCACACAGTTGTCCATGCAGATTGGTGATGCAAAGCTGAACTTTCAGAATCTTTACTGCAGTCTTCAGTGTCAAATCATACTTCAGAAATCATTCTAATATGCTGATTTGGTGCTCAAGAAACATTTCTTATTATTAAAGTTGTGCTGCTTAATATTGTTTAAAATGGCATACATCTTTTTCTTCATCTGTATCCTGATATCTGTTGTGTTCTCTTGGAGCTCAAAAGCAGAATTCATCTTGCTTCTGACAACTATAATGTGTATAGATTTACTATATTTCAGGATTCATATTTTCTTCCCAGTCTAGAAGAGCTGAACTTCCTGTCGTGTCACTTGTTCTTCTGACTGGGACTGTTTTTTTTTTTTTGTTTGTTTGTTTTTTAACAAATGTTTTGTCAACAAATTGTATCAGATTTGGACATATTCCTTTTAACAGTTGGTTCATTTTGAGTAGAGGTCAGGATGCATACCCACAAGTCTTGTCTCCGGAGGCTGTCCATATCAAACCATCATTAAAACCCGTGGGAAACGTGGTTCCTGCTTTCCCTTGAGTCAGATTGATAGTTGGTCTATGGCTCCTATTATTATGTGCGAGTATTTCCTCTCTTCTGGTTTCCTGTACAGTAGATGTGTTTTCAATAGGAGACATATGGGGGTGGTTAATGATCTGGGCTGGGTTCAAAATCCGGAAGGGAAGAATGACTCTTGAAATGGGCAGCTTTTTAGTTTCTTATCACCTCTGTGCATTTGGGTAAGGAACAAGTCTGTCAGTCTAGTTGTCAAAAGCAGAAGACAGTCTTATCTCTGTCAGATGAAATATGATCCAATGTTATCTACCATCCGTATTTCTGTCAAAAAACGAGCCATTTTTAGTTCAGTTATTAAATGTAATCTATGGTTTTGATAGCAAAGCTGCATTTTCAGCATTCCAGTCTTCAGTCACTTGATCATTCAGAAATCAAATATTTTTTGTCGAAACCATGACATTTTTTTACGATTTTTTTTTTTGATGAATGTTTTTGATAAGTGTTTTATTAATAAGGATTAATAAGGATAAGGATTTTATTTTTTTAAATAGACAACTTTTCCAACATTATCATTGGCTTTACTGTCAACTTTGGTCAAATGCATCATTGCCTTAATTTCTTAAAAAAAAAAAAAAAATTAACTTTGTATCTTCTTAACTCTTTCCCCGCCATCATTTTCTGTTAAAAGTTGTCAGCCAGCTCCAGCATTTTGTTAATTTTCACAAATTTTTACATTTTCATGACCCCCACAATTTTTTGTTGTATAAATATCTGAACATATCTGAACAATATCTGAACATATCTATTATAAGAAAGAAAAGAGCCATGAAAAATAAATAAAAAAAAACAACATTTTATTCTAGCCTTATGCAGTATTTTTTAAATTAACAATTGTCTGGGGGTACGTTTCATGAAAAAAGCAAAATTTTGAAAGAATTATTCAAAGATTAATGTGCACAAGTAATGCTTTTATCAATTGTTTCTGCTCCTTTATTGTCTGTGTTTTGGTCCGGAGATCTTTCCAAAATTCCATCAATGACGGGAAAGTGCTTTCTCATAAATAAGGGGAAATTCTGTCAATGGCGGGGACGCAATTTTTTTATAAATATGGAGAAAATTTGGTCAATGGCGGGGAAGTTTTGTTTCGTAAATAAGGGGAAAATTCAGTCAATGACAGGGAAACGTTGTTTTATAAATGAGGGAACATTGCGTAAATGACAAGAGTTAAAGAAGTTGACATAAAAAATATTGTCTTAAAGAAATTTTTGAATAACTTCAAACTTTTTGAAAAATATAATTTGGATAATTTTATTCATTCAGTCGAAATCTGACATTAACAATGGACAATATTGGATTAATCTCATGATCACTAGGCCCTATTTCATAACAAAGGTATGAATAACTGGTCACAATATTGTTATACCTTTGTTCGGTGTTTGTGCATCATTGTACATGATGAAGTTCAGTGCACAAACACAAAGTTGTAACTAGATTGAACTTAAAACTTAAATTCATCCATTAAACTTGGAGAGGGTTGACATGTTTTACAATGTGTTTATTATAAAAAATAGTTTTGCTGACACTTGTTGCAAAATGATTAATTTGTGCCTTAGGGCCAGTGAGCATGATGGCAGAGCAAGTAAAAATGGAAACTACATGCATGACTGAGCCAGCAGAAAAAAAATCCTATATTGTTGAGACCTGCAACAAGGTCCTAATGAGGATCCAGCCTGTGTGTTTGTTCAGAGGCTAACGGGATTACGCCTGCATTTCACTAAAATGGAAATGTTTTCATATAACCACTCCTGGAAATTTTTCCCATCGCAAATGGCTTGTGATTGCAGCATGTGTATGTTGCCTAGCAACTCCAGATGGATGTGCATTAGGTAAATCATTTTACGCCGTGTGAAAATTCAGAAAGGCGCTGAAAGGTATTTTCACAGCATTTATAGGTGTCCATCTTTCAAGCGGTTGTCTCATTGAAGCAAATTTAACAGTGGAGAAGGAGAATGTTTCCATTGCTCACGCTGGACTGTAATTGAAAGGAACAGAGAAAAGGATCATCTGGACTTGCTAACACCCAGGACGAAAACTTGGACCGTTGAGATGAAAGAGGTGAGCAATGTTTTCCAGTTCCACTTTAATTGCGTTTTAAAATTAAAAGAAACAATAAGGCCCCGCTCTGTTCTGCTTTCCAAAGAAAGCACCGAACTGAACGTGGGGTAAATGTGGTCACCTTGGACGAAGAATGGACTTGGTCTCGACACAGCGGAGTTGGTTGCAAATCACAAAAGCAGTTTGGCAGAAAGGACGAGGCTGGTGTCACTCTTCAACCCTGGAGAATCCAGAATATATTCCAATTTACGTGAGTCAAATCCGGATTAGGCGAACATGATTGTTTACAGTGTTTTCACTGAGTTGTTAAGCTACCAGAATAAACTCTTTCAGTGAGATCATTACTTCTTTGAAAACCTTAAACTTCAAGAGGAATAATTATACAAACTAATAGTTATGCATCAGTCACTAAAAATGTCCTACTTCATTATAAGCCTTTCATATTGAGCTCTTATTAGTTTCAAGACATCACTCTATCTCAGTCTGATTACTGATGTCTACTGCAAAGGAAAAGTGGAAAGCAAGAAAATGGCAAGCTCCAATTGGATTCCTCAACAGCAACACAACTTTTGGCAGGCTGTTATCACACACTCCATCAAAAATAATCACTGGATTTAATCTTTTGCATGAAATTGTGAAATTATCCATACTTACGTCACGTGTAGTTCTGCAGTGGTGATTTATTTTTGTAGGGCGACCCAGAAGCATCATCCTGGATCTCTCGACAAAAATAGGACTTTTCCATTGACTTTTCTGATTGATTATTGAAGAAAATAAGCTCTGTGGCCAACAGACGTTTATGATTCTCACAAGTTTTGTCCATCAAGATAATCTTCACAAATCGACACAACCTTTATGAGTTTTGAGACCTCAAACAATCGCCTGAAGTAAGAAGCTAAAGTTAGGCTACAAGGAAACAATACCATGGTCTCATCATTTTAGCATCACTAGCTTTAAGCTCCACTCTTTCAGTCTTAAAGGGTTACTATGTCATTAAAGGGGTCATGAACTGGCTTTTTAAATTTTATTATATTGTTGTCTGAGGTCAACTTATGACGTTCGCTTGGT
>JAOTRC010000043.1:5144523-5158556 GCA_027497675.1 Cyprinella lutrensis
AAATTTAACCCAACGGCTGGGTTACTCCATATTTGACCCAAAGTTGGGTTAAAACAACCCAGCATTTTTTAGAGTGTGGGAGACCTTTTCAAAAAATAAATAAATAAATAAATAAAATTAAAACTATTGTATATTATTATTATTAGTTGTGGAAATATAGTGATTTGTATTTATTTATTTTGCTGTAATAAAAAAAAAAAAAGACAGATTATTTGGTCTATGTTTTCCAGCTGTTGTGCAGTGGATAGTATGGAGATGAGCTGAGATTATGTAATGAAAATATTTAAGTTTAAAATACTTCAATTCTGTGATTTCATTTAAATGTGTTAAATGTATGATCATTACTCACCTTCATAAATATAGACACTATCACCAAGCCATTCGGACTCTTAGCAGCTTCTGTGTAGTTTGTGTACAGTTCGTGGTTGTAATGTATAAGCTGCACCTGTATAATTAAAATAAGACAAAATGGACAATTATAAGGTTTTTACAGTGCAATGACAGTAATTATTCTCTATTTGCTCACTCTGAAGGACAAACGAGTGTCAGCATTAATACATGGCAAAAGGAAACTCATTACAAGTATTGTTTTTTTGCCATCCCCAAAACACAAAAATACATAAATAAATAAAATAATTGTGTCCATGTCAACTGAGTGTCAGCTATGCAGGTGTTTAGTCCAACTTTCTCTTGGCTTTTATGAAATAAGAAGATATAATTAGGAATAATTACTGATTGATAATACTTTGAAAGTATTACTGAAATATACTGTAATTACTGAAAATCCGGTTTTCATACAGTGCGGATTTAATCGTAAAGCCTATTTTCACCTCAAGTAAAGTTTGAATGAGCTGAGAGTCCAAAAGTTTTTGACATTACAGATGGCTCTGAATCACAATCACAGGTAAACAGCTGCTTCACTCTATGTTTGAACAATTTGAATTCATTGTGAAGCACAGCTAATCTTCCACCGGTGAATCGCTTGAATGCACGCTGTCCCTGTGAAAGAGCTTTAAAACTTAGGGAGTTTAGACTGGTGAAGAGGACACAAATTCTTCTCCGTGAACACCACAGAAAGGAAGCAGAGACAACAAATGTAGAGATTACCTTGAGCAGTGCACGACAATTGTAAAATAACTTTTTCTAGAGGAAAGAAAGGGTCCCCTCCAAGGTCTTATTTAACTTCAGAACACTGTAAACAATTTGAGGACCATTTCTGGGAACATCCTTTTTAATCAGAAAAATGATCAATTCGTTACCAAGCCCCGTTTAGCCTGCTGTGTGTGTGTTTAAATAAATACATTAAAAACTGTGGCTGATAGTAATTATGAAATATGCAAAAGGGGGAGCCAGGGAGTGACAGATCGTCAATAAACTTAATCAAGTGTGGAGGAACGCGATTACAGAGTGAATGTTAATTTGATTAGATTTTTTTTTGGAGGGGGGTGTGGGGGCAGGGGGAGCCAGATCTTTCCCTAAAGGGTAGTCGGAAGCGAATGAACGCCAAACTTTTAGTCAGATGACATTAAAGCCTCTTTAAAAAGTCCCATTATATATGTGAAAAGCTTAAGTTCTCATCTCCCTGCATCCGTTTGGTTCTGTGAAATCTGCAGATGGTGGAGTGGTGTCGAACATTAGCAGGAAATGTTCAGTGCGTCTTTGCACACAGAAGGATCTGTCAGAGCGAGAGAGGAGAGGTGTCTCTGCTTCGATGGGAGACAGCTTATGCCTCTGGTGGGCCCCCTGACAAGCTCTTTATTGTCTGATAGCTAGCTTAGGCCTACCATGGGCGAAATATGAAGACAGCAAGTCGATAGCAAAAAGAGGGGTGGACAGCGCTAACAGGGCAAATGAAAAGCAGTCGTCTGGAACCGCCATCCAATAGTGGATGCTCTCGAAGCAAATAAAAAAACGGAAAGCATGGGAGTACGGAGAACAATCCTTATTTAACTACATTAAGATGTCCTGTGAAAGGAGAATGTAGCTGGTGAAAGCTGGCAGACTGGAGCTCAGCTAACTTTACCCGTAGCAATGTAGTGTGTTAGCATGGATTTTATTAGGATGGGGCAGAGAGAGCCGTTATGCAATACAGTGAAATTAGTTTTGGTGGAAGTTTGATGGTTTCCAATTTTATACAGCACTATTTAGATGGTCCTTTGCTATATTTAGGACATATGAAAATGGGATTTTAACGAGCAAATATACGGTGGCATCTAAGCACTGAACAGTGATGGTAAATTGTTATTTTGCTACCATTGATAATTAGAAATTAATGAAAGGGTGAGAGAGGGATCTAAAACAGAAGTGTGGGCTATTAGACGATTCTGCAAATCACCACATATGGTGTTTGTTTATTAGTTCAATATAATACTATGTGGAAATAAAATGTATTACCGCTTAATGTTTTTTATGCAATTGTGATTGTGGCGAGCAGGACGAGGTCGAAGGGCGTGAGAGGAAGGTGTGATGATAAGCGACACCTGTGAGACGCACCGGTCTCGCATCTCTCACAGAGCGACGACAGTGCAGATCAAGAGAGGAACAGGCCTGAACTTACGTTGTGTTTTGGGCTGCTGGCTTTATTTTCATTTTTGCATATACTTTCATTTTGTATTTGATTATTTTATTATTAAACTTGTAGAAAGTTCGCAGGTTCCTGCCTTCTTCTTCCCATAACAAGGAACCCCCGTTACAGTGATGTATTTGGGAAGTTCACCCCAAAATTAAATTTAAACAGTTTGGAACAACATGAGAGTGAGTAAATGATGACAATTTATATTTTTGGGTGAACTATCAATTTTATTTATCTAGAAATGATGGGTAAAACGCTGAACACATGTATTCCCCCAGAATGATTATATAGTTTATTAGGAGTCAATGAAGCCTGTGAAATGGAAACAGACAAACATTACGGACTGATCTCATGAAATGGTGTATGTATGACACGCCAATTCGTATTTTTCCATTTTCGGCGTGCTATCAACATGCATAATCGCTTTTCAGCGCGTTTATGAACGCTGTTGACTTAACTTTACATTACTGTATATATAAATATATGACCTACCCCAACCCCGTCCCTAAACCTATCCGTCACTGGGGTTAATACCATTTATGAGTCTTCCCCTACCATCCTAGGAAAAATAATATCACTCCCCAGATGTAGATCTACATTTTGCTTCATTTCGCTCGGACATTTAACGGCGCGTACATACACACGGAATCACGCGGACATTTAACTGCGTAGACATACACGCGGATAGCTCAAAATGCGTAGATAACACACCACTTGAAAGTGGCGTGTATGTTTGCTCAAAAGTCATAATGCCATGTTGAATATTAAATCTTTCTGGAAAGCTTTCCAGCTGTTTGCATTCTAGTAAGAGTATCTAAAATGCAATACAAACAAGTTGTTTTGTTTTTCCCAAGGGAAAATAAAGAATGGAGGGAAAAACCTTTGCAGTTTTTTTTTTTAAGTGAAGTTTCTGAGAAACACCTTGAGGTGTTTCTTAACAGTCATTTCATCACTGGTGTTTCATTTTCAGCTGGTGAATAAGACTGGCCATATCAGATCTGGGAGAATGATGCATGTATCAACTCAAAGGTGTTGCAATGCATCTGCATAGAAGCAACTTCCTTGTGGCTGCTGTGAGCATCAGTCAAACATAATATTTTATTACTATAGAACAAATAAGAGAAGAGAAAGGCAGACGTCTTGAATGATACAGAGACAGACATCCAAATAAATCTTAAAATCTTTACAAATATTGGATGCGCAAATCCTAAACTTACACTTTAAAGCTTTGACTATTTTTTGCTGCCTTAGCGAGCATTGCTGTTTCCATCTGGGAATGTGAATCCAGTTATACATTTGTCTTTATTGTCTTCCCTTCATTCTGTTTTACTTGTTCTTTTCCTCTCTTCTTTGTGATTGAAATCGGTTGTTCACCTGCTCTCTCATTACCCCTCCTCCCCACATCCACCTTCCACCTGAAATTGGTTGTTGCTTTTTTTTCTGCTTAACCCGATCTAACAGAAATAACCGAGCACAAGCCGGCAGCTCCTGTGCCTTTATTTCCCTGGCCCTCTTTAATATGAGTGTAATTGATCTTTGGCTCCGTTGCCCTGCTCTTTAATGTGCACATGTTCAGGCCTGAACGGATGCCAGCTTAAAAATACTTGGCTGTTCAATACAGAGTAGATTGATTATGAAATGACAAAGAGAAGATGTGTAAATGCAATAGTCCTTCTTTCGATAGATTCGTCAGTGGGATATTGCTTAGTTTACGTGAGCTGTGAATGGGATTTTGCAGTTTCAGAGTTGAATGTGATATTAGATTTTAAAAAAATCAAAGAAAACACGTTTTTCCATCCTGCATGTCCAATGTCTGATTCACAAGCAAATGACTCTTATGAGCGGATTCTTTTTTAGTCAAAAAAAGTGTAATACAACCTGCGTTTTGCAAAAGACTTACTTTAATAAATCGTTCAAACAATGACTTTGAAATAAGTCTGTCAGACTGTTTGGACTTAATTGCTTACTGAACTAAAACTTATGATTACGTTAAATAATCTCAAAGCAAATTTTAGTGTACTTAAAAAGATAGTCCACTTTGAAATAAATTTTTGGTATGTTTTAGCTCCGCAGTTGTTTCAGTTTTGACATTTTTAGGTCAAACCGTTCGTGTCCATCAGTCATATAATGGAGGTCTATGGTCACCACCTTAAAGAGCATGCACCAAGAAGTCCAAATTAAACATGATTGAATGACTCTTAAATTTAAGTACACATTGATGGCCTAAGACACGAAATGAGCGGTTTGTGTGAGAAAACGAACAGTATTTATATCGTTTTTACCTCATGTAACCACAGCCACATCCAAGTGATGTGAGTGACTTTTTTTTAATGAAAATTAATTGCATTGAAGAAATGTAGATTTTTGTTTGTATGTGCTGTCAATTATAATTCTTAGAAATAAAATAAAATTGGCAAAAACTGGTGTCGACAGGAATCGGAAATTGGAATCGGCCAAGAAAGTTGCAATCGATGCGTCTGTACTTTTTTATTTTATTTTTACAATGAGCAGTAAATCAGCAGAAAAAAAAATAAATAAATAACTGTCAAAAATATTGCTAAAAAAATATTAACACCTAATGTGCATTTAGTTAGTTTGCGGTGGCCAACGGCATTATTTACAGAGCGGAACGATGGATATAACACTGAAATAGACCTGCAAATAATCATGCTCTATGAGACACACACAATATTTGCTGTCTCTAGAGTGCGTCTCAAGTGTGGTTGTGCAGTTGTAATATAGATCAGACCAATTGCATTATGTAAGCTGTTTTGGTTTTTCATGTTTGTTCAGTTGTTGTTTTGCGTCATACCTTGAGGTTTACGTTTTTCCCTCTTAAGATCTTAAATCTTAATCTTCTCTGTTTATGAATCGCATGTCGTGTGAAGCTTGTTTGTGCGTTACATCCTCACTTCTCATGAAGGGATCCCATGCTCTGGGAACCTCTGTTGATAGAAAAGTAAATGATATTGGAGTGGTCGTTCATCACCAAACCTATTTTTATCCAGTTTCTCAGGGCCCTTTTCCTCAGAAAAGTGAACGTTTGCCATGTCACACGCTCATGGAGAAACACGTAAGTTGTGTAAACATCATTTCTGTCATGAAGCTCAATTACTTTCCAGCAAGAGGAACTGTTGTTTGGTGTTGAAGGATAGCAGATCATATTCGTTGTTGGGAATACATTTTGGGTGGTAACTTTGTTCCAGTGATCAAGCGCTGCGCCGATCTCACGAGCAGGTTAGTCTCCTGGCTCAGGTTGTGGGGAGCTCGCTCTCACAGGCCTGAACTAGCCCCATGATTAATTGCTGGCAAGCTGAACTGTTGGGGATCTTGCGTCAATAAATCGTCATGAAGGCAACTCTCCCGCTTCAAACATAAACACAAAGACGGGCCGGGTTGTGACTGAAGCCTGGCCAGTGCTAGTTAGGGCTCTACAGTCCCTTTGAGGCGCTAGCGCAGTTTATTTAACACCCAAATTTTATTAGAGGAGATCTAGCCACATGTCTCTCTGGGCTCTTTAATCTCACTAAAGCCAAGGCCTGGGTTTGTAAAGTCTAAGAGTTGTCCTTGTCTCAAACAAATGAGGGCGAATTTATTTAATTCAATTTCAAACCCAGTGACTTTTTTGCTGTTTTTGCTGTTAGCTGTCCTTTTTGTGTTGTTTTCTTTCCAGATCATGGTTTCATTCTCTGTTATTAAGCGTTTGCTTTTGGGTGGTCTCTGTTTTAAAAACCTATATAGATGGGTCTTATAGAAAAATTCAAATGTTGATTGATTGTCAACGAATATTGTTGTGTTATTGTGATTTGATTTATTTTCAATATATCTACGCTACCTATGATTTAAGGTTAATTTTTTTTTTTAAAGAAATTGCTTTTATTCACACTCTAAGGCCCTGTTTACACGAGAACGCTTGCGGGTGAAAATTTTAAAATATTTAATCGGATGTGCCTTTCGTTTACATGGCGATGGCTTTTTGCCCCAAAACCTTGTTTCAACCTAAATGTGGGTCAATTTGAAGTTGGGTTAACATTTTAAATGACATTTTTTTTAAACCCAACATTTGGGTTTGTCCATATTTGACCAAAATTTGGGTTGAAACAACCCAGAGTACATCGAGGACACAAAAACATCAAAAGTGCAAAAAGACATTTATTTTGTTAAATGCAAAATTATTTGTATTTTTCCAAATAAATGCTGTTTTTTTTTTTGCTTTTTACTGGATAAATGGCTGCTGAAAAATCAACGTTGCCATCACAGGAACATATATTCAAATAGAAAAAAGTTATTTTGAATTGTAATAATATTTTAAACCAATGCAGCATTGGTGAGCATAAGGAACATCTTTCAAAAAACATTTAAATAGTCTCAATGACCCAAAACTTTTAAATGGTATAAGTTTACAGTTCAAGTTTCCTTCATCACTCAAATTCCTTGCATTTTTCAAATATTTAAACATTTAAGTAAAACCTTATGTTGGTAAATATTATATTGTTCTGAATTTTGTATATACTGTTATACTGGTACATTCAAATTAAATATAATTGATATCCATTTGGTGAACAAATATGTGGAAAACGTTATTTTTATCTACTTTTTTAGTTCTTTGCTACTGGAACACGGTGCCTGATTGAAATTGTTTTTGGGTTTTTTTGGTTTGGTTTGCCTTGTCCTTATACAAGTATATAAAATACTGTGCTAAAACATCTATCATCATAGGGTTTGAATATTTGTAGCCTTTCTCCTGTTGATTTGAGCTCACTACTCGTAGCTAACCTACACTCCTACATTCCTTTCCTTTTGGAGAGGTAATGCTCGCTGGAGGTGAATGCTACAGTACATTCATGCAGAAGGATCTTGAAGGAAAGTGAATCAGATGCTATCGCACGCACAGATGCACTGAAACCCCAAATATCCCTCGATCCTTTTTCGGCTCCACTTCGGTAGCAGATGGTTTTGAATAATTCATGACAAGTTTGTGGGTAGCGTTCAGCATCACATTTATCCTGAGGACTGTTAGAGTTCATCATTTTCTCAAAAAACGTTCTCCTCATCCCAAAAATGACACAAGTGCGGCGTGATGTCCTTAAGTGCGGCAATTTCCCCAGAACTGTAGTGTGGATCTTACAAGATCTTTTTTTTTGTATTGTAACATGGAAATCTACAGAGCTTTTTGCATAAAATTGCCTTAAGTGTCTGTTATTCTTACTTTTGCTTTTAAAATTACCACAATAAATGGAGATGGGTTCAATAATTTAAAAAAAAGAGTTACAAATATGCTCTGTCAAATATGTAGAAGAATGGAAAGTTGGGAAGAAGGTGTATTTGAGAATTAATTTGAGACAAGTCTGAGACAATTACTGAAATTGCTTTAATTCAGTTTTTGGTAACTTTATTTTAAGGTGACGTAGTTACACATTACTACTTACTAAATAATAACAGTACATTTTGCCGTTTAATTACGTAACTAACCCTAACTTTAACTCTGTAGTAAGTAAAATAATAATGCACACTCTAAAATTGCTGGGTTGTTTTAACCCAACTTTGGGTCAAATATGTACTCACCCAGCCATTGGGTTAATTTTTTTAATTACATTTTTAACCCAGCGTTTGGGTTTGTCCATATTTGACCCAAAGTTAGGTTAAAACAACCCAGCATTTTTAGAGTGTGGTTCATTTATATTATTCAGTGCAATGTAACTACATCACCTTAAAATAAAGTGTAACCTAGTGTTTTTATAATTTGTAAACAGCATAACAATTTGACTAAAGTTGTATTGAATAAAGGGTATCACTTTATTTTACTGTGCTATTCCCTATGTACACACTATGTACAGTACGTATTATAGTTATTACTATAACTGGGTAATAACTACGTTCTAACCCTGGAGTTAACCTTAATCCATGTAGTTAGTTACCTTATATTAATCTGTATTTTCTTAGGTAAGTGCGCATAAAGTGCAACCGGAAAAAGTATGACTTTCAGAATATCTTCTTTTGGCCCCTTTCTGCAGTATTTCAAATAATCAAATGTCACATTTTACATGTCATATCTTTTGTTTTATACTTTTTAAATCTTAAAACTGCTTATTTACCAAGGAAACCAACAAGAAGTCGTCTCAAACGGCATCTGTCAGGGCTAGTGTCAAAGTGAATTATAATGGAGGCCAGTGTGTTTGTTTAAAGTGTGCAGTGGTCTGTATTACTTGCGTAAAACTGTAATCAGGAGGTGATTTTCTGGGGGTTTTGTGGGTAAATCAGTGTGAATATTAGTCTGTGGTCTATGAAGTGTAGAATTAGTGTTGTAAGGTCACCAAAATGTCATTGCTATTACCAAACAAGTGCTCTGGAAAATTTGCCGCTGTGGAAAGATAGATGAGTCGGCGGAAGCCAGAGAGGGGAGGACTAGTTTAAACAAAACCCCTTCAGAACAATAGAAATGAAGAGAGAGTAATGAGATTTATATGCTGTCATTGTCTCATTTTTTTTTCGTTTTCCATATCCAATTCGGCTAATCCAATTCGGGGTGAAATATACCCGCGTTCTGGCTTTGTATTGAATTTAAGAAACGCCCCGGGTTCCGCTTTGCCAAAAGGGACGTTTATCGTTCATTTATGAGTTTTTCAAAATGCAATATGACTGTTATGAATAGGCACTCAAAGCTTATCCTCTGTGTGTTTACGGATTTCTCATCTATAGATGGCATGCTTGTCATTTTTTATTTTCATATTGAGGCATTATCACATTCCACTCATTTTTTCAGATGGCATCACACACACACACACAATTACGCAGACCTATTTGTAAACCCAACGTCTGGCCCTCATGTGCCACATGAATCTGGCAGGAAAGAGCAGCTAATTGCAAAGTTAAGAGCATTTTGACTTAGCCTGGCACTTGCTGTGCACGCCATTTAAAACGTGTTTTATAGCCGCATCTAACACACATCAAGGCACACGTATGCTAGTTTGTCTCGCAGACGAGTTCGATTACAGCTTCAGAGACCAGAGCGAGCAGCCAATCTTGATGAGGCACGCCGCACCATTACGAGGCAGACGGCTGGCCAAACCCACCAGCCCGCCACTGCTAGGGCCGTGTTGTTAACCAGCGCTTGTGGGAAATTCACCAGCTTCAAAGCCCCGGAGCCAGATGTGACGAGATGTTTTCTTTAAATAATCCTCAACATCTCTTGTTATTTTACGAGCAGGCTTGTTTCACAGGCCACCACAGTTTGTTTCCATTTCCTCTGTGAATTGTGCAAGCTTGTGTTAGTGTGCTTTGTGTTCAGGAACGCCACAATTCAGTCATGTCAGAGAGGAGGTTTAAAACGTTTTGTTTGAAGGGGTCATATCATGACTAATCAAATATTTTTTAATCAAATGAAATCCGACATTGAAACTTTCAGAGCTCAAAGCTTCTTTCCAAGCGAAACTAAGCCACACAGATGACAATTTTTTTAGGAGAATGCCTTTTTAAATTCCTTTTCATTTGGCGTTGAGAAGCAAACAGGATGTAGAATTGCTATTCAAATTTGAATGTAAGGAAGTAGAATTGAAATTGTAAGAAATTCATATAGCAAACTTTTAACTAGCAAAGTTTGTCATGCCAAACTCTGAATACTGACTTGACAAAGCCTAGTTTTAAAGTTTAAAAAGATTTGAAGGTTAGGATAGACAGACAGACACACACACAGACGGACGGACAGACACACAGATGGACACACAGACACACAGACAGACAGACAGATGGACAGATAGACAGACAGACACACACACAGAGACAGACGGACAGACAGACAGACACACAGACGCACAGACAGAGACACAGACGGACACACAGACGGACGGACAGACAGACGCACAGACAGACAGACAGACAGACACACACACACACACAGATGGACAAACAGACACACAGACGGACAGACAGACACACAGATGGACAGACAGATGGACAGACACACAGATGGACAGATAGACACACAGACGGACAGATGGACAGACAGACAGACACACAGACGGACAGACAGACGCACAGACAGACAGACAGACAGACACACAGACGGACAGACAGACAAACAGACAGACACACAGATTGACAGACAGACACACAGACGGACAGACAGACACACAGACGGACACACAGATGGACAGACAGACAGACGGACAGACGGACGGACAGACAGACAGACAGACGGACAGACAGCCAGACGGACAGACACACAGACGGACACACAGACAGACAGACGGACAGACGGACAGACAGCCAGACGGACAGACACACAGACAGACACACAGACAGACGGACAGACGGACAGACGGACAGAAAGCCAGACGGACAGACACACAGACAGACAGACAGACAGACACACAGACAGGCAGACAGATACATTTGTAGTAGCTTATATTTCATCACATTTAGTAAATTAGGACTATATGGAATTAATTCCTCTTTCTGTCATTCAACTTCCTAAACAGTCGAAAGATTTATATTACTTCTAAACAAGAATGTTATTTATTTTTAACAATATCATTTGATATTTTCAGTCAAATCCTCTGAGTTTGTTTCTTTACTTTTTTTTAGCATTGATAGTTTTGTGAATCGTTACTCTTAGGACCGACCCACCAGAGTAAAAAAAAAAACCTGTTTAATTATAACAGTCATAAAAAACTGAATTTAATTTGGATAACAAACAGACTAAAATTCTAATTAGATCACAGAAGAAAACAACAACAACGAAATGATTAAAAAAATAGGTGCTATGACCCCTTTTAAGAAAGTTCTGGCTGAAGTGTATAAACACTAATCTAACACCAATTACTCTTTATCTATCCTGAGGTTTGTTTTGCTTCTTGTGCATGATGCCAGAAACGCGTAATATTCTCCTGTTTGTGTTTAGGCTGTGATATTTGTGCAGATGACTCAACGAATAAAGACAATTAAGGGTTGAAGTTAGGTGAAGTCCCTTGCCTACCTTCAGCAAACGTCAGGTCAGTTTTATTTGTGTAGCGCTTTTCACAAGATGTTTTGTTTCAAAGCAGCTTTACAGAAGAACAGAAGTGCCTCAATACCTCCAGTGAGCAAGCCAGATGAAACTGTTGCTTAGGTTCTTTTGACAGCATAGGAAAAAAAGGCTTGGGAAACAGTCTTTATCACTAGTTTTGGAAGTGCTTTTCACCTTGTCTCCATTGAGATTAAAAAAAAAAAGATTCAGTAAAGAGTTCTGTATCTTGAATCAAAGAAAAAGTTCTTGAATGTTGGTAAAAAGTCACAAGACTATATCATTTATTCAAAGGGATGTGCTTGAAGCCGAATACCATGTCTGCCGATCTCTCATTAATTGTCTGTTAAGCCTCTGTAGGCTACAGATCACCAAGATAAACAGTCTTGTTATCATTATGAACTTGTTTAACATTCAATACACATGCATGAAGTTCAAAACAAGAAGGGTATAGCCTTATAAAAAACGTTAATATCACGGTTCCTGCGGTTACTTGCAATCCTCCTGCTGTGTCCCCTGTCGTCTACACCAGTGCAAGTTTGTGAAAGCAGTTGTATCAACACGGAAGGGGGATTGTTCTTTACAACAATCAATACTACATTAATTTGCAGTTGAATGTCTTTAATAATAGTATCAATATGTTGCATAACTACAGTCCTGTAATTCAGGTATAACAGCCGGAAAAAAATGCTTTTTTTCAAAAACAATTATCTAAATCTCGAAGATCGGATCGAATAATGATAATCGATTCAAGATCTTCTGAATCGGTATCGAGTTGATTCTTGAAATTTGAATCGAAACCCAGCTCTAATATTGTATTAAAAACTGCATATGTGTTGTTCTGTACATCTTCCCATATTTGCCTCAGAAGCATCTGTATGACAAGTAATGTAAACATGACGCAACAGGTCCCTCGCTTAAATGTAACTTCGCTTGTACAAACTTTATCACAGAATGTGTATGTAGTTTAAAAAAATTGCACCAACGTTAGTGTTTGTGTGTGTGTCTGTGTGTGTGTTGCACATCCATAATTTCAATGGGGACGCGATTACAACTCTATAAGTACATAAATGTATCAAATAACCATACCAAGACGTACTGGTCCATTCTCAATTGTGTTTATTCTGCCGGAGGCTCTTCGTCATCTGGGTATGATCAGAGACTATTTATATATTCCGATTCAAACGTACGCTGAATGACATTCAAAACAGCGGGTCTCTCTTGCTCTCTCAGCCCTTCTGCTTAGACCGACTACCATAGGTATCAAGTTACGCCCTCATCCAAAGGCAGGGCGGGGATTTGCAGCTCATTTGCATTTAAGGTCGTGTACACCAATTTTTAAACAGGCCCCAAAAATGACATTTTCAAATAATAAATTATATTATAATAAATTAACTGTGGGGTATTTTGAGCTGAAACTTCACAAATACATTCTGGGGACACCTGAGACCAATATTACATCTTGTAAAAAGGGGCATAATAGGTGCACTTTAAAAAAAATCTTTTATTGCTTTGTTGCTGAATAAAAGCATGACAATCTTGTGATGGTACATGAGGACATGGATATGCATTGTGATGGTGTAAATATTGGGGAAATGAGTTTGTCTAATTAAATGTCAAATCACATGTTAATCAAGTTACTTTTGAATCTCTATACTTCAATTTTTAATTTAATTAGCATATTTTTTAGATGCTTTATGATGCTTCTCCTTATTTTTAGAAAATAAACCTAAGAAGGAGCTGATCCGCATGCTTCAGCAGATGGGCTATGATTCTGACCCTGTTAAGGCATGGAAAGAGGCTCAGGAGAAGGTACGCACAGCAACTGCCTTGTGTTAAATCAAGCTTTTGTTTTCTTTGACTGTAACCTGCATCACATCAATTTTTATTGTTTGGTAGGATGTTGTTGTGGACTCTGCTGGGGAGGATGAGGAGAAAGAGGAAGATAAGTCTGGCCCTGATTATAACTATCTTCTCAGCATGCCCATGTGGTTCCTGACCAAAGAAAAGAAAGATGAGCTCTGCAGACAGAGAGATGCTAAGGTGACTATGAGTCTGTGATGGATGAAAACCGAGCTGGTGATTTAGTATAGCAGTGGAGTTTAAAAAGGTTCTCACGCTTTTGTTCTAAGATGACTGAGTTAAACACGCTCAAGGTGAAGATGCCCTCAGATCTGTGGAAAGAAGATCTGGCAGCTTTTACTGAGGAGCTGGAGGTAAATGAGATGATCATTTCACTTTACGTGTATGTAAAAACATTTGGTGTATCCTTTATCTAAAATGACACTTACTTTGTAAATAGTAGAGATAATTTGTCATTTCATAAAAATCAGGCCTTCAAGTTAGGGCTGCACGATTAATCGCACGATGTTATGCGCATCTTATCAGTAAAGCCGGTTCCTTGATTAGTAGTAAATCACCTTCACCTGCTTTCAGATGGAGCGGCATTTACTACAAAGA
>JAOTRC010000043.1:5418349-5430217 GCA_027497675.1 Cyprinella lutrensis
TAATGATTACTGTATTTATAACGAGCATTTCTCTAGTTACAGTCCCTGCATTGTAAAATGTAAATACTTGCGAGGAGTGAACATTTAGACATAGAGAAAAAGTATCAAACGTATCTTGTGCGGAAAAAGTTAGCTTTTCTTTTACACGTGTGTGAAATCCAACAATATTTAATAAAATAAAATAAAATAACGGCCGATATATCGGATTTTAAAACCCAAAAATATTTGTATCGGCCTTCAAAATCCTTTATCGGTCGGGCTTTAAACATGCACTTTATCAGAAACGCTCATCTTTATTAAGCAGTTAATTGGGGGGTGAACCAATTGACTGAAGAGTTCACCGCGGTCTCCATCTGGTCTTGTTTTGGACTGAATATTAGTGTTTTGGTCTTTTAAGGGAAAAACCTCACAGCACAATGGATTTAAACATGGTGAAATGTGTACTTTATTTAGCTGAACACTCGACGCTTATCAAGCTACCCGTCTTGTATTGACTGAAAGCTAATTTCCTATGTTAGCGGTAATGCTCTGCAAACGCTCCATAAACGACAAAATCCAGGGACAAACTTATCGGATTTCGGAACATGACGCATTTAAGGAATCTTAATTGCCGGAACATCCAGAAGGCGTTGACTGATTCTCTTTCGTGTGTGTGTGTGTGTGTGTGTGTGTGAAATCCCGCTCTTATCAGCATCACTGTGTCATTGTTTCACTAGCCTCAGAGTCGAGCACTTCAGCCAAGTCATGTTTATTCATTTACCCAGAGGGAGAGAGACAGAAGAAACACAGTGATTAATTCTAATTTGACCTTATCATAATGTAGCAGAGGCCCATTACCATGCCAATCACAAACCAGCAAAGCATGCTGGGAAGAGAGAGCGTTCTGCACTTCACGAAGTCTGTCATAATGTATATAACATATGAGTGCTTGTTTTAGGGGTGTAACGTTACGCTCATTTCATGATTCGATATCTCATACTGAACTCGCGACACCATATTATAAATTGTGATGTTGGTTAACATGCTAAATTTGATTTATTGTGTGTTTAAATTAATATTCTTGGACTTAGGACAATAGAGAACCCAGAATTAGGGATGCACGATATATCGGCCACATTATCGGTATCGACCGATAAATGATCATTTTTAATGTTATCATTATCGACCCAACAAGAACATTAAGCCGATATCTAAAAGCCGATAAATAATGTATTATTTTCTTGTGCACTGTTCAACATGATGCTTTTAAATTGCTTGAAATATGATTGAAATCACTTTAAAAAAGGAAAATCCAGTTAAAGTGCAAAATGTGCAGCGCAAGTCTGTCATATCGGCTACACAATATTAAAATAAGAACATCATAATTGTGTTTGTAACTTTTAATGAGGAGACTTTTTTTATAATCAGGCTCTCAAAAATTGTCTAAAAATTTGGATTTAGATTTATAGGCCAATATATCGGTTATCGGCTTTCAAATATAAAGAATTATCGGTTATCGTATCGGCCAAAATCGGTGCATCCCTAATAAAAACACTTACAGCGTTCTGTAATGAATTGAAATTAAGTTTTTACTCTCACCAACTTTGCTGAATTAAAGTATTAATTTCTTTTAAGCGGTAGTGTAAAACCCCATGTGGTCTCACTGTTTTCACTACTTTCTAAGTACAAGCAAGAGCTCATAGAATATCGACCTGACAATCCCCATTTGAAACAGGTTGGCAGTGGGCAGAATCGATACACATCTGGTCAAGGGAATCGCTGTAAAGGTATTTTGTATTCCATTAGTGGTCTAAGGTGCTTAACAGAAGCCATCAAAAAGGCTGTTACACGTAAGCTTTCCAAAACACTTGCGTTCTTCATGCTATTCTTAGATAACTGTGTAATTTGAGGTCAAGAATAAAAGAACGCCTGGGGCCTATTTCATGCACAGAGCTGAACTCTTTTTTTTTCTTTCCTATTTCAAAGACAGTCACTCAGCTATGCATCATCAGATGAAGATAGCTAAAATTGAAATGCCCTTTCGCATTATAGCTTTTAAGAACCGTACTTTGTACTTGACGCACAGACCTCAAAATGGGCAAAACAAAAGAACTTAAAGGCACAGAGTTCAGTACTTTGCTAATGCCTGGTGAGTAGGGTCAGGGTATTAACCTCAAAGCGTGTTCTTCAGCTGAAGTCTGCATTATACCTACATCGTTGTCGAGTTAATTACTGGGCTCGGAAGCACACAAAGCTTCCACTTCTTTTAAGTGTGACCTTATAGTGAATGTCCTGTCTTTTATACAAAAAGAAGTGCTTCTCTGATGGCTGCACAGCAAGAAATTGGTGGCAGTTTCTCCTGAATTATAAAGACATCATAATTTGAGTGAGCTCTTCCTGCGTAATTTCTGTGATTTGCTGTGCGCTCTTAAAAATTCTAGGAGTCCATCCATCTAAATTTAAAGGCTTTTCAAAACTTTCACAATTTATCAACCCAACACTTGGACTTTACTGCTGATTAGTGATAATCACATAACTGATGAGTTATGTGAATTTCAGTTCAATTTAAATCTGCAAAGTCCTCCTTACATCGCAATTACACATCCTAAATTCAGTTCAAATTCAGGAGTTTAAAGTCCCCCATAGTCAATCATTTTACCCTTCTAACCTTTGATCACCAAAATTACATTTTTTTTCTTGAAAAATGTCTTCATACCTCAAGCTTCAATGTAACTCTACACCTTTGCCTCATTTAGTATATACAGTTCTATGACTATGCAAATTAGCCCCACCTCCACTCACACAAGCTCAGAGATCCACTCATTGATGATCACACATTGATGTGATTGGTTACAAGGTAGTTTGTTGCGTCAGAAACACCAGTGCTCTTTGGTTCACTTCAGTTTTACGACAAACCGGCCATGCGCCGTCCTCTTACGTCCCTCGCTCGCCATAGCTAACTAACTAGAAATTTTTGTGTGAAATGAATTTCAAACTCTGGTGACAGCTAACGTTAGCCTTTCTCTGTTTGCGCTGTTCCGAATTAGTGGGTGTGGCTTGCGGAGCTGTGCAATGTGGTGCATTGTGGGAGTTGGTGTCTTACATACAAAGGCGCCCATCGGTTATTTTCTCGGTCAAGAGGGCACCAAATTCATAAATTTAAGACATATTAAAAACACCACATAGACAACTAAACAACATAAAACTTGATTTTCACCACAGCGGGGATTTTCAATTCAGTTTTGAATGGTGCTGACGTCACTGCTTTCAACCCAGTGGTTTTATTTTTTGGTAAATGTTTTATAAGGCAGTGTATAAGACAATTACGACTGTTAAGCTCTAAAAAGCGCTATAAATTAACAATATGTATTGCATGCTCCACCTCTTTGTCCTTTATCTTAAAATTTAGTGTATGGATGATGCATCCTGATGCAGTATTTTCTCTTTGTTTCCTATCAGATCCCACCAGTAATATTTCCATCATGAGACTGGTGTTGAAGTACCTGGACAAGATGAGGTGTTTTCGGAAACGGTCCACCATTCCTTTTCTGGTGGCTCTGATTACTTTCCTGCTCTTCATAAACCTCTACATGGAGGATGGCTACGTGCTGGTGAGTTTGTTTACCTGTTGAGCAGGTAAATTACAGAGGTCAATTTATTTACAACATCAGTGGAGCAGATAACAAGACAATAGTGGGCTTCACAACAACTCGACTACTGTTGTTGCATGTGATTTAGCATTAATTATCTCCTTGCTGAAAAGTTATTTTGTTTATATGCTTTAATTACCAAATGTTGCGTGTAAGGCTGCCAGTGCTGTGCTATGCATGTATAATTATCAGCGCTCACGATGCAGCCTATTTAAAATTTCATGATGTAGAGGCAGTCCAAATGCTGGAGACATGTTTATTATTCATGAGGCCAACTTCATGATCAAAACTTTGTGATCATAACATGTCGTGTGTGTTTGTCTGTTGAATTATTTAAAAGTTGTACCCATTTTGACTAAGTCACTTTTCTAAATAACCCCCATTTAATTGAAATACAAACACCATCACGGCCAGCAAAGATTTAGTAAAGTGTGAACAATTCATGTGTAATAAAAAGACATTGAAGCATAGCAACAATGCTATAATTTTATTAGGCTACTAGATTTTAAATTTGAGCTTGTATTTTGTAGCTTGAGCTTAATTTTTCAAGGCCTTCGTTTACAATTAAATTAAATTAAATTAAATATACATTTAAAGATGCTAACATTTAAAGATGCAAAATACATCTAATGGTGCGTTCAAGTCCTCATGGGAAGTTGTGTTTCAAGGTGCGTTCAAGTCACTTTCATGGGAGCAAGATGGCAATGTGCCTTATTTTAATTAACTTAACAAAGTTTTTAAACACTACTTCTAGAAAATGAAGATGAAATCAGATGCGTTTTATAGAGTATCTCACTATTGGATTGTCATCTGTAAAAAGAAAACGAGGAAACTACCTGTCGGAGACCATCAAGTCCATTTTTGACTTAAGTCCATTGATGCGTTTTGCTTTTTAAAGTTATTAATTTATGAAGCCTCTCTAAACTTTATCATATAGTGTTGTATTATTTTTTTTGCAGGAAATTAGCTTATTTTGTTGTAAATAAAAAAGCCTGACAATGCCTAGCCTTAAAGGGATACTTCACTTTTTTTGGAAATAGGCTCATTTTACCACTCCCCCAGAGTTAAACAGTTGGGTTTTACCATTTTCGAATGTATTCAGTCGATTTTCTGATATTTAGAAGAATATTAGTAACCAGACATTTTCTGGTCTCATTGACTTTCATTGTATATTTTTCCCTACTATGGAAGTCAATGAGACCAGAAACTGTCTGGCTACTGATATTCTTCTAAATATCAGAAAATCAGAGTTAGAGGTCATTTTTGGGCCATCTTGACACCTGACAGCTTTTATTTTTCTTTTTTTTCCCTGAAGGTTTAAGGAGTTTATGCTTAATGCCAATAAAATATGAGCCAGAAGTCGAAAAACAAAATCAGCTCAGCAAATTGAGGATGCTGCCCTCTTGATGCCTAAATTACAGAGGATGTGGATACTAATGAGCGTATGAGTTTTTGACGAGAGGGAGGCGTGTATCAGGGATGAAACATTGGAGGTTTGGAGCAACCGAGTCATAAAAAGTGGTTATTTGTGTCTCCATGTGCAATGGCCTAGGGCATACGATGTGATGCACATCCACAACCAATCAGGGTGAGTTGGCTCTTTATTAATCATACGTTACGGAGTTTCCCTCACCACTTAGGGCTCTTCTAAAGAGCCAAGCATGCTTGTCAAAAGTCAAACGTCTGCTGTGATTTTAAGACTACATTTACAGTCCAGTGTTTAACTTGAGGAAAGTTAGGCAGTACAGCACGTGCCTAACTAAACCCAACCCAAAGCTTTGGTTGAAGACTGAATGCACCCATTTCTACAGGAAGCATTCTTGTCGAATGAGCTTGGAACGGAGGGTCTGTCTCAGAGGATAGTCATTGTGAAGGATGACATCTGAGATTATAAATCAACAAGCCTCGCCGTGACTTCAGAAACCGTCTGAAACCACAAGAGCAATATACTTCACGATGGAATTCACCAAGGACCGGATCCTCACTCCACTGTCACGCAATGCTGACGGGATCCAACGAGAGATTGCGAGCTTTCTTAACACACCTCAGAGTACCCAGCAATCATTGCTCCAAATAAACATTCCATGTGGAAATTCGTGCAACTATTACATTCAATCATCACAGGCCCCGCACTTTGTATTTTAGCACAACCACCCAAGATAAATATACCCTGCGCTGTTTCAAAACAGGAATGTCAGGTATCTCTTGATTAAACAAATTAGCTAAAAAATGAACATACTATTTGGGTGTCAGGTTAACGTAGCATCAAGAACACACCTGTCTCTCCAACTTAATGTCAGAAAAAAAACACAAGTAGACAGGAAATGCATGTTCCTGACAGGAACCTAAAGAGAAGAGGCAGTCAGAGACCTTTAGAGATCAAGCTGAGGTAAAGGAGTCCTCCGCTTCACACAGGGAGTATCAGGTTCTGCCACATGGGTCAGCTAAGTCGAGTTGTGTGTACCTTCCTATTCACGTGCTGACTCTTCACATTATAGCCTCGTCACGGCCATCGATCCAATCCAACTGGGCTTCCTTACAGGCTCCTGGGTCTCAGGTTGAATCCATTTGCATCTTTGCAAAGAGGGCTAGGCGAGTGCAATGGCTGAAAAGACAAGCAAACATGACATACATTGGGTTTTGGGCTGCTTTTAATCCAAATGCACATTCAAATTGACATGATTTCCTTTGACCGTTACTGTTAAATTATAAGTTTATGAATGTATATTTGCAGTCTGCATTAAGTGCTGTGCAATAGAGTGCTGCGGGAATGATGATGGCAATTTCTTATAGGCAATTTGAACCCAGAAACGAGTTTTAGCACTTGCAGTTTTTTGAATTGTTTGGTTAAATGCCTGAAAAAAGGTCTGGTGAACACAAGCTCAAGATCTTTTCACATTTTTATACTAGGATATAAGGCACATGAGTAATAACTCCTTGGCTTTTAATTGTCTTGTGTGTAAATGGGACTACAGAGGTTGTCGAGGACATTAAACGTCATCAAGCCAAACAGGTTAACTGCTTTTACAGCCTTGTGTTTAGAATTATGATCTTAAAACTATTCTAACTCAAACTTTCAGGGAAAATGTTTTTAAATAAAGACTTAAAAGAGCTCAAAGGCTTAGTGATGGTGATGTTAAAATCATACGACCGCCATGTAGGTCCTTTAGTCTGGTGATTATGTTTAGGCTTCACAATTTGGTAAAGTGTTTATTTCTTAGTTCACGCAAAAATGACAATTACGTCAGTAATGACTCACCCTAATGTCGTTCCAAGCCCGTAAGACCTCTCTTCATCATCAGAACACAGTTATATTTTAGATTTAGTCCGAGAGCTTTCTGTCCCGAAAATGTATGAACGGTAAACTGTCCTTGTCCAAAAAGGAAATAAAGATATCATCAAAGTAGTCAATGTGACATCAGTGGGTTAGTTACAATTTTTTGAAGCATCGAAAATACAATTTGGTCCAAAAATAACAAAAACTACAACTTTATTCAGCAGTATTTTATATCAACTTTATAACGAAGCTTGGGCGCACCAGATACACGTCAGCAGCGTCGCTGAACATGTTGACAACAGAACTGGAAGACAATACAATGCTGAATAAAGTTGTAGTTTTCGATATTTTTGGACCAAAATTTATTTTCAATGCTTCAAAACATTCTAACTAACCCACTGATGTCACATGGACTACTTTGATGATGTCTTGATTTCCTTTCTGGACAAGGACAGTCTACCGTACATACATTTCCAATGGAGGGACAGAAAACTCTCGACTAAATCTAAAATATCTTAAACTGTGTTCTGAAGATGAACGGAGGTCTTACAGGCTTGGAACGACATGAGGGTGAGTCATTAATGACATAATTTGAACTTTTTGGGTGAACTACCCCTTTAAGACTAAGAACAAAACATGCAAGAATCATATTGGGGGTTAGTCAAGGCTTCCAGGGGGATGGTAATTTCCAGGTTAAGTCCCAAAATCAAAGTCCACTGTTGGAAATGAAGGTGGCTTAAGTATTTATGCAATATATACCTTTATTCAAAACAACGTGAGATTGAGTTGAGCATCTCTCGACGCCAAAGAAGAAACGTGAGAGGCTTTGGTGGGAAGGAACAAAGACAGCCAAAATCATCCTCCACCAGGACTGATCCTCTAAACATCTCTTTTCCTTCTTATTGGAGATCTGGGAAGCTCGTCTGTGCCGTCTCATCAGGGGAGGAAATGGTTGATTTGATGTGGCGTCGGGCCGTGGGCTTGGATCCTTTCCCACCCTCTGTCAGAAGGGTCGTACTAAGAGGAAGCGCCGAGGGAATCGCTGCGGGGCCTCCATCCAAATGAGACACCCCATATCCTCCTACGCTGTTCACGGTTCCACTTCAGGGTCACTTGATCCGAATCGCAGAAAGCGACACAGTCTGCAAATGTGCTCAGAGTTACGTAATAGCATGATTCAGGAGTATGTGTGGTGGATTTGGATTTGGATTTGGTGGTAGGGGGTTTCGCGACACACGATGATGCAATCCCGTGACTCTGAACCGGCACGCATGCCGTTCACAGGCCGCTTTCCACTCCATTCTGTGCCTGCATGTCTAAGTCTTGGATTCCAGGCTGCAGGAAAACACATTTTAGTGCATTCCCATAGTGGTCGTGGAATTGTTATTGCCCTCATCTTTTCCAGGGTTCCTGCTGATGCTGTTGTCTGATGGCGGTTTGTCAGCCGAGTGACAATTCCTGCTTAATTTCAAGAGGAAGCCCGAATGCCCTCAAACATGTCCGCTGATAGCTTTGTTCCTCGGCCAAGAGCGAAAGGTTCAGCTCAGCTGTGGAGCTGCTCCCCAGAGCCAAAGCTTCACAGAAGCAATTAACCATGGGTAGTTTGGCTTAATGAATACTATCAATTACAAAGCCTCTGTACTTAAAAAGCTGGAAAAACTCTGCGACCGTGTGGTATTTCGCATGAGGGAAAACGTAAAACATTCTGCGAGATTATTTTTAGCAGTTTTGTGTGGTTTAAGATTAATGTTTTGTAATAAAACTACAATCTACAGCTAATGTGCATGATCTCTAAATCGAACGAGGTTAATGAACACAAACCCAATGCTAAAAGGCTGTTGACCTGCAATATGAGTTGCCAAATGGACTCAAAGATGTGACTTGTTTGTTGAGTTTGCTTTTTTTTATTAGTTTCAGATCTGTACACTTTCAGGAGGCAGGAGCTGAGAGTCTGGAACATTCATTCCGCAACTGCCGGTGCTGCTGGAAATAAGTCAAATTAAGAGGCATTAAGCAATTTTGGTTTCCTAATTAACACAGATTTATTGGTAAATTTTCTCCATTCAATATTTCCTGTCTTAAACCAAGCCACAGATTTAAGCGTCGCCTTCCTTTACTGTCTGAGATCTGACACGCAAACGGCGAACTGCACCGGAAATACTATTGTAATTGATTTTGCATGTGTATATGACACAGAAAATGAAAAATTACCAATATTTATTTAATCGCTACCCTTCCTGTTATATTGACCTGACACAAAACAAGCAAAAATAGTGTTTTACTTGGACTGCATATCAATAGTGTTTCATTTCTAGAATTCTAGCTTTTTTTTGGCAGGAACAGCACATTTTTAATAATACCTGATCTAAATCACATGCAAACTTTTTTTTTTTTAATGTGAACTATCCAGCAGGATGAGGAGGGGGAAACTGAACAACAAAAAGATCGAGCTAGTCAAAGGTATGAGATCACTGTTCCAAAAAAAAGTAAAAAAAGTGCTGCAATTATAGAAGGAAAATAAAATACGAACGCAAGTGCAAATTACTCTGATAGAAGGTGAGATACGAGATGAAAACGAACTAAACAACATGCAGCTGTGACTCAATTTTAACAAATAGACAAAAAGTGTGTTTTTTACAGACACAAGCACACATGCACTTTTATAAGCCTATATAAAGTCTTGAGCTGTAGTTAATTGCATTTCCGCTAAAACCAAAATTA
Source organism: Cyprinella lutrensis (assembly GCA_027497675.1). NCBI lineage: Eukaryota > Metazoa > Chordata > Actinopteri > Cypriniformes > Leuciscidae > Cyprinella > Cyprinella lutrensis. The sequence goes on from JAOTRC010000043.1 coordinate 5,427,977, forward strand.
AATGCATGAGGAAATTGTCTCATTGTTTCATTGAAAACTTTTCCAAAACATTTATAAGACAAGAATGCAGTTAGTGGCATCATAAAACAATTGATAAACTACAACTACAGCTGGTTAATGGAAAAAACATTAAATATAACAGAGGAAAAATTAATGAAACATTGCTTTATCTTTCAACAATAGTCAAAATATCAGACAGAATCAGAATCATTGTTCTGGGAATCTGAATGCTGCTAATGTACAAAACCTACAAACCAAAACTATAAATGTTTGTTATGTTAAAAAAAGAAACCTACATTTTGAAATGTTGAATGCAGAAGAGTGTGGACGTATTGATAAAGACAAAAAAAGAAATAAACTCTGATGACCCATACAATGCCAAAATCTATATGGACTGTACATGCATGCATGCATACAACAATGCCCAAGAGAAAATGCTTGTTATAAATTATGTTTGGTCCCAGTGGAGAGAAAGAAGGCATGGCGAGGCTTCACATGAAGATAGTGCCATCTAGAGCTCTGAGTCAATATACGCCCATTAAACTGTAAGACATTTCATGTTAGTTTAACTTGGAAATGCAAGTTCACCTGCTGCCTTGAAAATCACTGTCACTTTAAAGGGAAAAGTTCCTGTTTCGATTTGATTTAATGAGCTAATTAAGTGATTCAATGCATGATGAATGATCATTATTGAGGACACCTGATGTTAACAAGCAGAATCACTGAAGGAGAAAATAACTTTTTAAGTCACCATTGTGGTGATCAGTGCTAGCTTTATTTGGGCTCTTGACCCTTACATTTATAACTTTAGATTTATTAGGCTGCTGAAACTGAGTGGAGAACAGCCAGATAAACAAAGAGAAAAGGTGATCTGATTGGTGTTGGTTGTGTTTTAACATGAAACAAAGGCAGTCTTCAAGTTGAGTGAACTGATTTTCAAGGCAGCAGGTGAACTTGCATTTCCAAGTTAAACTAACATGAAATGTCTTACAGTGTACTACAGCCATAACAAAGAGCAGAGATCATGTCTTGGACAAAGTTAAATGCACAAACCATCATCTTACAGTGGAATATAGTCTTGACTGAATAATCAAGTCTTGATTTAACATCACAATGCACCATATAGTACTGCAGATTATAGATATTACTTTGTTTTATTGTGTAAAAGAGATGCCAATTGACCAAAACAGCATTGCAAAATAAGGTGGATAAAGGTCACTAGTTGCTGGGATGCAGCTTGGCCATGAGTACGGAGCCCCCATGGTGTTGGAAAGAAATATGAGATGGGAGGAAAAATAATGCTTTTGCTTTCCTTCGAAACTTTTCACAAAACTTTTGTGTTCTTTGCAAGTGAAGGCAAAGGTTCTTGGGGGAACACCAAACATTTGTAAGAGAACACAAAAGCATTGGCAAAAATGTTTTTCTCCCATCTATTTTGTTTTACCTTCACCGCGTCCCCTTAGGGGTTCCGCACATGAGTGCCTTGGTTATCATGTATATACCACTGACTGTGTTATTAAATAACCACATGCCTTTCTCCTTACCTTTGTTTTCTATTTACAGAGCGTGACACTATGTTGTCACTTGCTAATGTTACAAAAACCATGTTCCTGTTCACCAACTAACAATCAGTCTCCTCAGAAACGCTTTGAGCATCACCGAACGCAACTGTACCCGATTTTTCATATCAACAGTAAAAGATAACCTGGCTTCTCTTGAGACTCCCCAGCTTCACAGCACAGTTAATTATATGCTAAAGCCAACACAATCTCATGAAAGTGCGTGCCTATAGCATGAATTTTATTTCTCATGCCATTTATACAGCAAAAAAAAATTTACGAGCAAATGATACGCACTATAAACCCCTTGGGTGGGATTAGGGGTGTGGAGTTCGCAAAAACTTTTTTTTGCGAATAAATGGTACGAAAAAATTAAAAATCGTGCTATAGATACACACTTTCATGAGTTCGGGCTGGCTAAAGCTCGCCTGTATATTGACGTGATCAGTTACATGGTAGTTTGTGACATAAAAAATACTGGCGATTTCAAACCGTGTTTTTTAGACTGTCTTTGGTACACTGCAGATGTAATATTTGCACACAGTTTGTCTTAAAGGGATACTCCACTTTTTTGGAAATAGGCTCATTTTACAACTCCCCCAGAATTAAACAGTTAAGCTTCACCATTTTTAAATGCATTCAGCCAATCTTCTGATATTTAATCTTTAGATCTGATATTCTA
>JAOTRC010000043.1:5557539-5568235 GCA_027497675.1 Cyprinella lutrensis
TAGAGCAACGTGTTTCCATTTTCAAAGTGTTTGACAATATTTCAGCTGTCAAACATTTAAAAGATGCTTTGAAAGTTAAAGTTACCGTTCTTGTGAAGAGCAGGTTGCACTCTGCTAGCGGGGGAGGGCGGGGCACGTGAACTGCAGTCTCCAGCAGCACAGAGCTGCCCGTGAACGCCTGCTCATAAATAATGTCGGGAAAAGAAAAACTATCGGCGAACGCGCAGCCGTGTATCGGCCGATTCCGATACACGTAAAAGCCGCAAATATCGGCCCGATATATCGGCCGGCCGATATATCGGTCGATCCCTAGACAAAACATGCCAAATTTTGAACCACCAGAGAATCACATGTTTTAAGAGGAGAGGAGAGTCTGCTGGAAAAAAGAGAATGTGACAGAGCTCGTAATAAAACAAGAATCAACATTGGCTTGGCTTTTGGAGATGCCGAAAACTAGGGGTGTCACGATTCTCTAAATCCTCAATTCGATTACATTTTCAACTCTAAGGTCATGGTTCGATTCTCGATATTTATCAATCGGCCAATCAGGATGCTCTCTGTTTTACATGCGCTTCATGAGGCAAACAGGCAAGGTCTCTCGCTCTCTCCCTCTCTACCGTGCGTGCAATACGGTTTGGAGCACAGATTTTTCTGTCTCGGGACGCACGTTCGCTCTTGCTCGCTCTAGATTCTTGCTCACTATAGATGAGATAAAAAGATTAACTAATTTGCGTGTCAGGGAGCCGCTATCAATATACCCAGAACTTCTGCGAGACTTGTCTGCAAACTGTGGCTTTTTATAAGCGCGAACGTTGTCAACATAACTCACTGGAAATCCAAAAAACAAATTTTGGGGGTTGAAGTTCTGTTCACGGGTCTCCTGTATCTGGAGTTGCTATGCTATCTTTTGAATGGCTGTAGCTAAGATAGAGGAGGTTGACCACAGAGTCGCAGCACTTTAACACGCATGTTTTTTCCGCTTGGCAAGTCGAACGGACGTGACATGGGGGCGTGGCATCATAGACGATTCCGTTTTTTTAATTGGAAGTTCGAGATTTTGAATTAATTTCGATCGATTTCGAGACACCCTTAACAAGAACTAAGGGATTTAAAACGTTAAACGGTGATGCAGAGATGGCGTTTTTAGTACTAATTTTAGTTCATTGTAAAGCATTATCTATAGTTAAGAGTCATTTTTATCCACACAATCACACTGAGAGATAAAGCACAACCAAAACAATATTCTTACACGAAATGCATGGTATGTTTTAACCGCAAGAAGGCCAAAAGTTACAAATCGCAACTTTAAACTAAAATAAAAAACTTTAACTGAAATATTTTTTTCTTTTTAAATTGACTATATGAGCCTATTTTTTTTTTTTTTAAATCACAGCAAGCTGGAAAGATGGTGGTTAAGTTACTAAAAATGTAGTAATTATAGTCTAAAGGGTTGTTCACACAGGATGTGTTCTCATTTTTAATATATTTCTAAGATGGAAAAAAATCATCAGGAACTTAATATCATTTCACACTCGCTTTCAGCTGCGTTTAAGCTTCTCCCCCATATGTCTAATACTTTATACCAACACACACACATCCCTGCTACTTCTGAAGAATCTCAGAGCTGATATTTGATGTTGGCCTACAGAGAATCTGTGAAAATGGAATAAAATATCCAACATTTCCAAAGCCAATGGCCAAAAAAATGCTCAGCTTTAAACCAGCCATGATCATTAGAATATTAAATACAACAGCTGTTCAGTGCAATTAAAGAAATCTTTAATCAATAAGCGGTCTAGATCTGCTCACTTGCTCCACATCAGCTCACGTTTAGTTTCTGATCTGGAAGTTACTCTAACGCCATCATGAGGCCAAAGCAAACCACTGCATCTCATCCAGTAATATTAGATTTTCTAGACAGAAACACCCAATGAACCACACATATTCAGACAAAAGTATTCAAAATAAATAAATTAATCAAGATTTTAGTAGACTAACTAAATCCAATGATACTTCAGACCACTACACTGTCAAAAAATTTTTTTTCAAGATTTCACATTTTTCTTTTGTCAAATCAACTTAAATGATATATTTAGTTGAGATAACTTATTATTTTGAGTTTCTGACGATTAAATTAATCTCCTTCATTGTATTAACTCACTTTTTCCAGTTCAATCCACTTAAAATTAAGGCAACCAGGATATTTACTTTTTTAAGTTAAAGCAACAATATTTTTTTACAGTTTATAAACAGCCCAGACGCTCAACTTCTCTCAAGAGCCTGGAAACCTGGCCTAGAAACAGCTTAACATCTTTACTGATGTACTTCAGCATCACTCAGACCCCCCAACAAAAATGTATTTTAAGATATTTTGATGCAAAATGGTTGCAAAACCTCATATGCAGTAAAAAAGTAAAATGGTTCACTCGACGTTAACTTGCAAGCACCATTTCTCCCCCCATAAAAAAGCACCAGCAAATATTTCAGGTTTGATTCTGTGCATAAAAAGCAAGATGGTGGCCGCTCTGTAGACTGGTATAATGTATCCAGTGAATTAGCAGGTTGCCACAACTGAACACAGAAGAAGAATGTGTGAATGAAGGTGTCACTGTGTAAAGGAGCTCTCCTACACCCTCTAATGGAATTAGGTGGAACTACAGCATTACCTCAATGACTTTTTTTTTTTACCACACTGAAACTTTAGAGCTTGGCAACACACTAGACATCCCATCAGTTAAAAAAAAAACAAAAAAAAAAACAAGCCATTTCAATATTTAATACAGAACCACTATCCATCAAATAATACAACTTTACTTACACTACTGTAAATTCAATTTAAGTGTAACTGTAAATTAGCCTTAAGTGTCAGTAAAGCCATTTATAATGCTACAAAAAAATTCTATTTCAAATAAATGGTTTTATTTTGAACTAGGTTCATCAAAAAAAAAATCACAAAAATATTAAGCATCACAGCTGTTTTCCACACTGATAAGAAATGTTAATTGGGCACCAAATTAGCATATAATTTTTTGAAGGATCATGTGACACTGAAAGCTAGAGCAATGATGCTGAAAAATTTGCTTTGTCTCACAGATTTAATTACATTTGAAAAAAAAATATTTTTACATTGTAATAACATTTCACAATGCTACTGTTTATTTTCTATATTAAATAGGCTACAGTAGAGTGACTTATTAATTGTTTTACTGTTTCCCTCAAAAAAATCAGACAGATTACAGAATTATTCGACATAACTTCCACATAACTAAATTCTGTAATTGCTAAACAGACTGAATCTATGCATCAGCGCATGAACAGTCACAACACACTATAAAGCAGCACATTGTCGCTTTGGTCAAGAACCAAAATTTGCCAAAATAAATATCCTAGACTAAGAATAGAGGAAATCAGAAGATACACACCTGGTTTTGCAATTGTCAGAGCAGCACTCCCGCTTGATCACCTAACCAGCAAGAAAGAAAACAGAAATGCAGATTTTAATACCAAATTCCAGTATAACATGATGCACTTTTTAAACAAACCACAGCCATAAGTTTCTACCTTTGTGTAAATCGATACACCACGCCACTTCACAGACACATCATCTACTCATACACTGCCAGTAGCGTTTAGATGCAATCTCCAGCTACTGCAGATTTAGTTTCAATCCCTTCACGTCATCAACTTTCCAAGTTACGGCGAGTCTGAAAACTTTCACCTGCAGGTGAACGTCGCAAAAACATGACCTAACGGTTGTGCTAAACGCATCAGGTGACGTGTCGCGAGCACGAGAACAATACGACCTCAGCTGTAAAATGTCCCTCGTAAAAGACGAAGAGGAAAAATAACAGTGCCTCGATCCAAAGGCCTGGCCGGGCAGAGGGAGGAATGACCTGGAGATGCAAAACGAGGAGAGGAAAAGAAAGAAAGGTGATAATCTCGCATTAATAGCGAGTCATTTGCAAGCAGAAACGCTCAAAGGAAGGAGCTTCCATCCTTCAAGGTCCTTAAATGACTGTTTGCTTCACTAGAAAGACCTGCAGAGCAAAAGCAGGACGCTTTAGAGAGGAAAAATAAAACACAGCCCAATAAAAAAAAAAAAAAAAAGTGGGCAGCCGAACCCGTACATCTCCCCGCAGCGTGTTTCTTTAACCCTGACAGACTCCTTGTGTTCACTCAGCGATGCTGCATCAGTGCTGATTCTAGTGGCACAGCCGAATATGTATATTTTACTGAGTTTGCAGGGTATCTGAGGGTATTGCAGAGAAAAACTAATCCAAATTCAATAAATAATACAGTATCTTTCAACTTCACCTTTTTTCAGTGACTGCATGCACACTTAAATGGATAGTTCATCTAAAAACAAAACATTCTGTCATAAGTCATCATGTTAGTGTTTAAAATGAAAAGTCAAACAATGAAAGTCAACATTTTTCAAAATATCTTCTTTGGAGCTAGCTAACACAGAAAGTCACACGAAAGCACTGTAAAAATCTTTTTTTTTTTCTTCCAGTTTTGTAATCACAACGTTTTTCTTTTTTCTTTTCTCAACTTAAATCCTTTATGTAGTTCAGATAACAATATTTTGAGTTTGTGGTGATTAAATCAATCTCCTTCTACTCAATTTTTCTATTTTTTTTAATTATTATATTTTTAAATATAAATAACTATTATTTTTTTAAATCTCCTTCTACTCAATATTTCTATTTCAATGAACTTTTAAGGTAACCAGGTTACTTCATTTTTTTAGTTAAACCAACATTATTTTTTTACAGTATAACCTGGATTGCATGATATTTGATCATGCAAGCATGCTTTCGATAAACTGCACATCTATTGTACATCACATGCAAAAAAACATTTGCTTAATCATTCTAACATATTTCATATTTTTAGCCCCTTATTGATTATGTCTTGATTTAGTTATTTTTTAATATTTATTAAGTATTCATTAATATGTATTTTATGTACATTGCGTAATTTAATTAATGTAGGATGTCATAATGTATAATGTTTTCGTCACGATACGTGGCCTCACTAATTGCCCCTTGGGGACAAATAAAGTGTTTTGAAATTGAAATAACATTTCAATAATAATAGAAAAAAATTGCTAGACAAATTGTAATTATTGTAGCTCAATGGTGCTAGAAAAGTGTAAAACATTTTTTTCCTGATTTGTAAATCACAACATTTTTTCTTTTGTCAAATCAACTTAAATCGTTTATGTAGTTCAGATAACATAATATTTTGAGTTTCTGGTGATTAAATTAATCTCCTTCATTGTATTAACTTAATTTTTCTATTTCTATTTACTTATTTCTAATTAACTTAATTAAGGCAACCAGGTTACTTAATTTTTTAAGTTAAACCAACAATATTTTTTACAACATTTGCTAATTTAATAATTGTATTGCGCAATCTGACTGAAATAACTGACATTATCCCGAAAAAAATCACTTTGACATGCAGTACGTACACTGAAAGTAAATGAGGACTCCTAAAATCTAAAAAAAAAAAACACTATAAAGCATAAAAGTACCATAACACATTTCTCAAAATGTAATAATAGTGAATCAACATATTTTAGTCTGTTCCTTACACAAAGCTTTCGTCCGGCTTCAGTCCTGAAATATGTATGGTCAGCATTTACTTTCATCATTTACATTTCTATTTGTATTCCACAGAAGAAAGTGACCTAAGTTTGACATGCGAGTTGTTCTCCTCGGTAAACGGCGATACACAGGAGTAAATGTCTGACGGCGCCCCTCAATCCATTTCTTGCATACACACTTTTTTTTAGGACAGCTTAGATTCAGAAAGTGAGCAGTGAGGCATATAAATCACATCTTTCACTTAATAGCCAGCTGAGTTCAGCACAGACTGAAGAGAAGCACTCAGCATCTTTCTAAAGCAATCGTCAAACACCAAAGAGAGCGGGGGGCCACTGGGAAACCAGCGGGGAAGTGCACATGAAAAGTCAGCCTTGAACTTGTTGAGGTCAGTTGCAGTCTGCATACTTTCCAAGTAAAATGTCTGAGATGTTTTAAAAGTACTGTCATTTTAGGTCTTCTTATAAATTCATAGGTTATCAAGCAATAAGGAGGAAAACAGAAACGTACACCCGGATTGCGTCACATTATCGAGACATTTTAAAAGACAAAAATGTGAGTAATCATTCTAACTGTAATTCTAGTAGCTCAACGAGCCACTTTGGGTAGACGCATCTGCTAAATGTATAATCCAAAAACAATATTTGAATCCAGAAAACAATATAAAATAGTTTTCTGCTGCATGAGAATAGTTTTTGGGTCACATGGGGGCGCTGTTGCCCTTTACTTGCATCTCCCAAATGGTTTTCTCCCAACAAGCTTCAACTACATTACAGAGAAAATCAAATCAAACTCATCATGCTGTTAAAATAAACCCAGAAACCACTTATGTACACTAAGTTAGTGTGACTATCGAAAGAGAGAGAAAACATTCTAGCCTGCCAGTGGTAACAACGCCTAAAACAATGGCATAATGCGCTCTCCAAAACTGTCCAAGCATCTCCTCAGCCAGTTTCTTCAGGGCCAATAAATACATTTTGATGGTTGAACAAAAGCTTTAGGGCTGGAAATGCCAGAGGGTCCCTCACAATTAGGGGGCCAGAGCATCAAACGAGATGAAAAGTTTCGACTCCAGAGCAAATAAGCCAGATAGCAGCCATGCAATGCACCACAATCTGCATTTAAGAGCATTGTGTGACCACAGCTTAAATGTGCAGTGGGGGATCTTTAACCAGCACAGACATTTAGACGACAGGCTCCTCAGTCGGGCTAACTGTGATGAGGGAGTCTCGCTTGTTTGGATCCGAGAGCCTGAACTTCAGCTGTAGAGGCCAAAAGGCTAATTGCAGATACACTCTTCATTACAACGATAAAATTACTCCTCTGTCAACCCTCCCATTTTTTCAGTGGTCAAAGAAAAGAGGCGATAACGAGCTCTAACTACAGTGCACTCATTTTTCTTCTTGTTAAAGGGATACTCCGCTTTTTTTGGAAATAGTCTCATTTTACAACTCCCCAGAGTTAAAAAGATGAGTTTTACCGTTTTCGAATCCATTAAGCCGATTTTCTGATATTTAGAAGACTATCAGTAACCAGACAGTTTCTGGTCTCATTGACTTCCATAGAAGGAAAAAAAATATACTATGGAAGTCAATGAGACCAGAAACTGTCTGGTTACTGATATTCTTCTAAATATCCGAAAATGGATTCGAAAACGGTGAAACTTGACTGTTTAACTCTGGGGGAGTTGTAAAATGAGCCTATTTCCAAAAAAATGGAGTATCCCTTTAAAGGGATAGTTCCCCATTTAAGAATAATAAAAATGACAAAAGCACACAACCAAATTACTCAAGCTAAAATCACTTACTCACCCTCATGTTGTTTCAAACGTGGATGAGTTTCTTTCCCCTGTTGAACACAAAAGAAGATATTTTACAGAATATTGGTAATCAGACAATTGACGGCAGCCATTGATTTCCATAGCAGGGAAAAAATACCAAGGAAGTCAATGGCCGTCTTGTAACTTAAATTCCTTAAAATCTCTTCTTTTGTAAAGAGAGAAACTCATGCGGGTTTGGAACGAATAAATGACAGCATTTTCATTAAGACCTTTTAATTGATTTCAAAATGACTATTTTACCCATTAACACATCCGAAATGTAATCTAGCAAGCGGAAAGCCCATCGAATGATTTAAATGTCCACTATTAAATGAAATCCACATGCCAGGTACTGCCACTATGAAGGAGTTCAAACATGTCTTTCATTTTCTTTTCTTTTAGTATAAAAAGTAGTAAGATTTAGTTTTTGTTGTCATGTTATTTATAGAAACTCTTATCACAAAAAATGTACTAAATAAAAACAATTGTTTAAAATCGGAAGTAAAGTGCTTGATCAATAATTCATAACAATGCATTTTTAAATCTAGTTATGAGATGAAGAGAAGGGGGAGGGTGCACGCACTGTAAATGTGTAAGAAATCAGTCCTGCTACATTGAAAAACGAGAAGAGTCAGCAAACAAGGCTTTGCAGTGTTTGTCTACTTGTGTCTCCGCCCTGTCGAGGATCCGGATACACAGTTCCGTTGGCCCTGCCGATGGTTCTGCACACTGCCGGAGGCTGTGTGAAATCTCTGGTGTGACTGGAGATAAAGCTTCATTCAAATAGGTACCTGGAACTCTACATGCAAATCTCCTGCCTGGCAGGTTTGTAAACTTGGTGCGTCTGAACGAACGGTCCCTGTGAGCCAGAGCTTGGAAGGAAAGCAGCGAAACAAAGAAGTTTATATCCATGAATGGGATGATTCCTGTGATTAAACTTTGACCAACTGAGACTTCTTAGTCTAAGTTGTGCAAACATTTAGACTACAAAAACTCAGATTTACTGACGTCTCTTTTCAGGTCACTCCCCATCAGTGGTTCCAGCTGCTTTGCCAAACAAATTCCCATATACCGACACAGGTTTACGCACACCTCCCCTCTCAAACAAAAGAGACAGTTAGGAAAATCCAAATCCACTTACACCGTACTGCAACATAAATCACACGTTACACATCTCTGTGGTTCCTCAGAATGCTCAACGGTGGGTATCACCTGATCACAAAAGAAAAACAGGACAGGTATGCGCAGTCATTTAGGAAAGGGGAACTTATTGAGAAAAAAGCTTAAGAAAGTTGATCAGAAATCTCATCACTTCCACTGCTGACCTGTTCCCCATCTGCGCTCGCCTGTCTGAAAAATTAGGAACAGAAATCAGTGTCCGCAGCAGGGTGGAAATAGTGTCTCTCTAGTACAGTTGGTAAACAAATCTGTGGTGCCTATGCAAATGATTATTTTCATTACCTAAGCAACGGGGTTTGAGTCACACTGAGGACAGTTACAGCCACATCCTGGAGCAAACAGTCAATCCAATAGCAAATCACAATATTGCTCAGGGAGCCAATCGGTGTCATATTTGGATGACAGACAATGTATGAGCAAACAGGATTTTAGGACTAAGACGAGAGGGGTGTAGCCTTGAATAGAGAAAAGGGGAAATGAAGGGACAAGCACACACCTGAGTTCCACTTCCTCTTTTTTTGTGTGTTGATTTTGCATGATTTTGTAAATCAGAAAACTGTTTCTCCGCCATTTAGGCGACAGTCCACTAACAGTAATTTCTTATTATAAAAATTAAACAGGTTTTGGTATAACGCCACGTAGCTTACACCTTAAGAAATAACATACATTTTTCATCAAAAGTGCATCATAAATGTTTTTTCTTTCATTTATTGTCACTGTCATTTTTTTCTGTGATGGCAAAGCTGAATTTTCAGCATCATTACTCCAGTCTTCAGAATCACATGATCTGGAATCATTCTAATATGCTGTTTTGGTGCTCAGGATTTTTTTTTTTAATTATTATTACTATTCACAAGAACAGATTTCGAAAACAAATCTTTTGTAATGCCTTTACAATCACTTTTGATCCATTTAATGTATTCTTGCTGAATAAAAGTATTAATTTCCCTCAAAATACCAATGAGCCTAAACCTTTGAATGAAATATATAGATATAGACCTTAATCACCAGAGAAAAAAGGAGCACAGCCATCTTTGAGGGTGAGTAAATTATGACAGAATTTTCATTTTTGCGTGAACTATCTTTTTTTTTTTTTAAACTAATGATCGTTCAGTAAGAGATTCAACCAGATGTTGATTCAGTAACCGCTCTGACAGATCCAGGCACTTGCGGAACTCAACCGACTTCTTAACCTGTTGACTGTCATCCCCTTTTCCGAGTGTAGAATTTAAATGGTTGTAAATAAAAAACTAATAATATACTAATAATAAATTCAGAGTTTCAAAAACACAAGTCAACAAATGGAAGTGTAAAAAAGTTATAAAAGTTAAAGCAAATGTGCTGAACAAAACTTTTCCTATTTTATACAATATTTATATTTTGCAAAATGATTTGAACTTGATATCTAAAAAATTGAGCCAGCTAAAAGGTTTTAAAAAGTATACCGTTTCAATGGGAACACAACTTCAAATTATATAATGATTACTAATATATGTGATAAACAAAAAAGGCAGTAAAAGTGTCCAGTTACCAGGACGAAGCTTGTTTTAAAACAGTCTATAGTGGAAAAAAATCAGTCTATGAAAAAACTTTTGTGAAGAAATGTATATATTATCACAAATTATATTTGTCTACAATACTGATTTCAGGCATTTACTCACAAACCTCATCGATCATGAGATAATGAGCAACAAAATCAGACAAGCATGTATAAAGTTTGATTTTAATCTTATATTCTTCTATATTCAAATGAATCGTACCCACCATATGTTAAATTCACTCAGGTTTTGCAGCTGTTTTGTGTTTGCAAAAACAGTTGATTCAGAAATAATTGTCAGGAACAATAAAGAGATGCGCCTTAAGATATTTTGGACTGGCCACACCATAAAAAAATAAATAAAAAATTCAATAGGTCCGTGCCAAAAGCTGTTAAAGCCTGCAGGCAAAAAACGAAATTTGACCTATAGTGTACATCAGTCCGCTCGTATAAACAATGTCAACACATCCCCGCTGAACCAATGCATCAGCACAAAATATGACACATAAATCCAGACACATAAATTCATATATATATATATATATATATATA
>JAOTRC010000043.1:5609962-5621549 GCA_027497675.1 Cyprinella lutrensis
ATTTTTTTTCCTACTATGGAAGTCAATGAGACCAGAAACTGTCTGGTTACTGATATTCTTCTAAATGTCAGAAAATCAGCTGAATGGATTTATAAAACAGTAAAAATCAACTGTTTAACTCTGGGAGAGTGGTAAAATGAGCCTATTTCCAAAAAAAGTGGAGGATCCCTTTAATATTTTATTTGTGTGCGTGTGTCCATGTATAATGGTACCAATATATATTATGCATCCTTACTCTAATAACTAGTAAAAGTAGTATTAGTACATGATGAAATACCATCTAAAATGAATATATTGTGATAAATATGGTTGCAGTGATTTAAATCACTCATGCGATTTTGGTACCCCCACCGACCTCTATTGTGGAACAGTGAAAACAAGACTGAAAAAGAGACGAAATGGTACCATTAATCTTATTTAGTGTTGGAGAGTGAATGCCCTTGATTAAGGATTTCTGCTCATCTGCGGTCTCCTCTCACACATCACCTGTAGAGCAGGTGCTCATCTGCTCTTTCCACCCCACTGCTCCCATGAGCCCCCACTGCAGTCTTAAAGCTGGCGTTTTGGAAGACAGTTAATTCCTCAAAGCAAATGAAAGAAACCCAGAATCACAGAATACCCCAGACCCCAGGCACCAATGTCTTTAGATGGCTTACTTCTAAAACAAGAGGCGCTTTTCACCAGGGACATGCAAAGCCTCCAAGGTTTTGCTAAGCCGGCGCAACAAGCGACGAGACCATAGAAACGGCTCTCAAACAATACAAGCTTTGAAAAGCCATTCCCATCAGCCTGAATGAACATGCTGATCTCCCTCAAATCTGACGGGCTTCTTGGTGTGATGCAGAGCGGCTCGTAATAAAATCAGCCTGGGTTGTGACGTTGACAGGAGGGACGAAAAGACCCTGCTCTATTAATCTCCTTAAAATAGCACAGAAATGATGTAAGACCTGAGAGGACACAGTAAATGCTGAACCACTTCTAAGTGTGTTGCTAATGAAAGAGTATTACGCTGGGTAAAAACATTGATTTCTTCATTTGAATAATCCGGTATTGACTCTTAACATCCTGAGATTGATCTTTTAATCCAAGCCTTTTAGTGGATGTGTGAAAATATTTGTAATATATGTCCTGCAGTCATAACCATTGAATTTTTGGATATTACGTAAAAAATAAAATAAAAATGGATGGAATGGAAACGCAACATATATTTAAAAAAAAAATGCCCATCATTGTATCATTTTTTCTTATCCAATATATGACATGTGAATGCACTACGATGGAAACACTTTTACTTAATAAATCCCTCAATGCGCAACAAAAAAACTTGTGACTTTGCCACAACAGTGGATGTGATTGGACAACTGGACTAAACAATGGAGCAATTTCATTGCTTAGCATCTAAAACGTTGGTTTGATCATTCTGAAATACAAAATCTGTCATGAAAATTATTTTATATACAGTAATAACCTCCCTGAATTGTCACACACGATCTTGTTCCCATTCACCAGGCATCCGGACGCAAGAGAACACGAGTTTTTACTGCATTTGGTCCGCACGCTCTGAGGTGCAAATCAATTAAGATGTACAAAAATGAGTCAAGTGGCATCACCTGACTTCCTTTTTTATTATTTAAAAAGGTATTCCAGGAATTGATGATTTTGTACTGATTTTGTATAGATGGAAACTGGATAGAAACACAGTAAATGAATACACTATAAATGCCATGATCATTGGCCCATCTCATTGAAAATGAATTGTGTCCTAGCAGGTCACTTCTTCCAGGCAGCGTTTTAATATGCTTCTTATTCCAAATCTGGAAGTATGCTGTCATCTGTGTCATTATATAAGCTTTGTGCAGTAACCTGTAACAGCCGAAATTAAATGCAAATGTGAGGGGGTTGGAAGTGCATCAACAGTGAGCGATCAAGCAACGATAAAATAACTAAAACAAGCCTATTGACGTTGCAATTGATTTATTAAATCTACATATAGTTGAAATGAATCAGTAAATCAGTGTTAGTTAACCTTGAAGTGCATGCGCTCAGACTGGTAACATCAATAACAGAACTTGACAGGCGTCATCAGAGCTGAAAAGTGAGAGGTAAATGAATCCAGGTCCATGTAATCTCATCTCTGAGGCTGCCGTATGTCTACGCTGGCAAGTCATGGAAACATAGCACGGAGGCTATATTCATACCTCCTCTGTTAAATAAATTAATACAGCTCTTTAATTCTTAAAAAGATTAATCATATTACCATGAGAACTAAATGCAATTTTCCATAGGTCATCCGCAATTTAAACCAGAGAACCTAATTACATTTTTAAATATATTCAAACAGAAAACAGTTATTTTAAATTGTAATAATAATAATTCACAATATTACTGCTTTTACTGTATTATTGATCAAATAAATGCCGCCTTACTCAGCATTTATTAGCCCAAACTCAATAGCAGTGCTTGTATGTCCATTTAATTATGAACAATAGGCATAGACATCAAGCCACGATGCCAACTATTCATGAATTACAAAAACAGAAGGATTCACAGAAATTAAGAAAACCTGCCAACTTAAAGAGATACTTCACCTCTGGAAAGATGAATGTGTATTTAAAATGGTTCATTCATGAAGAAAAAATGTGATTTTTTTTTTTTAATTTGGAGCTTTCTAGACTGAGAAAAGACAGAAAATGTATTTTTGGCTGATGTGGATGAAAGACAACAACTCCCAGAATCCACTTGCTTCGCTGCCCTAGGAGGCCACGCCTACCGGTAACTGAGCGCATGAGTTAAACAAGTCTAGGCTACTGATGAGAATACCCGAAAATGTTTCGATATCGCACAAAATGTCCGGGATTCGGCTTTTGAGTTCTACAGTCGCCATTCATTATTCGTTTTTCGCCATTCGTTTCCTGTGGCGAGCAGGACGAGTGAGAGCCGCGGGAGAACGGTGGCGTGATTACCGATGGAACGACACTTGTGAGACGCACCGGTATCGTATCTCTCACAGAGGAGCGGGAATTTTCTTAGCAATGTTAAAACGCACATCAACCGATCACTTGTTTTAGCGTTCATGTAAACACTACATTCAGATTCACCAATCGGAATCAATTCAGTTAGATTAAAACAAAAGGTGTGCATGTAAACAATGAATGGCGAGTGCAAAAAGCAAAAGCTGAATCCCGGACATCGACGGCCGGACATGTCCAGGAAAAAGAGGATGGTAACCCCTACTACTCGGCTTTCTCCACAAAACAAGAGCCTGCTAGCTTAGCTTCACAAAAAAAGATGGCTGACACTATGTGTTCATTCTATAAGTGAGATCCCACCCTCTATAAAACATGTGGGACAGCCCCTACTACTGACTGTAGTCTTTAGCCTCTGGCCAAAAAAATCCTCCGATGACTCAAAATGACGTTTTTTGCGTCATTGGAGGATTTTTTTCCAGAAAAAAAATACATAAATCTCTCGTCTCAGGGAGATATGATGGTGGAAAGCATGGTAATTTGAAAATACTACAGGTTTTCTAACAAGACAAAGCTTAATGCTAAATCCTGAAGTATCCCTTTAACATTTTCGCTGCTGAGGTCAGCAGACATTAAAACATCTGGACTGGCTCACACTTGGGTTGTGCCAATGGACGAAAACACAATGCATTAAAATCACTGCGATTGTCAGAATAGATCGCCTAGCATTAGTTCCTTCGCCCTATACATCAGCAACAGGCACAAAGCAACAGCTTGTTTTGCACAAGATTTAATTCGCTACATCCTGCCAGCAGCGTTCCACCTTTCCTTCTTTACGTGACCGATCTGTTTTGAGTGCGTTTCACTGCAGATTCACTTACCCACTGTTATGAAGCAGCGAATGGTGCTCTGATTTCTCACAGCCTTGAACAAGCTCGTCCTGCTGACAGTCTCAACTTCTTTCTGGAACACAAAGGAGAATAAAACATCAGACCAGAGCTAAAGCGGCTCTTTCCGATCCTGATCATAAACTATTCAAAAAAGAGCAAATCTAAACTGAGGAGACTCGGTGAGAGAAATGAACACCATAAATGGAGAAACTCCCCCAAACACAGAAGTCATATTTTACACTTGATCATTTACACTTAATCACTGTTTAAACACCCCTCTGCTTCATAGCTTCAGAAAATCCTCGCATAAAAAATACAGACAAACTGTATGCACATCCATATATTATTAACTACCAGTCAAAAGTTAGGAATTAAGATTTTTTTAATGTTTTGTCTCTTTTGCTCACCAAGGCTGCATTTATTATAACATTAAAAATGCATCAAAAACAGTAATACAATTTAAATTAACTGTTTTCAATGACACTTTCTTTTAAAATGTAATTTATCCCTGTAATTTTCAGCATCATTACTCTTCAGTGTCACATGATCCCTCAGAATCCATTATAATATGCTGATTTGGTGCTCAAGAAACATTTCTTACTATTATTAATGATGAAAAGTTTTTGACGCTTAATCTTTTGTGGAAATCATGATGGGGTAAATAAATGATTTCAAAAAACTATTTAGCTATTTAAAATAAAATCTGTTCTGTTCTTTATCCTCAAAACAATGTACGACAGCAAAAACTGTTTATAACATTGATAAATAATAAGACAGCTTTACATATGTAAACAGTGTCAAGTTGACTTGAAAGATTAATAGTGTAATATAATCCAGAAAATGACTAACAGAAACAGCGGGTGGCATCTTTCAAGTGGCATTAACTAGGGCGTGTTTTTGAAAATGTTATCTGACTGAAGTCATTGCATAAATGTCAAGGTTGAGTTCCTGGCAGTGGACTTGTTAGCATGAGAAGGGCCTCAAAGGGTGGCTCACACTGAAAATTGGCTTACCCCTCATCATCTGCAGTGTAAAGAAAAGCTGTCAAAAGAGAGACTAGCCCTCTGTGTTATCATAAATACAGCCCTGAGAGCTAAGGAAAGAAAACTCAATAGAGGTTTCAAAATAGATGACAACACGGCCACCCTGAAATGGAGGTCTAAAAATAGGCAGCATATCCTGCCAAAGGAGAGTGACAACATAGCTAGTTCAATTAGGCGGCTCAAGGAAGACAAAGGAGATTGCATAGAGACTGAAAGCATACCTCCTTTCACAAACATTACATCCATCTGATATCTTTCATTACCTGCTTTTTACACTGGTGGATGACCAAAAAATGTTTGTGGAAGTGTGAAGTGAAGATGCTGTTATTTTCTGCCTCAATGCAACACAGCAAAGCTAAACTTGATGGCTTGGTTTTCTACAACTTTTGTCCAACTTTTCGTGAAGGTCAATGCTGGCTGGTTGAAACCAAGAATTTGTTTAGCAGCTGACATGGATTGCTGCTGAAATAGTTGTCAGCAAGTGAATAATAGATGTGTTTTGAGAGTCCGAGAGCAGAAAACAAAGGCTGGATCAGGTTATGGGCAGCGCCTGTTCTAGGGTGTCCAGGTGGAGGGAAGAAACAATGTGTAGGCAGGAGGCCAAGAGTTCAGTCAGGATCTGGGTAAGGTTACGCATGGGAATCAGGTTAGAGGTTATTCCTCAGGAAACAGTTACAATACAGATGAAGAGAAAGAATAAGAGATGGAGTGCCAAAAGGACGGAAACAGACAAGATCTTGCACGGATCACAAATATATCAGCTACAAATATTACATACAACAAAAAGTGAATCCGTTGACTGCATTTAAGATTTGTTGTACAGTTTGTTTGTTTTTTTACACTGACTTCTTTCAGAAGTAAATTTGTTGCTCTCAAGTTCTGTGCGATAATTTCTAAAAGTCAATCTTTTTCAGCTTATGGGCCGATACATTAAATCACACGTGTTGATAGTGACAGAGAGACAGACAGAAAGACAGACAGATAGATATCAGAGAGAGACAGACAGATCAAACGACCGACAGACCAAACGACAGATAGACAGATCAAACGACAGACAGATCAAACAACAGGTACAGACAGATTAAACAACAGAGACAGACAGATCAAACAACAGAGACAGAGAGACAGATCAAACGACAGACAGATAAAACGACAGATAGATCAAACAACAGATACAGAGAGACAGATCAAACGACAGACAGACAGATCAAATGAAAGAGACACAGATCAAACGACAGACAGATCAAACGACAGAGTGACAGATCAAACGACAGACAGACAGACAGATAGACGAAATGACAGATAGACAGATCAAACGACAGAGACAGACAGAAAGATCAAACGACAGAGTGACAGATCAAACAGACATACAGGTCAAACAACAGACATACAGACAGATCAAACGACAGAGTGAAAGATCAAACAGACAGACAGGTCAAACAACAGACATACAGACAGATCAAACGACAGACAGATCAAACGACAGATAGATCAAACAACAGGGACAGAGAGACAGAGAGACAGACTAAACGACAGACAGATAGACAAAATGACAGATAGAGAGATCAAACGACAGAGACAGACAGAAAGATCAAACGACAGAGACAGATCAAACGACAGATAGACAGATCAAACGACAGACAGACAGATCAAATGACAGACAGACAGGTCAATCAACAGATAAGACAGATCAAACGACAGGGACAGACAGATCAGACAACAGAGACAGACAGAAAGAAAGATAAAACGACAGACAGGTAGAAAGATCAAACAACAGAGACAAAGGACAGAAAGATCAAACGACAGACAGACAGATAGACAAAACGACAGAGACAGACAGAAAGATCAAACTACAGACAGACAGATAGACAAAACGACTGAGGCAGAGAGAAAGATTCAACAGACTCACAGATAGATAGATACGACTACAGACAGACAGACAGATAGAATGACAGACACAACGAAAGAGAGACAAAATGACAAAAAGATAGACGGACAGATAAAACGAGAAACAGACAGATAGACAAAGCGACAGACAAAACGATAGAGACAGACAGATAGAACAACCAACAGATAGACAGATAGAACAACAGACAGATAAACAGATACATCTCAACTCCACTGCAGCAGTAAATGAATACCAGACACTTTTATCTGAGTTCTCCCGTTAACATCCCTCTTCAGAGATTCTAGCGCAGTAACAGTGATCACTGACTGTGGTCGGCACTGACACTCGGCTCACCCCTGTGGTCAGTCTGCCCTTAAAGCCACAGCGTCTGCCATTCACATCAGCTCAACAAAATGTGGTTTTGTCCTGAAATGCTCTGCATGCTTCATAAAAAACAGCCATTTTCTGGAAACATACAAAGTCGATTTCTATAAAAAATGAATTGCTTATAGCATTCACGGAGTCAGCACATTTTCTGGTGTTACACAGGAATGCATGAGATTGTGTAATTTAGTTCCCGCCTGACAGAATAAATATCCGATAATATAAATAACCCTGCAGTCAAAATGCACTCTCAGCGCTGCAGTCGCTTTAAAAATTCAGCTTTTCCAGAAATAATAATGAAATAAGTGCTAGCAAAAGCCCAGATGTGATCTATGGGTGTGGTGGTGTGATTTCCAGCCCCCTATTATTAAAACGACAGCAAATTAAACTCTAGCCACACACACAAGAAAAAGGGTCAATGCCAGTCAATTAGCTTATCAACCCAACAGGCATCAATTGTGTGATGCATTTCAGGAGGTAAAATATTAGGGATGTCAGTACGGCTTTGTAGAGAGGACAGAATTAAGACATTACAGGCCTAATGAGTCCTGAAACGCCAAAGAAAAGCAGCCGACTCAGCAGAAACGCAGACTGCAGTCGCCCGAAACATAGCGTCGATGCCTCTAGTCTGCATACTAAAACAGCCCACACAATTACTGCACTCTCTCATGTGGCACTGGGAAAAGATCACCATCAAAATCCTCATTAAACACAAACACTGTTGATCATTTGCATTTAAACAACTTTACTTTGCCTCAATCTGCTAATTATCTATTTAAAGGTACAGCGACACAAAAGCACTCCCCAAAAATGCCTCCTTTACATGGAAGAGTCGAGATGAAGTAAAATGTCAGTAATGTCCAAATTTCTATTGATTTGGTTTCTGTTTGATGATGTTCTTAAACCAGTTCTGAATGAGTCTTTCATAAATCACACTCAATTTGTCAATAAAGGCTTAAAATTTGGTCTGTTTGTAACAAACTTAGAGCCCGTCCACACGAAGACGCGTTTCACTGTATACGTATACATTTTTTTAGCGTACTGGCGTTTCATCCACACGGATCCGCCGTTTTGGGAGAGTGAAACCGCTATATTTGAACCACTAAATCTGAAAACGACACCTTGCGGTTTCGTGTGTACAGCCAATCCGTATATTTTGTGAAACGATCACATGTCGGCTGCGTCACACGCCATCTTCGTTGTCGTCTTCTTGGTTCGTATACAGCGCGCAAGGTTATGCGCATGCTCAAAGCCGTCGTCTTCGTGTAAAGTTGTTTCTGTGGCAGAATTACAGCGCCCCATACTGGTCTGGCATATATACTACACCGTTTTCAGTCAGTTTCAGTGTTTTCGTGTGTACGCAGATATTTCTTGAGACAACGCCGTGTTTACGGATTTTTTTTAGAACGAGGAAAAAAAAAATAATCGGATAGGGAACTTACCGGCTTCGTGTGGACGTGGCCTTACTGTATGGGTTCATAAGACCTAACATACGAACAATTTTTATTATACTTTTGATCATTTAGCATATTGTGTTGCTTGAAAAATAAGTCGTACAAACTATTTACATATTAATTTGATACCCTTTGCATATTTTTTAACTTGAAAGCTCTTGTTTTAACCCTTTAAAGGTAACAACTATTCGTCTTTTTCAAAGCACCTAATGCTGGGTTTAGACAGCAAAATATTTGTGTGTTACAATAATGTCAGTGTGTTATGCGATTTTAAAACCATAAAATTATTGTGTCATGGACAAGAAACAGGTCACACTGCACGTTACTTCCTGACCAATCGCCGCTTGCTATCTTTAATGACATGTGTGATGTCAGAGAAGGCGGAACTAACAACTTCCGGTAACAAGAGTGCAAACAAACAATGGCTACCGAAGCAGCGTGTTAGCTTAATGCTAATTCAAGTTCTCAGCGGGTTCCTGATACAACTCTGCTATCATTCGCCAGCAATTATCTTCTTTCCACTAAGTCCTGGTAGTCCTTTGAGGAAACAAAGGCAGGCGTATTTTTGCCATAGCTCGACAAAACTTTTCTCCAAAGCATAATTCCACCTAGCAGCACCAATACCATTGTCTCTTTCGTTTCACCATTTTTGAAAAGAGCTTCTGTGCTCCTATTGGTCAAAGTCACAGATGTGATGGAGTACAGAAACAATTAAACGTTAGTCTATCCACCAGGATGTCGTGAATCATTGCAGACATGGCGTCGGACGTCGTCCACTATGACACACTCTACGAGATTAAACGATCGATTCTTGCGACTCGACGCCCATTGTCATTTACGAATGACCACGACACCCTTCGTCAAACAGATTGTGGCTGATATAGTGTAGTCTGAACCCGGCATGATGAGACCTGTAAGAAAATCTGATATTTTCTCTGTAGCATCCCTCAAACATATCAGCACTCCTGGTAGAAAAACTGTGGTGTCACCAAATCAATGGCCATCTCTCAAGTGACCTTATTAATATCGTCCAAACATGATTTATTATTTATTGCAGCTGAATGTCTACAAGGGTCCATGGTCTGTCTTGATGGATATCTGTGCGACAGGAGCCCATTATTTCCAGCATGTCATATTGAATTCTGCAGGAGTGCACTCAATTTTCCCTGAGCCGCAGGCCCGGGGCCAGGGGGCCAGTTTAGGCTGGGCCGCCACAATGGCAAGGGGAAACCTGACAGGATCTCGCTCTGTCAAAACTACATTTCAGTCAGACGGAGACAGCCCCTCTGCATGCCGCTAATGGATTGCTTTTTTTTTTCTTCACCCAGATGAAATTGAGAATCGATGACATCATGGCTGCGGGGACAACGGCTCTGGATTCAATGAGCGTTGATGACTGTTTGAGAAGCATTAAGACTTTGATCCATGCCTGAACCTCCGGTAATGAGAAAGATCAATTTTGATTGTTGTAGAAGATGAACTATGGGTCTGAGGGCAATTTTATATTCATGCCGAGGCGGCCGTTTGTGGCGTCTAATTGAGCATTGGCTTGATTAAAATTCATCTCGCTCCATGCGGCCTCTATTTTGGGGAGGTTCAAGTAACAGCTCCATCACCCAAATTGGCTCAGACGAAAAGTTGGAAACCGTTAATCAGCAGGGGGAGCGATAATGTACCACCGAGAATGAGTGGTCTTGAAAAAAAAAAGAAATGACAAGCTTCACACTGAAGTAAACATCACTCTGATTTAACAAGACAATGTCATTGAAAGGACGTGAAGGGATTTATTAAAAAGAAACATGCTTAAATGAGGATTTCCCAAACAAAGTGGTGAGATTTGGATTGGATTTTCATGTTGACGGTGGTATAAGATTATTTCTGAATACAGAAAACTTATATATGGAAGGCAATTGTGTTACACTGTGGCTTGCAGCTACTTAAAGTAAACAGTTAAATAAGTAAATGAAATAATGAATACAAAACCACAATAAACAAAATTAACCATCCAGCCAACACTGAGGTACAAAAAGAAATCAGTCAGCTTCCTGTTCAGGACTCTTGACATCAGTTGTACCGAAAAAGTGATTAGCCAGTGTCTCATTCTAAAACGCTTCCCATTTGCAGACAACAGGCCAGTAAGCGTCCAACTGTGAAATGTAAATGACTGAAAAGAAACACTGGCGTTTTGTTTGAATATGATGGATTACTCTCTTTAAGGGAAAAAAATGGTAGAGGAGGTTCTTCTATGGTTCTTTTGCTCGATAACATGCAATTAGGCCTACGTTAAGCATGGCATTTTTGAATGAACCCTACCAAGACAGGCAGTCAGTCTTAATCCCTCCTTTCATAGTGGCGGAAAATTACATATTGCTAAGGATCGGTTACATTATGAAAACATTACAAGCAATTCTAGTGAATTATCTATAATGACCACAATGCAGTGTGTTTCAAAGGAGTCATTTAACAAGACTAGCCTATGGATACTTCAACCATAGGCACAATAATGTTTATGCCTACTTAAAGGGATCTATCAAACAACAACAATGTCGTAAAATATATGTTCTACATAACAGCATTAAATCAACGAACTAAATAAATAACATTTATTTACAAAAGGAGCACAGAAAGAAACTTCTACTACTTCTAATTGTTAAATGATGGTATAAAATTAATTAAAATATAAATTAGCATTATAAAAATGCTAACTATAAAAATGGCTGCCCCGGGCTAAAATTTTTTAGTAGCAGAACAACGAATAGCAGTCGTTCATTTAACCCTCAGGTGCTCTTCGTTCATTTCTCACCGAAAAATTTTCTGTTTTGAATTTCTAAAAATCACAGCTTCATCGGAATGTTATGAGACTTGGTGACTTTTATGGCATTATGTATGTGAACACACAAAAAAATTGAGATCATGATCTGAGCATGCCAAATGGACGTAAAAAAAAAGTCACACTTAAGGT
>JAOTRC010000043.1:5643727-5656685 GCA_027497675.1 Cyprinella lutrensis
AAAAATTGTCTAAAAATTTGGATTTAGATTTATCGGCCAATATATCGGTTATCGGCTTTCAAATATAAAGAATTATCGTTATCGGCCAAAATTGTCATATCGGTGCATCCCTAGCTATCGGCTTTCAAATATAAACAATTATCGGTATCGCCAAAATTTTCATATCAGTGCAGCCCTACACAATACATAGGTGAGCATTTATTTTTGGAAAAAGCTTTAGCACTGACATTAGACAATCTAAACCTTTGCATCCAAAACTAAAACCAACTTACACCTAATATAGAAAATAATATCTTAAGATATTATAATATCTTAAAATAATATCTTCAGGCATTCATATCTCATGAGAACTTATATGCTCTTCATATTCATCATGTAGCACAAAGTCACTGTTTTTCCCCAGACTCACACACTCAATACACCAATTAAACCATCATTGCTGAAGCCCATATTTCTGCATAATTGACATTTTCTCAACCAGGAACTGTAAAACAGGGACACAATATTCTTCATTCAGGTTCACACATTACTAATGCAGACACTTTCTGCCTTAACAAGCTCCAAACAATTAGGCCTTTCAGACGGAGGAAGTTCCTTCGCTGTTATTCGCCGTTCCTGCATCGTTAGGAGGAATCCACTAGGAACTGTAATTCACTGTCGGCAGTGCAACAGGAGCCTGTAAGTTTATACTGCACTGCAACACGGGTGACACCGCACACGCTCAAGACATCTGAATTTCCACCGCACGCAAGCGAAGGTCGCCCAGGGTTCAATAAAGAAACAAGCACGACCCAATGCATAACCAATACGTTTTCTAGGACAAAAGAATTGCAGATGCAGGGAGACTGTTGTGACAAGGTCTTTGTCAGCAGAATGATGTCCTTACAGGCATGATGTGTCAGAGGACACTCATAGATTGGTCATTTTTCTCCAGACAACAAGGTCAGGCCAAAGTCATATAAAGGGAGGGATGGAGGCGGTGAAAAAGTGTTTAAACTCATAGTCTCTGGTGGGGTTCATACTAGGTTCCATTTCCTAACAGCTACTGCCACACACTTACACTAGCGTCCACATCAGGGTCACAAATTAAAGGGATAGTTAACGACCCAAAAAATGTAAGTTCTCCATTTACTCACCCTCATGCCATTTCCGATGTATATGACCATTCAGGCAAACAAGAGATGATTTTTAGATAAATCATCCATCTACGAGTCTCTGTGAATGGGAGCTGCTCGGTTGACACTTGAAAACCCCACACACAGCAATAGTGACGGTAATACATATGACATTTTTTTGGATGAATCAATGTTTTTTGAGGCAAAAAAATCGGCATTTACAAGGAGAAAAAAGGATACGGTAACAGTTTAGTTTAGGGTCCAATTCTCACTATTAACATTGTTTATTAGCGTTCATATTACGCACATAATAATGCCTTATTCTGTAGGACCAAATTCTACATACCCAATCCTACCCAATACCTAAACTTAACATCTACCTTACTAACTATTAATAAGATGTAATTAGGAGTTTATCGAGGCTAAATGCAGGCACTTTCTGCCTTACAAGCTCCGAAAAATTAACTTAATAAACATTGTTAGTTAATATTGAGAATTGGACCCCAATCTGTGTGACCAAAAAATACTAAAAAAAAAAAAAAAAAAAGTTTTTTTTTTATTTTATTTTTTTACATCTGGGACAGAATGAGGGCGAGTTAATAATGAGAGAATTTGAATTTTGGGGTGAACCCCTTAAACCACAGATCAACGGGTAAATGCCATGGACAGTGATTATTAATAAAAGTCAAAAATAAGTTAAAACAACTGATATAAGCCAATCATAAATTGATTACCCAAAGAGCACCGTCAACACGGTCAAATTCACAGTCTCCATTGAGAATGTTTCGGAAAGTCAAGCTAAAATATCAGCTCTGTAAATAAAGAAAACGTTAAAACCATGACTACATCAATATAACCAATTATTTAAATAATAGATCTGCTGATCATTTAAAATGTAACAGAGCATATGATATCTTGTCCATTATTTACAGATTGGTTGTCGTCGTCTATTTTGAATACTGATCATTTCTGTAAATTAACCTTAAAGTCGATATGCAGAACCAATTTTGACACAAAAGCAATGAGACTACAATGAAAATAATATAGCCTACATTATGAATACAACTAAATTATTATTAGTAGTAGTAGTAGTTATGCAAGTGGTGGTGGTGAATCTGGTGATAGTTAAATCTAACCGGCAACCCGTGTTTTAAGACCCGTTGATGCTTAAATATTAAGCCATCATTACTCTGCTTCATGTCAATGTACGAAGTTGAGGGCAGTACATCTGGCAAGGTCGATTCTTTTCAATCTCAAGGCTTTTGACTAATTCAGCATGTAATAAGGAGTCTAACAAAGAGAAAAACGTCCCTCAGACCACTATAATTGATGCAGCTCAACTTAACTTCTGCGTCTGCAACTGCTGAGGGAAACCGGCCTGCTACACTGCATTCACCAGCCCATGAATAAAAGACCACGAGAAACCGAACCGTCAGGAATCCAAGCCTTTACAATAAACCAACTCTTGAATAATTGATGCAGTAGCATTTTCACAAAACAACTTAATGAGATCCCAGCGTGTGCACATTTCTATAAAAATGTATATAAATGTGTTCAGACACAGGCAATCCGCTGAGGTAATATTCCTGTCTGCGCAGTGAGAGCGGGACACTGGGAAGCTTTGTTCCAACTTCCTATTGAGGTTAAAAATAAGCGTTAACACCAGACGCCCACGACGATCCATAGCGGAGCGGCAGAAAGACCCGGAATCAAACAGCTTTAGAACACGACTGGCTAAACAACAAACAAATAAACAGACAGTCAGATGCTGTCAAGGTGGGTGTCATAACACAAAACAGCAATTATTTAAATATCAAGATGCAGATCCTTATGGAGGTGAACAATCTAATTTACCCTCAAATCTGGTGCCATAAACACAGGGTGGCGAGGAACGTGGTTGTTGCTTCATTAAATAATAATGCTGCTAGTTAAGTGGCTTTTGTCTCAAATGCAGATTGTTTAGCTGAAGTGCTCTACATAAAAATGCACTGTATTCGCATGAAATTAAACGAGCTAAAATATTCTTATGGGAAGCAATGGCATTTCGTAACCTGTGGATAATTCAGAGCAGTGTGGTTTCCTAAAATTCCTAATTTAAACGAAAATTTACCACAGTACTTTGGAGTGCAGAGTACTAGGGTTGTAACAATATACACTGTAAAAACAATCGTGATTTTAACAGTAAAAAAGCTATGTTGCAAATCTGTTAATCGGTTAACAAAGTTTTCGTATATACAGTAAATAACTGTGATATAATTTTACTGTAAAATACCGTTAAATTTATATTTTGAAATTCCCACAATTCCCTGTGATGACACTTCACATTTTATGTATTTTTCTTGAAATAATTATGGTTCCTCATCGTTTTCTTGTTTTTTTGTTCTGATCATTTATGTACTTTAGGGTTCAATGTTGTTAAATTAATGTTTATTGATTTTTTTTTTAATTTCATGTGTGTTACCAATGGTACCTTACCATGATGGTGTTTAATGTTTGTGTGAATGACACTGTGTAGCTTCTTTATAAAAAATTAAATATTAACCTTCTTATGGAAGACTATTTATGATGAGCTTTGATTGCTCATGTAACTCTCATCATTGCTGTGTTTTTTTACTGTAAATTTTTTATTTAAGTCTGTAAAACCATTAACTTTCCTACCGTATTTTTTGCGGTAAAGTTCTGGCAACCACAGCTGCTGTTTTTTTACTGTAAAAACTATGGTTTTATTTTTTATATTGTGCCACAAAACAAAAATGCAATAATACGTATCGTAGATCGTGACAACACATATCATGGATAGTCAGGATTTTTTTACAGTAAAAACTTTGGTTTTATTTTTTATATCATGCCACAATACAAAAATGCAACGATACGTATCGTAGATCGCGACAACATATATACCGTGGATACTGGATAGTCACGATTTTTTTACAGTAAAAACTACAGTTTTATTTTTTATATCGTGCCACAATACAAAAATGCAACAATGCGTATGGTAGATCGTGACAACATATATATCGTGGATAGTCACGATTTTTTTACGGTAAAAACTACGGTTTTATTTTTTATATTGTGCCACAATACAAAAATGCAACAATACATATCGTAGATCGCGACAACATATATATCGTGGATAGTCACGAATTTTTTACAGTAAAAACAACGGTTTTATTTTTTAATATCGTGCCACAATACGCATCGTGGATAGTGACAACATATATCATGGATAGTAAGTGCAAAAGTGCTTTCAAAAGCATTATAAACACTCAGGGTACCGTCACATTCACTGCTGTTTTTTTCAGGTGAAATACAGTCATTCTTCCACTAGGAATCCAGACAATCAGGATTTTTGTGTGGAGGGCAAAAGATTTCCACATACAAATTTACCACACTGTTTCTTTAGTCAATCTGATGGTGTTAGACCAAATCTCATCACATAATGATTTAATAAAGCTTTGTGGGAATTTCAATTTCTTCCAGAAGGATTTTAAAAAAGTGCATCCGAGTAACAAAATGCCGATGATGCCTTAAAATACAGCTCAGTTTTAGAACAGTGTTTAATTTCTATGCAGCTCACCTCAAATTGTTATGTGAGAGCATAGTCCATTGTCCTTACATTAGCTAGCTCAAGTTAAAACATGACCGAGGCGAGCCATGGAAACTGAATGCAACAGTGTAACAGAATGCAAAACTCTCCATCATTAACAAATTA
Organism: Cyprinella lutrensis; assembly: GCA_027497675.1. Lineage (NCBI taxonomy): Eukaryota > Metazoa > Chordata > Actinopteri > Cypriniformes > Leuciscidae > Cyprinella > Cyprinella lutrensis. The sequence goes on from JAOTRC010000043.1 coordinate 5,648,555, forward strand.
AGAGGTAAGCTTAAGCTATCAGTGGAAAGTACACACACACGACGCGGCCTTCTTATTTTAACCAAAACCGCTACACCCACAAGGACGGAGAAACAAATATCAAATTTTTGTCTCAGTCCCTCGGATTCCCAATATGTCCCAGACAGCCTGTCAGCAGTGCTAAGAAAGGAGAGGAAACAATCCTCTATGGCCGGAGTGCTCCCGGCGGAAGCTGTCACTCAGATGCTGAGAGTCTGTGAGACAGGACAGAGGCAGACAGATGGAGAGGAAGCGTAGCATGTATTTCCAGATAAACAAGGCACTGCTTTTATACCCAAAACAGAAGCTGCAAGAAGTATTTAGGCTTGACGTGAAACCAATGATTCGGACTTTAGATTCTGATTGGATAAGCTGCATTAAAGTCATAAAAGTCAGTCGATTAAAAAGTCAAACCTGTAATAACACAATGGCCAACTACATATATATTTGGTCCTTTAATCTAACTTGTTAAGCGGCAATAACAACACAATACACGATTTTACCATGGGCAAAGGTGTTTTAAGAAACAGAACACCTCATGCTTGCTGTAAAACCCCAAACGGAGAGCTTCTCGTGGCTTGCTGCTTTATTAAAGAAGCAAGTGCTGGAGAATATACAGAGAGAAAACGAAACACTTGGCAGTGATTGACATGAACTAGAAAACACTGCTGCATCACACTCACCCTTGCTGAGTGCACCACTAGAGAGGGAGAGAGAGAGAAAACATGCTGACAAAACCCAAAGAGAAGAGGGGGGCGAGGGGGGAAACGGCAGAAATAAACAATCTCAGCAAGACAGATGACAACAGCAAAATAAACAGGAACCCTCTGCTTGTCCACAGTGCACCTCATTGCACTTGACATTGTTTGGGTATTCTGGTTTCATTACCGGGCCACGTTCAAAATCTAAGTGCTCTCATTGAAATGTGACCCTGATGACAAACAGGACGGTCAAAACACAGGAACTTTACTGTGCATAGAAGAATGGCATTCAGAAACAAAGCTAGAGAGGAATTTGTCCCTCAAAATCCATGACGCAACCTGTAATCGTAGATATTCTGCACCTCTGGTAACATATAAGAATATAAGAAAGGGGGAAAGAAGAAATTCCCAGTCGACTAGTAGTTGTTCCCTTAAGCCAACAGTTGACTAATCGCATGTTTATGATGTTAAATAAAATACTTAAATATATACTGGGGGGGTTTGAGTTTCAGGGCTGAGATAGAATATCATCACTAACATTGTCCTACATTAGAGAGAATTACCAAACCATAATATTGAGACTTTTAAAACATATATTAAGCGCTCAAGCACATAATGCATAAAGCTTGCCACAGCGAAGCGGCAAATGTTAAGATTATGAATGATATAGGGAAAAAAAACAAAAGGAGATGGTGTGACGCACTTCGATATCCAGACAGAGAGACAGAAGAAAGCGTTCCCTGTTTGTTTTCTATTTTTTACAAAAGTAGACCCTTTACAGTTTTGAATGCAGTCTTACTCTGTATGACCAAAAATAACAACAATATTGAGATCTATCTGCTGTTATCAAGAAAAAAATTATCAAGATGCATCCTCCGTGAACACTTATCCGGCAATAATGGAGAATGTGAAGTTGACGTCACGTCGTGTTGAGTTTCTGTTTTGGTTAACTTGTCTGGACGCCATTTTAGGAGGATCACAGCTTTCTGCAAGTCAGCGTAAGGCAGTGTTATGATTTTCTGTCGTGATTGTGAAAAATGTTGAAATTTTTAGGTCACCTAAAGTCCGGATCCAATACTCAAGAACGCATTAAAGTACCCGGATGTGTTCTTGATAGGAGGCATTGAGAATCGGACTGTTAAAAATCATGTGTGGACGACGTATAGAAGCCTGTAAGCTTATAATTCAAAATAATTCCTCAAAATTGCAATAAATAAAATGTAACTGTTTATTGCATATTAAAAAAAAGATTATATTTCAAAAAATGATTATTTTTGTACATACAATTGAAGTCAACGGGGTCGTGTTTGGATGGACAATCCCTCTAAAGTAATAGCTAGTCTTCTACCAGTAAGTCACCCAAGGCTATCGGGATATTATGACTTTACCAGAGTTAAGGAGTGTTTTTAGGCATGACAAAAAGTGGACATATGATATTTCAGAAAACACTGATAGGCAGGGTGTGAGAGCAAAACTAAACACTGGAACTGCCCATGGGAAGCAATTTGCCAAACTATTTCTTGCTACTGTGAATTCAGTTCTTCTACAGTGTTATTTCAGGCACAATATTAACATGCTGACACAATAAAACAGTTTTAAGTGCTGACAGGCTATTCTGACTATGAAAGACTGAAGTCATTAACTATAACTAGCTTGATGTTAATGTGCATTTTGTATTATAATGCAAGAACATGGAGTTCACAAAATCCTCCATATTTTTAAATTTATATTTTTATAAACAAAATATATTTTTTTATTTATTTTTATTGCTGATTTTTTAAGGGGTATTTTTAGGCACTACACGGAACGGAGTAACAAATTCAATGTAAGCCATGGCTTCACAAGGCTTTGGCTATTGCTTTTATAAAACGGTTAGTCCACAAAACTATTTATTTGAATAAATGAACAGGTATATGTTTGTAGACGACGGCTTCGATCTCAATCTCGATCTCGTTATTTACAACGGCTTCGAACGCATCTCCAATTCCGAGATAGTTCATTTTGTTGTCAGCGGCACAGGCAATAACGTCAGCTGTACGTTCTCACTCTCTTCTCTGACGACAAAGTGACACACTCTCACTCCCTCGTCTCATTCGCTCCGATTAAATAGTGCTTACTAAATACCAAAATTATGCCAAAATGCCAATCTTGGCGAGTATGCAATTAAACACAGTCAGTTTTGGAACCTAATTAGTTGAGAAAGATTATGCAAGTTGTGTAACAGTATATCCGACCAGTGCATAAACTCTTAAAGTGACAGCAGCCTAATATTCTTGCTCCAGTCTGTTATGTTAATAAGAGAACAAAAGTCAAAGAAAATTGCAAACGGTCCATCTCTACTTTAAACCATTCGCATTACAATTATTAAAACTGATTCAGCTATTGCACACACTTACTAGTGTAAAGACACAAATTGTGCCTCCAAAATTGTCTCTTTTAACTGAAATGTGGGGCTTTATTTCCTACAGATGGCAGAATACTGGTTAGAGATTTTTCCCATTCATTTTTCAACAAGTAGTCCATCTTCCTCACGCTTCCTCCTATGCACCAGCCACTGCACCATACACAGAGAAAAACTGGGTCACATTAAAATGTTCCTGCTAAGGGAACGTATAAAAAAAAAATAGAAAAATAAAAGCCACAACGAAAATCTACCAGCCTTCAAAACCAGTCAGTAGAGTGCTTACAACCTATGTTTTCCAGCCGTTTCATTATTTTTTCATCAGTGGATTTTTGCTCCACCTGCCTCAGACAATGTTTTCTCCAGCATTGAGATGGGCTGTGAGGTACCAGGGGTGGAATACAGGCACGTAACTCCATACACCCTTAAAAAAATAGATCTGGGGGAATTGGGAAGTGTATACAAGGATACATAAGTGTAATTTACCTCAACTCCTCATAGTAGTAGTTGTTTTTGAGACAATCTTTTCAAAAAATAAACTCAATTCTCAAATAATTTCAAGCAACCACCAACCTCTGCCCTGAAGTAGAGATCAAACAGAGGAATGGGGACGGAAGGAGGAGGAATGGTGGGGTTACTGACTCATCCATCAAACACACATTAAACAAGCTGTGCGCAGTCATGACAGAAATGAAAAGTTGGAGGTTGACAGTTCCTCTGAGGACTGTGCTAACTGAGGCTGGGAATCAGGAGCTTAGTGAGCTTGCAAACCGAAACAAAACAAAAGCTTAGTTGGAGCTAGCAAAAACATTTTTTAAAGAAATAATACTTTTATTCAGCATGGTTAAATTGGTGAAAAGTGATAGTAAATGTCAAAAAAAGATTTCTATAGCAAATTAATTGTGGGGCCAACAAACATACAGCATAACCAGTGAGTGTAATTGTATTGCATGAATGACTATTCAATAAATTATTCAAAAATACTCATGATTCAAGTCTCAAACTTGAGTGAATCAAGTGTATTTTTAGCTTTATGATTACTGACAGTTTTTTTGTGTCAACATGTACAAAATATAATGATAAACCAGTTATTTACATTATCCTTTTTTATTAATTTTACAAGTAGTTCTCTTTTTTTGTTTAGTGTAGAGTAGGCTAATTCTGAAACTATTGAAAAAGCTGCATTTTTTGTGAAAAAAACATTAACAAGTTTTAAGAAGTGAATCACTGAAAAGATTCAACTCAAAAGAACAACTCGTTCGTAAAATTAGAAATCATTACTTGTGTCATGAATGTACCATAGATATTTTAAAATGTTAGCTAATTTCTCAACCAAACCAATTGTTCGGCTTCAAAAACACCGCAAAACAGCTTACGAGTCAATTACTTATGGCGTTTTCATCCTTAGTCATTGTTTACTGAAAAGAGTGATTTGGAACGATACACGAGTAAACTACTATTGTCATTTTTGGGTGAATTATCCCTTAAAAACTTCCATTCCTTCTTCTAAGTGGTGATTGCTTACTCATAAAAAACTTCTTGAATGATTGATTGAATATTCACTATGTACGAATATAATCCAGTCTTAAAAAAAAAAAAAAGTTGTGTAACAGTTTCTTCAGTTCAAAAACATAAAACAAAACGTTCCACAGCCTCAGGTGAGCACGATTAGTCAGCATCAACATGAAGGCGACCGAGATCAATTATTTATTACATTAATTCCTGAAAGCCAATCCACCGACCCACATAATTGGGGTGATGTCTACAGCAGCCTCTCTCTTGGTCACGACAGAGGTCAAGAACATCCAAGTTTGTGTTGCGTTACGCTGCGCTGGATCGTTTGTGAATAAAACAAACGATTTCTCCCATCATTTAGCAAAGAAACATCCCGTCACGTACAATAACGCCATTATAGCCACATCGCTACTGCAGTTACGCATATGTGCGAGAAAGAGTACATCTGTATCCCCATTACTAAGCTTGCGCAGATCCTGAGACAAATAAAAGCAGACAACAGTCACACACACTACGTCACAACCTTCACTGCAAGCCAGAGGAGCGTGTGATGAAGTTTCCATCTACTGCGGTGGGAGACGGAGGATGGACAGACACAACGAGGCAGATTGTGCAAAGACACTGAAGAAAGAGCAGATGGCCTCGCTGCAGAACAACAGAACAATGGCTCCCAGGGAATCCACCGCCGGCCAATCACTGAGTGGCAAAAAAACGAGATGCTCATTTCAGCCTCTGGGCCACAGGACGCTAGCGGAAACAGCAGGACAGTAAATCTTGGTGCAGCGGCACATTGAATGAGTGCCTTTGATTCTTTTAAAATGCTGAGAACAGGAAGAGCAAACAAACATTTGATGCCACAAAGCATTGATCGATTTTCTCGGAAGATGTATACAGGGAATTCAACTTTTTTAAAATCCAATTATTCTAGGAAATTAACAGACAGATTTCTAAAAAAAAAAAAAAAAAAAAAAATCGTTGCAGCTATATTGCAACCTTTTTATTTAGTATTTTTTATGCAATATATATGCACACACTACCAATCAAAATTTTGGGGTCAGTATGCTTTTCCTAAGAAATGGGCGCTATGAACGGCGGTATTTCAGGTGAAGGTCTAAGGATGCTGGATTACTTCTGCCAATGGTAAAGTCCAATGCTACACCGAGAATTTATATTGGATTTTATACTCTATGGCTACACTAAAGAAACGTTAGTCACAAAAACAGACACTCCTCATTGTGTTTATGCTTCTTTTTTTAATTATATTAAATAAACATAACTATATATAAAATTACACCTAAACGTATTAAAGTTTGGTTTCAAAGACAGGACAGTAAATTTGGAAGATTCTGCCATAATCCTGTTTTCACAAAACTTGCTATATTATGTATTTTTGTATTATTATGATTCAGAGAGTTCATTCCCAAAACAATTCATCTCATTTAAACCAATGAATCATTACTTTGTGAATCCTTTGAACTGATTGGTTGAAAAGCTCATGATAGTCATACATAATTATTTTTTTTTCCATTTAGAAATTATATCCCTTGATGTTTTTAAAGGGATCATCGGATGCACAACACTTTACAATGAAAAAAAAAATCAATTCACTCCTTACTTTTTTGTCCCCAAAATGGAAGAAAGGGGTGGGGTGAGCAGTTGCTCATTAATATTTAAAGAGACATGCACCGAAAAGGGTCGCTGTGAACAGAGCTGTTTTTGAGGAGGTAAAAAGGTTGCTTTACACAACCATTGTAGGAATTTTAACTAAAGTATATTGCAAACTGGAATATACAATACTTTAACTAAAGAATTGCAATACTTTAACTAAAGTATATTGCATAACTAAAGTATATTGCAAATGGGCATACGCATAACTTTTCGATCCCAACATTTTTTTATTTTTTTTTTTGCTGGATATCATTTAGATTTTAAATTAGCTGTGGCTAAACAAAATCCTCCACTTAACAAGTATATTTTCTTCATATGAACAATAAATTAAATGGGAAACTCTGAGGAGTAGGCACCTCATTATACAATGTATAGCATTCATTATATACTTCAATTTTGAAGGAGAGCATTTCCTGATTAACCAAAGAAATTACATTAAGTTTTAATCAACAAACAAAATAGTTGCTCTCCCGATGAAAACTGCAGTTCCTCGGGGTAATATATGTCGTTTCCATTCAGCCAAATGAAACTAAACTAAACTAAGAAATTAAACTACTCTTGAAAATCCAACCATTTGTATTGACACTAGTCTAAATAACAAGAAACTTGAACCATTTTCTATGGGCAAAAAAAGACCCTGTAATGTTTGGTTGATTTATTGACTATAGCAAACACTGTTCCAACCAAGACACTCCATTTCCACAGGATACCAACACACCCAGTCTATGCAAGTGAAGAAAACAAACAAGAGATTTTTCCCCCCAGAGGCACATGTGTAATATTTATGAACCTTTCATTCCATCTAAAACACAAGTCTTCCTCGATCATGACTCCTTGAGAAAGCAACACACTTGCAGATATGTGCTTGTCCTCTGTTGTTACCTCACTGCACTAAAACCAAAAGGTTTGAATTATTGGGAAATGCACAGTGCTGACAGAAGCTTTCACCAGTGCTAACCAAGCTGAACTGCTAAAGGCCTGGCAGTTGCATCTTAGCATCATGCTATGACTCATTGTGGCTACGGCCATGATCTTAAAATCTGACTTGAATCCACACTAATCAAAACAAACCACTTTGTGTAGGATCAGAGAAACCATATCAAAGCCTAAACCGGTATCTTTAATCACTTCTCAGTGCCTCCAAAGCAGGCCGTTGCGTAGCATCACATGTCCAAGTACATTTGTCACTGATGCTTACTGCTAACTAACCGTCATTTAATAGAAGGGCAAGACCTCTTCTCGCTGGCCGTGTCTTTCTGCATTTAATTGCATTTCTAAAACGTGTAAAGCTGTATAAAGACACTTCAGGGAGATGTTCAAAGAGGATTCAGTTTTGCAGGCTAAAGCACCTTTAAATTCAAGCAAACTCCATCACTTGTCTCGCAATGAGAAAGGCAGGCTAAACGTGTAGTTGAAAAAAGAGAACAAGAACAAGCCAAGACACTTGCCTTTTGTTCACGCGTAAGAATCAACTACAATCGATCCATATACTTGACGTCACACACCCTACCATCTAGGATAGTCACATCGCAGTATTGATGCTAAAATGATTGTGCAGCCCTATTAAAAACAAATGCAAACGATAAGCTTTCGTGACTGAACAGTAGGGTTGGGTATCGAGAATTGAGTACCGGGACTAACTTTTCGTTTTTCCCGGAATCGTTCAAAAGTTAAAATTACGATTCCTAGTTTCGATATTCACAGTCCGCCGACCAGAAGAAGAAACCGCTGAACAACACCAACGAAGAAGTGTCTACCGGAAGTGTTGGCATAACCGCGCGAGTCGAACATGAGTAGCTTACGTCGGCGGTCCAAAGTGTGGCTTCAC
>JAOTRC010000043.1:5913368-5925199 GCA_027497675.1 Cyprinella lutrensis
AATAAAAAGATAAGTTGTCTCTCGCCATTGACTACCATTCATATTTTTTCCGAAATAAGGTCCCATGAGCCGGAAACAGAGGGGCGGGACTTGGCTCTCCATTTTAAAATAAGCCAAAATAAGACACCAGGTGACAGCAAAGTCACTTCATTTTTAGGTTTTAGCTCTAAGGACTTACTGGAATGATATTTTAATGTAGTTAAAAAAAAATAAAACATAAAAATAAACATAATTTACATAGAAAATACGGTATTTTTCGAAAAAACACCATAAATGGATAGACAAAACTTTATCGAAGACAGTGATATAACATTTATAAAAAATTAAAATTAGGGTCCTCTCTGCCCACATTTGTCCACAATTACAGGATTAAGGGCTATAAAATGAATATGGTTTGAGCGTTAAAAGTAGATAATTCAATCTACTGCAGAGGTCTAAGGGTAATTTAACATCAACAGCAACACCAAAAATAAATGCAAATGCTACTGGAAAAGAATAACATATTTTATTCAGATGTACCTTCAAAAAGCTCCTTAATTGCTTTATTTACTTGTGTTAATTGATGTTAACTAGGCTGTCTTGTTGAATAATTAATTTACTTTATTTAGGTTGTATTGTATATTGTTATTCCTATATTTATAACTATTACTAGGGGGAACCCTCAAATTTTGTGTAGGTGCAACTGGGGAAAAATGACTCACCGTGGGACAACATATTGAGTATCGTGGTATGCTCAGCAATACTTTTTGGTTATTTACAGACATGAGCATTAAAATAAGAGATATTTAGGGGGTTGTATGCTTCCCCGAGAAAATTTAGATTTCTCTGACCAACATATATGCAATCTAAGACTTTTGAAGTCCAAAAAAAGGATAATAAATGGCTTTAAAACCATGCCAGTGGGCAGCATTAGATTATTTTGTCAAATATCTGTTAGGCCTATATTTCATATATCAAATATATATTTGTTTCAATATCTGCTCCTCATCTACATCTTTCTTTTTCTCTCAGTCTCCTTAACCTGCCCTATATCTTCCCCTCCTAAACCTGAACTTTGACTGATAGTCTTTTCATTTTCGTCTGTGTTAGTGAAGATAGTAGCCTAAACTTAAATGATAATTAAATGTTTTATGAATTATTATCTTAAACAAGGTAATTCACTCAAGGCTACCAGGTCAGTATTGCCAATAGGAGCCTTCTACAAGCTTTGGAATTTGAAAAGTAATTTTAAATAAAACAAATTATAGCTTGGTTTAACGCAGTTGGTGGAATTGGCAGACGTTCCCTCATCATGCGCTGTGGAGATGCGTCAAAGCATTTTCAGCTATAAATATGCAGCATTAATGCACGTAGTTGATTTTGAACGAATATTTAATGTCGATATAAAATGGTTACATAATGTTAAAACTAATCATGCTATTGATCTCTTTGTGAGACCCTATAGACCATTTCACGAGATGTAAACAACACTGGTCCAGAAGCACTTCCTGTTTCAGTTTAACACTATATAAACATTGGGATAAAGTACAACCAACAGAACATATACAACTGAATCAAAAAGTTAAACAAACATCTTTAAGATATTTTCTTTACATTTGAAATTAAGAAACCATTTACAAACTGAAACAGGAAGTGCTTCTGAACCAGTGTTGTTTACATCTCGTAAAATGGTCTATACAAAAAGACTAGAAAATAATAAAACAAATGCTCAAACAATTACAAGTCTTGCTTCTCTCAATCTGAGGCATAACTATCACAAGAAATTTAAGGTAACGATATATTAACAAGAAAAAGTAATTTCAGAGGTTTTGATGTAAATTTAAGAACAAATGTTTTAGAATAAAGTCCAATAAAGAATCATGATACACAGTACGAAAAAGTGTACATTATAAATGCAACGTATTTAATAACACACTTACAGACGATCCATTTCTCCATGGCGTCCAAGGATAGATATTCACAGGGCATCTGAAATATACAGGTCAACAAATTATATTTGGTCAAATGCACAATGTTCTCATGCTCATGCCCATGAGGAATAAACAGTATGATAATAATACTATATGACAGAATGAGACATTTTATATCAATAGTTGTATCCGTGATGTTTTGATGGAATGCTAATATATTAAATAACCATGTGTTAATGCTTATATTTGGGCAATCAATAATCTACTATGAGCAATGTTTGTTTACACTTTGTTAGTACGCCTTGTGCCAGTGTTGTTTTAGTATTATTTATATATTATAAGAATATTTGTTATAATTTGGAATTAGCATTTTTATATTTAGCTAGCTTTATTTTATTTGTTTTGTTTTTAGTCATTTTAGCACTTCAACTCATTTCAGGTAATATTTTCATCTAATATTTACATTTTATTTAAACAAAACTATATTTCAATTATTTAAAACGATTTCTAATAGTAATATATATACATTTTTTTATGGTTGGAAAACTTGTAACCCTTACTTTTAGGCATGATAAGACGCTCCCATTGTGGAGGCTCTTTTAAACAGTTTAAGGATACCTATGATGCAACCTATGACTAACAGAATTAGTGTGTACTAAATGGTAGTATGTTAAAATGCGGATTCCAAAGAAACCTGGATGATCTACTATTTCCGGTTAGGATCCGAAGTGCAGATCCATGCACACTCTAACGGCTAATATTGCCCACAACCCATTGCAAAACTGACTAGGATTCAATTAGAACTACAAACATCCATAAAAGTGTTAAAAAGAGTTTCAAATCAGTCTTTTATAAGGTGTCATGACGGTTAGTATGCTGCCTTAAAAGGTAACAGTGTATGATGACAGAATTCACAAAAATAATTAAAGACTACAGCGAAGCCTGACCGTGTCAGATTGAGCCGGATTGAGCATGGTACTCGGAGCACTAATCAAACTGAGCAGCTGAGCGTTCCTCCACTGATCTGCAGACAGATTCCGGCGTGGGTAGACCATCTGCAGGGAGACCAGTGCATCTGACAGCGACTGTCAAATCAGAGAGAGAAAGAAAACAGAAAAACAAATGGCAGAGAGCTCAGATTACACCATGTTCTCCTTATGAGATAGGATTGTCTCAATGTAGCATGCAGACTTTACTTTTCCATGAGGGACAAACTCCTCCATCATCTTTTTCAATGGGTTCTCATAGTCCACAATCATCTGTCCAAGCCTGGGGTATTCTCGATCACTGAACACAACATTACACAATCATGACCCCAGACACATCTCTGTCATTGGTAATATCCACACTATAGTAGAATGAAACCTTTCAGTGTGTGGCTCTATATTACCTCATACATGCATTACCTTGAACCGTGTGTCATTTCGTGGGCATAGTTGTAGAGGCCGATTATCGCTTTGCGCTCCTCAATTCGAGAAAGCAGCATCATCAGAGTAGTGTATGTCACCACCAAATCCAGGTAGTTCTTTGTGAGGTCAAAATTTACAGTCTCCATTGTGGAAAAAAAGACACTTTGTTATCTGCCATTTCAATGAACAAAAATCAATAATCCAAAGACATATTATATTGATTGCCATTATATCAACTCACAATGTCAAAGAAAACTTGACAGACGTCAATAGTGTTCAGCAGTTCACAGACATGGTCCTGGAAGAACAGAAAAACACAAACATATTGCTTAAAAAAAAAAAGACCATCGATTTGTCTGTTACCAATACAAAAAATGATTTTTATTAAATAATACTATGAAATCACATATCTGAGGTGTTATTGTTAACTTAAAAATAAAAATATGAAATAAATAAAATATTAAAAATAAATTGTGTTACTTAAAAAAAAGATTAAATACAATAAAATATAAATATTAGACATTAGAACATTAGATAATAAAATTAAATTTGGCAAATGAAATGTTACCTTGAATTACTAAAACTACTGAACTGAAATAACGTGTTCTACATAAAATGACAAAAAATTGATTAAAGCTAAATAGAAATGTTTAAAAAAAAAACAAGAACATTTCAAATAAGTTAAAAGTATAACAGTACATCAATAATAATAAAATAAGTTAAAATAAGTAAGTAATAAGTAACCTACAATAAGTAAATAAAACCATTTACATAAGAATGTTTTTATGAATAATTTACATTCAATCATTCAGTTGGTGTTTTATGACTGAGGCCCATAGAGTTGGACTGCTCTCATACCTTAAATTCCATAACGTCCACAAAGGTGAAGTAATATAGAGCTAAATTCTTCAGTATTTCTGACTTTTCTTTTTGTAGTTGTGCAAGCTGTTGCTGTAATGTAAAAGACAAGTGCATAAATTAGACACTATCAAATTAAATAAGGTCACATATTTGTGATATCTGACCAGGAAACTTATCAGCAGGGTTCATGTTAGATCATTTATGGCTGAGAGCTGTACTATTATATTAATTCTAATAACATGAGTAACAGGCATGTAAAGGAGTTGGATGAATTCAGTTTGTGCCCTAAACTCTGTAAGCTTGATTAAAACAGAATCTTAGGGTAGAGGTCTGACCCGACGAAACTGAGCGTGGCGCGGGAAACCTTTTGAATTATCAAGTGCGGGTGGGGAAGTAAGAGATCGCTCAAATTTAAATATCTAAAAGTTACTCAAATTAAGGCCAATTCAAGAAAAATATGCTTCAATGCTTTTGCGTTCTCTTGCAAATGTTTTGTGTTCTGCCGAGAAACTATGCCTTGAATCGCAAAAAAAGTTTGTGTTCGCGTAGAAACTTTTGCGAAAGGTTTTGCGAGGGAACACAGTTTCTCGGGTGACACAAAACTTTTTTGTGGGTAGATTTAAATATCCTTAGGGAATGTTTACATGAAAATGATACCCGTTCGCAGTTTTGTGAAAATGATAAAAAAAAAATGCTGTTTTATCCATGCCTGCCCAGTAGTTGGCGATGCTACTTTATAAAGAAACAATAAGCATCTATAAACTGAACACGTAATACATATGCGCATCACTGTTTTCACAAATTCACGTTTTTGTAGTTTACCCGGAGTCAATAACAGTGTCGTTTTTAAAAACGTACACTTTGAAACTTACACAATGGGAAAACGCCATTGCCGTGTAAATAAAAGGCCAAACGGTGCCGTCCAAACGCCTCCCTAAACACCAGAGCGAGACTGAATCTTACTGTAACTAGACTAAAAAAAAGTCCATTGATCTCTACCTGCGGGATTTTTTTTGGCAGGAATGGGAAGAAAAATAACATATTTTTAGCGGTAGTGGGAGCAGACCTCTTAGTGTAACAACTAAAAATTCAGAAACTGGCTAAAATTGGTCAAAATAACCACCAAATACAAGATAAAACGTCTCAGATCATGGATCAACAATAAGGATGAAAGAGATCTCATTACATTTGACTGAATTTTCTTGCTCTATCCGGCTAGTTGTGCACAGTCATGTTATGTTGACTGATCATGTTCATCTATTTTAAGCTTGACGAACTTCAAGATTTGAATTTCAATGATGCATTGCTACTGTGAATTGTGTCATTTGCCTCAGGTGATGGTCTATCAATGAGAATTTGTTGAAATGTTGAAAGTATAATGTTGAAAGAATGATTTAATAGTGTTAAAAATAGTATGGGTTGAACAAAACAGTAATGTATGCTCCATATGCCAATGTTTTCCAGCAAACTAGTGTTTATGAATACATTTCTGTCATGTATAAAAATATATGAATATATAAATTAGGATATCAATCTAAAAATAGCTATTTATCATTTACGTTGCAGAGCCAGTGAAATGTTGACAGGACAAGTAAAACCAACCAGTGCATCAGAAAAAAATCCTTATTGTTGAGCGCGATCAAAGAGAGCATTTCTCAGATTTTATTTTTGACAGTCAAACTAGTGAATGAACCCTGCATCAAGTCCTGACACGCACAGGCCTTTTCCCTTTGGTCGTCTTTAAAGAATTTGCAACTCTAGAGCAAAAATGCATTACCGCTGCACCTAGGAAGTATTCTGACCTCATTATTATAATTTATATAGAAAAGTATTCTGACCACGATAATATAATTGTCTTTTAGTAATGTTTGGATAATACTGCACACTTGTTCAAAAGAGCAACAAATCAATTCAAATACGACTTCATGGAAAAACTGCATGATTTGAGAGGACTCTAGTTTTATCTAGAGCGAAGGGTAGTGCAAATGTGCTCTAGAATCAAGTTAGTGACACAATCCTTATTATCTATCAGGACTTCCAGAAAACCAGGTTAGAGCTAATAGTTAATGATGCACACCCATAAAGCCCATTATCAGAGAAACTACGTAAAAGCAGAAAACCAAACCTTGATATTCCATCAAACCACACCATCCCCACCTTACATACTTTATATCCACCTCATATCCTACTTAAGTATATAATTCCACAAGATCAAAAGGATATATGTAAAAATTAGTCTGATATTTAATACTGTAGACCTATACGAGATAGAGATGATATCATGAAAAACAGCAGAGAAGGAGATTAAACTGTGATAAATGTAAGATCTTACAAAAACATGTTTAGACCACATTTCACTTCAAACTCAAAAGATAGAAAAAAAGAGAGGAAATCTGATTCTGCATAAAGAAAATGAAGCCTATTTTTAAGATTACTAAGAATTTTGGTCTCTTGACAATATTTTTACTTTATCAGAAAAGGGTATTTTCTTTCACCTTTTTATTTATACTTCTATATTCACATTATTAAGTAGATTATTTATCACCTATAAAAAAACATTTCAATTCAATTATCAACTTTATCAATTCAAATAGAACCAATAATACAATTTAAATAATATACCAGTATATAAATAAAAATTACAGCCATGAGGATTAGTGGAAAATGTCCTTAATTGTTATGAAAATAATATTACAAAACAAAAATAGGCTTTATTTCCTTTGATCTAAAATATTATTTTATTTATTTTTATTCTGGGGGAATAAAACCTGGACATGTTCTTTTGGTTTAATGCTCTAACAGGTTTAATGAGATTCTTCCACAAAACCAAGCGAGCTGTATATCAAAGGTGTCTTTTTAAAAAATGGCATAGTTTGAAGTTCAAAACGTTTCCTGATCACCATCTCCGCTCTTTTCAAATGAAAGTGTGTTGGGGCAAAGCTATGCGATGCTGTGCACAACGGGCTCAACCTCATTATATATCTTTTTTTTTAATAGAGTGGATAAATATACTGAAGAAAGCATGTAACCATGCAGTAACAGACTGAAAGGAAGCTCAGAGCACATCCCAATCAGAAGTCAAAATACTACATCACAGCTACTCCAAATGAACATCAGCAGGCTTTGAATTTGAAGAGTCATTTGAATCGCACATCTGAGATTCCTTTTGTCCATGTAGGTTACTGAAATACTGACATATACATGTGAGTACAACTGAAATGTTAAACTACATATACATAAGAGCAGGAACTAAATAAAGCAAATAGGACTCCACGTGGAGTCCAAACTTACCAAAAGAATAATCCAGAAAATAGCCATGTTAAGCATGCAAAAAATGCAAAAAACAAAAAAGGACATATAAAACAACACTAAAAGGCAACTCAAACACAGTTAAACATGACACAGCTCCACATCATTGCGAGAAGCAGTTAAACATCTTTAACACAAAGTAGAAGGCAAAGCAGCATCTGAAATATACAACACTTTAAAAGGACATGGTGGTTGGTTATTACAGTGGGACCAAAAATGAATAAAATGAACACAAACACATTTGACATGAAATGCATATATATATATATATTTAATAAACAATAGCACACATGAAAAAGAGTTTGGTTAATTTGTAATGAGACAATCCAATTAATTCCAAATAAATCAAATGATCGATGTCATGATGCGAATGATCTTCCTCTGTTTTCCCCAAAACATCTTTACCTTCCGGCTCATAAACAAAAATCCAGGCTAAATGGCATCTTTATCTCTTTTCCTCCAAAATTGTGCTGGCTGTAAAGAGCTTGCACTCAGGACAAGCACAAATCTATAAGGATCTATGATGTATCTGATCTGTCTTTACCATCACATGCTTTGATAAGCATCAGAAATGTAAATATAAAACATATTTCTTAGCACTCAATTCACACAAATGATTTTTGAATTAAAGTTTACATTTTTAAACTGAATTTGCATCAATTGGGTGATATCAATATAGGCAACTTTGTGGATTGTAATACGAGTGGTCTAGTTTTGTTTTGTTTATAATAAAATTATTATAAATAAACTATTATTAGAAATAACTATATAATAAACTATTATTATAAAGATCCCTATGTTCTAACATTAGTTGTCAAGATCATCAGGGTTAAATGAGCGAATTTTCCAATTAGCAGAATTGTGTGAGAAATAATACACACTGGCTCAGGCACCAGGATATTGTTGGGCATCTGAGACAAATAATCAAGGGCAACTTTTTTTTTTTTTTTACCCCAAAGTGGTCATCAGAGCTGAGCACAGAGATCAGTAATAGCAGAAATGCAGGACCAAAACCAGTAGAGGTGTGAAACTAAGACACACCTACATTCCTAAAGCAACATGGGCTGAACGGATGTCATTTCCTGATATGATAAACACCAACAAAGAACTGGTGACTGCATCTCCTCTCTGGGTTATATGGATTGATCCACACAAAAATGATTCCGCATTAAGAATAAATCATATTTGTGGTGTTGTGGACAAGTTAAGGGTGGCCAAAGGTTCCTGGAAAGAAAGATAGATCTGGGAAAGCCCCTCTCATGAGGACATCACCTCATGTTCGATGACTTAATAGCACTGACACTACATCAAGCCTTTGAAAAAGAGAAAAATTGGGCTGCATGACAGAACATAGTGTTTTTACAATGACCTCAAACTAAACCTCCATATTCAACAACCATAAGAAATGATATTTGAATCACTCTCTGATGGTTGAGGAATGAGCACCATGGGAACCCATGAACCATGAATGGTAAACATGCTTCAGAGATGTTCAGGGTTGTGGCAATGGCAACAAAGCATTAAAGAAGGGACTGGGCTTGGTGACTTTGGTGTTGGACGGGGTATGATGGTAATCAGAAGGGAAACTAAAAGTGCTGACAAAATCTACAACTAATATCAGCTCAGAAGATGTTTACAAAGCTATATATTTGCTAAAAGATCTATAGTCAATATATAGAACAGCAGTCCTCAACCAGGGGGCCAGTGCCCACTTGGCAGCCTCAGAAAACTTTCAAGGGGAGAACAAGATGATTAAGAAGTCATTTTATTATATGTTTATTAGTATATTATTAATATACAAATAAGCCAGTATATTGTGTATATGTATATTATTAATATACAAATAAGCCAGAACCTAAAGGCTGGCTTGTGCAAAGCTGGCATATGACACAGCGCTGCCCACGAGGCTATCACTCCTACATAACAGCTTATATTTATCAGTTCTTTTGTCTATGGGTTGAAGTGAGAAAGATTGTCTCTGAATTAATTATACCTGTCTATGCAGCATCTGTCTACTAATAGCATTAAGCTGTGGGTTTTAGTTCCGAAGAAATAATGTATATGCAAGAAACTTTCAGTTTCTAAGCTATTTAATTCATAAATAACAGAACAGTGTTGACAATACGTTTCTGCACTACTGAATTTTTCTATATGTGCGCGATCTGCTTGTTATATGTGAGCTACTGTTTGTATGTGTGTGCGTAACAATGCAGCGGTGCATTAGTTTTGAATGGGATTAACTTACCTTTACAATAAGCTATGTAATATGTGCATTCAACCAATCAATTTTGAGCATCCAGATCTCTGATTATGTATTTATGTCATTTTAACTGTTGGAAACGGAGCGTAAAAGTATACTTCAAAGATCCTGTTGCACCCTCTATAGGCTATGATCAGCGACTAGTTGGCATCAAGCTTAAAGCGTCAGGGCAGAGCATTAAAGTTGATAAATATACTGTACACACGGAAATATAATTACATTTCTATATTTTTAAATATTTTAAATTAAAATAATTTCCATTAAATGCTAAAAAATAAACACAAGGTGAGTGGAGAACCATTAATAGAAAGGAACTGTTCAACAACCACTAACATCAGATACATTAAATCTGTACTTCTATAATCAAACTATACAAAATCAGAGTTTAATGCCTTTAAAGAAGCCCTTACAGGGTCTTGCACAATAGCTGATGTGATCCGGGTCATGGCACCAGATTTAAATAGAGGGGTATATTCTGATCCGATATAACGACTGAAATTATGGAGGGGAAAAAAACTTTTCTCTGATAGCTGAAACACTGGAATGTTTCTTGGTAAACATGGTTATCAAAACCTCATTTACTGATGCACCACTGGAAACAGGAAAAAACATGCAGTATTATCTCTCAACAAATATCTTGCATGATTAAAGCTGTTGTTAACGGTTTTAGCCGTTTTGGGTCATTTATGTCATTTAACATTGGAATTATAGTCTATTAGAGGAGTAAAACATTATATCAGCATCATCATTATAACATACAAAAAATACTTGATTCAGAATATGAAACTTACGTTGTTGTTACGCGTCTCAACGGCTGGGAATTTTCTTACGATGAATTTCACAGCTGACTCCAGGTTTTTGTCAATTAGGTAGGAAGGTTTTGCCTTGGGATCTCCACAGGCCTACAATGAACAGGAAGACAAAAACATCACTGCTAAAAGTGCAATAGCTTGAACAGCACCAATGTGAACATGTGCAGAAAAACTAACTGATAATCCACTGATCATGAAACAAAGATTCAAACCGTTTGAGACAGATCAGAGAGGAAGAACAGTGAGGTAAAGTGCAGGGATTTGATCACAGTTAGAAAATGCAGTGGATGGAAATAAAAAAAAGAAAAGAGAATAGGCCAGAATGTTGAAGAGACTGAAAGAGAATAAAGGACAGAAAGAATGGAGGGTAGGAATGGGAATCGTAAGGAACTTAAGTTATTTTAATTTTGTAATAATTCTTAGAACCTTTTAGGAAGCACAAAATAATTTATTCACTATATGGGATGCTAACCATTAATCAACGACCAATTAATTGTCGAAAGTAATTTCATTGATAAAACTTATAAAGTAAAGGTTATGCACATGCTCTCTGCTCAAACGCGAAACACAAAGCAGACACTTAAAATTTAAGCGAGCACGCCAGAGTTAATTTCGGAACCATTTTATGTTAAAAGGCTAGAGTTACAATCTTCATGACTACAAGTTTGTGTGTGCATTGAGCCTTGATGTTCTGTGCAAATTTAGGTTGGAATATAAATCAAATATGCATTTGTGAATTAACAAAGTAGTAAAACAACGGTGGTCAGATTTTGCACATGTAGCTCAAACAGCAATGCGCGACTAATAATAACTGTGATTGGGACTGTCATATTACATAACTTTATAAAGAGCCCCTAGAACCACAGCATTTAACGCTGTTGTTGGTTATTTAAAATACGGTCAACTTTCAACACGGGTTTTTATGGACACTGTCATTTTTATACCATCACTATGGTTATTTAGAATTCAGAAACTATTTGATCATACAGCAGGTACTTTAATATATAATGACCAAAACATTTGAGGATTCACACTTGGAAGCAACTGCAGTTGTAAATCCCAAAATGTGACTGAAAGCAGCTATACACCTTTCCCAATTAGGCGTAATAAATAGATAGTACTGTTGTTCGTACATAGTTATAGTTATGGTTATTATTAGGGCTGTCAAATGATTAATCGAGATTAATCGCATCCAAAATAAAAGTTTGTGTTTACGTAATATATGTGGGCATAGTGTGTATAATTATTTTGTATATATAAATACACACAC
>JAOTRC010000043.1:6011842-6024696 GCA_027497675.1 Cyprinella lutrensis
AGTAGTGTTATTATTATTTTACAATATAGACATATTAGGGATTACAAAGACATGCTATTAATGAGCCATCATTTAAGTGCATGACTCATGGTCAGTATTAAATTTACCAATATCTATAGGTTAATTAAAAAAATGGACAGACGTATGATGACCGTTCACCTTTCTCCAAGTCTTCGCCAGTGTGTCTATTAATACATTTGGTAAGCGGTGTTGGTGTCAAGGGAGGAGAATTTGTGACAATATTTTCCCTGTTGCCTAGGAACTTTTATGGAAGCAAAAGTTAGCGGCGGGATATCTGTGAAATCAGAGAACACGTCCATTTATTTGTCAGAATCAATGGGGCGGGAAACTGCTCATGTCCGACACACATTACACATGCGATTGTACTTAAAAGGAGCTGATTTGCATCTCTGGACTCATCACACACTCACTCTTCCCCACCTCTCTAATTATTCTCAGGTCTGTGAGCAGTCCTATGGGTGCCATATTTGTGGAGTGAGGAATTTAGAGCTGTCTGAGAGGCTGCTAGCAAGTCCTTTATTTCTTTCCATCGTGAGCCCTCGCTGGGTCCCTCGAGGGACCGTCAGTGACGGCAGTGGCTCTTGAGTTTTGGACGTTTGTGTGTAGAATGGCACAGCAAGCTCATGGGAAAATGTTTGAGGTTGACCTTCCTCGTTACTTGTGTGACTGGGGCACGATGGCCTGCCGGCTGCCAGTGCCAGCGTCTCACTGGGCCGCTGTTTAGTTAGTGACTACGAGAAACATCCCCTTCCCTCTTTCTCCAGGGCATTCTCATGCACCCCTGGAAAACAAACTCTTCTTGAAAAACTCAAAGCAAACTTCCGAGGGTTTGTTTTGTTTTGCCATTTCTAATCTGACCTGGGTGGAGACACTGTGAGCTATGAAAAGCCTGGATGGTTTTAGATTTGGAAAACAGGGACTTGGAAAAGGGCTGGAGCTGAATGCAACAGGGTCCCCGAGGAACTTTCGGACTGGGTTGACGGAGCAGCACGTTACTCAATGGGAATCTAAAAAAGCCCCAACCCAGCTTGCTTTAACATGTTTTTGCTTCTGCTGTAGAGGTAAAGCGGCGCGGGTTTATTTTATTCATTTCCAGACAGGCTTGTTTTTATTTCCATGCACTCTCAGTGGTCTGAAGACCCTTCCCTGTACACTGTGTCAGGGGCCATGGCAAAGTCTCCAAAAATACAGTCAGTCTAAGTGCCTGTGCTCTGAAACCACTCGACAGGATGGTGTCTGTCAACCAGCCAGACTTTATCTCGTGTTTTTCAGCTAAGTTTGCAGTCACACAGCTCTTTGGAATGCTTGATTCTGATTGGTCGATTGCAATGTTCTGTCAGATATTTCTGTTTAATTATCACTAAACCAGAGAAGATGGCACATGCGTCATATGAGCCTCGTAAACCATGGCGCCCGCCATTGCATCACTTGAAGATATTTACAACGGTCTGTAGTACCCGTTTACCATAAATTTGATTTAGTATTGTCAGCAACTTCTTTTACAGAACAGCTATTTTATTGGTAGCAGACTCCACGTCAATGTTATTTTAGAATTATTTAGATTTTGGGTAAATTATTTTAGATTTTGATTTAGTTTTAATTTATTATTATTATTATTTTTAATTTCAGTTTACATTTCATTGTTTTGTTATTAATTATCATTTATGTTTTATTTTATTTCAGCTTTATTTTTGATAGTTTTAGTTCGCAAAAACAGCACTTCTTATTGCACTCTCCATAATGAATGTCATGTAAAATGTCACTTGAGTTTTTTGTGTTCTTAGCTGAAAGATTGCATGTATTATAGCGCAAACTAACTTGCATCTCAGCTCCCTAGAAAGTCTATTCATAAAACAAACCCATCCACTATTAGTCATATTAATCTTTTTTGTTAAATACCAAAAAGATAATATATTAGTGAGTACCTTGTGTGAAAATATGTTGAAAAATAGCAGTCATGCAGTGATTTTTGCTAATTTTCTGATAATGACCAGTGTTTTTTATCATGTTTAAGGCACATTGTGCGCTAGTATACTTTTTTTACAGTATTTATGTAGGTAAGCTAATTATATCTTGTGTTAAATATACCAAATATTGGCATGCAATGCCTCAATGACCTCAATGATGTACTACATTTGCTAAAATGTCCAATATGAAACAAAGCTCACTGCACTGAGTGCTATATCCCATAATGCAATGTGCCTGATTTGACCTTCCAGTGTTATGAATGATTAACTCTTTCTTGGCTCACTTTCTGGATATTTTTTTCACATATTAAAAGTAGCCAATATAAAGTATATTTTGCATCGTATTCAGTAATACTGCACATTATTTTAGATAAAAGTGGCTGGCAAATATAATGTGTGCAAAATTAAGAGGAGAAATTAGAGTATGCTGGCACAGGTCGTATATCATCTAAGCGAGCAGCGCATGGAGGTTACAGGCTCTGCACTCTTGCTGTCTTCAATGTTAAACACACTCTTACAGGCTTCATGTGAATGCTGATAAGCACAACAGCTGTTGTGGGGGGACCAGAGGGAGGGTGATGCACTCAAGGCTCTGCAACACGTTACATTTCTGTCATATTAAATGTCATTTACCAAGGGTTCAAAAGTTTGACACCACAGATTTGCTACCGTTGTTGTTGTTGTTCCTTTCCTCCATTGAAACTCGAGATGTTTTTTGGAACTCAAATAATGCTGGATCACGTGATCATCATGCTTTGTTCATGTCAGCATCAGTGCTGCTGTCATTAAAACAAGAGTGTCAGGGAATTCTGTATACTATACTCCTTTCTAACAGCTTGAGCCAGGACAAGCCCTCTTTTGCCATTAAAAACTACTTGTCAGGAGTTACTAAAGATACAGAGTGAAAAATTAGCACTGAAAAGGCGTGGACTTGGTTATTTTTTTAGGAGTATTTTTGTTGGACATGGTATATTGTTAGAGTTTCCCTTTCAGACGCAAAGTTTATGGGAGGAGATGATTGCGCTAGTCAATTTACTGGTACTTGCGAAAACTAAAACGGAAGTTACAAAAACGATTTTATTTCGAAAAATGTCTAAAATCATGAGAAACATTTTATTAAAGTTAGGTGCGTTAGATGAAACAGTGTTTAGATGGAACGAAACCTAGAGTTACAGTATATTGTGATGAACTGTAAATGCCCTCCTGCTATAGTGCTGTGTGGTTATCATTGTTTGGAAAGTCCTCCCCGCTGGATCAGGCTGAACATATGTGATAATTATACACACAGTGACAATCTTGGGTGGGTAGGTGTGTTTGTGAGGGATGCACAGTTACACACCCTTCTCCTCTCCATTTTTCTTGGTAAATCAACGTGGTAAATCACCATCAGGGAGTGAAGGAATGAGTATCCCCACAATGTTTCCAAAGTCCTTATCATTCTCCTGCCCTTTTCCTCAGCCACTCTCCACAAGTCAGATGGAGTCCATCTCCCTCACGCGCTTTCATGCACTCCAGGTAAAAATAGGCCCTGATAGGTTGACATGTCACTCCAGAGCTGTTCGAGCTCCCAGAACCAGATTCTGTCTTCACTTATACTCGATAAACCTGCTGCATATTTATTGACATTACACATTTTTTATTTATTTAATGTATATTCAAACTTTAAATGTTATTATAATTTCTCCTATCCCAGCATAATAGAGTGGTGCAGGGATGACTTCTTTTTTATAGGCCAAAACTCAAGTTGCATTTTAGCACATCCATTGTCCTAAAGTCAGTGGGTTTTTTGAATGGCTTTTTTGGTTAATAGCTTGAAAGGTATGTTCAAGATATATTCATGTTTTATTCTATCATATATATCAGTAATACCCTCAAAGCTTTTACTTGTCTTGTAAAAGGTGGTTGCTATATTAAGTTGATAAATGGGACAACAGAGGTTGTCGGGGGACGGCCATACTGTGGTTTGCTACTTTTTTGCCCGAAATTTCCGAGGCATTTGATTTTTCGTTCCTGGGACTGCCGAGGCCTGGAGACCTGTAATGATCCTTCCACAGGTTCACCTACAGAATCCTTGTCACGACTTTTACTTTTTTTGGGTGGTCAAGCCTGATCGTCTTCTCGACGCTCCGCCAGAACCCGGCAAGGAGCTCCGACGAGGCCGATCCAAGGACCTCGCTAAACCACCCAATCGGTTGTAGCGACCGGCGGTGTGTACGAAGGGTAGGCACGTAATCAACGCAAGCTTATGGCTTGTTTGTCTTATCTTGTTTGTAATCGGAATGAAGCAGTCAAATCGCTCCACCAACCAAGAACGGCCTTGCACCACCACCCACAGAATCGAGAAAGAGCTATCAATCTGTCAATCCTTTCTGTGTCCGGGCCGGGTGAGCTTTCCCATGTTGAGTCAAATTAAGCCGCAGGCTCCACTCCTGGTGGTGCCCTTCCGTCAATTCCTTTAAGTTTCAGCTTTGCAACCATACTCCCCGAACACAAAGAATTATGGTTTCCCGCACGCTGTCCGGCGGGTCGTAGGAATAACGGCGGATCACGGGTCAGCATCATTTATGGTATCTGATCGTCATCAAACCTCCGACTTTTGTTCTTGATTAAGAAAAACATTCTTAGCAAATGCTTTCGCTCTCATCCGTCTTGCAATACAAATGCCCCTGGTCATCCCTCTCAATCATGGCCCCGGGTTCCAGAAACCCACAAAAGAGAACTGGAGTCCTGTTTCATTATTCCTGGCTGCGGTATTTTGGGGCGACGTGCGGCCTGCTTTTTTCACACTCTAATTTTTTAGTCTTCGGGCCCTGAGGACCGGACACCCAGTTAAGGGCATCCGGGGGGTGCCGTGAGGCAGGAGTCCGGGACAGGCGGGGACTTGCCTCGCGAGATCCAACTACTAGCTTTTCCGGGCCGCTCCGAGATCTAAATACTAGCTTTTTAACTGCACCAACTTTAGTATACGCTATTGGAGCTGAAATTACTGCGGCTGCTGGCACCAGACTTGCCCTCCAATGGGTCCTCGCTCCTCGCCCATGGGTTTAAGATACGCTCATTCTAATTACAGGGCCTTGTAAGAGACCAGTATTGTTATTTTTCATCACTAACTCTCCTCTCTCTGTCGGAAATCGGTAATTTGCGCGCCTGCTGCCTTCTTTGGATGTGATAGCCGTTTCTCAGGCTCCCTCTCCGAAATCGAACCCTCTTTTCCCGTTACTCACCGAGGTAGGCACCGAATGTACTATAGAAAGTCAGACATTCAAATGAGTTGTCACCCACCATGGAGAATACAAATATAAGTCATCCCTGCACCACTCTATATCCATTTGATGGTTATTTTCCCAAGAAAATGTAAGCTTTTAGATGTGATCAAAACATTGCTCTGTTCTTTTAAGGTCATTTTTAAGGGCTATCTTTCAATAGTCTAATTGGTGGCTGTCTTCCTTAAGGAACTTTAGGAGAAACATCTGAGACCTCATTTTGTTTCCTGGGCAATGAAAGATACACCTCAAAATAATATTTTCCTCTGGGCAGCAAAAAAAAAAATGTTTCTGTCATTATATTATTTTGCTTTGTCATAAAGCATTTCTTACCCCGGCTCTCAGTTTGAGGTGATGAAGTCCAGTAATTTGACAAACGCATCATGTTAAACAAGCCTCACTGGGAATATCAAACCCACATTTTCACAGGAACATCCTAAGATATTCTAAGGGTAATTCATTCTTTCCAGTCACATCCTTGACAGATAAATTGCAATGAATGCAAGAATGACTAGCTTGGCTTTGAGCTCGCTTTTTTTCTGTGATGATTTGCCTCATTTTCACATCAGATGTTTTTCTGATCCACCTCAGACTACAATCAGAGTCAGATCCTATCCTGACGGGAATTGGAAATAGCTAGAAGATGATGTCAGGCCAGACTAGTCATCAAAACTGATACAAACAACATGCTCTGTGTTAAGTGTTGTTTCTCAGTTTTTACACAGTATATATACTGTTTGCAGTAGTTTCATCTGTAATTGCAGTTTGTTTTCTTGCTGTTGTTTGTTTGTCATCGTGCAATGGCACATCTGAGGCAGGATGAAGTTTAGGCGTACATGTTAGCAGTTAGAGTTTAGACGTATGTGTTATCTGTCAATAGCACGCTAAGAAACGAGTGTTTATTTCATTGCTATGCTTAGGACCACTGTCATAAACAAAAGAGTGGCTGGGTGATTGAAAGCAGACATTAATCAGAAGATATTTGGCCATTCTGAGATATAACTATGCCAACTTGTCAGATTAATAAGTGTTACTTATCTTGCTTTACATAATCTGTGCTATATACCAGAGAAGTCTTGTGCATGTATGTGTACAGTATGTACTGATTTTCAATCAGACATTTATTTCTTTTAAACCCACGGATAACTGCCAAAGTATAAACCCTTGTTTTTGTGCAGTGAGTGATTGACAGGTGAGTGGGCGGTACTTCAGTGTTGTCTGGGTATCATCAGAATGGATTAGCATTTACCTTACCAATGAAATACACATGGCACATGTGTTTTCAACAACCTTCAAACGTGGTTGAAATTGATGAATCTTGGAGTATTTTGGGTCTCGAGTACCTACACTCTCAGAAAAAAGGTACAAAAGCTGTCACTTGGGTTGTACCTTTTCAAAAGGTACACTTTTGTACCCAAAGGCTGCATATTGGTACCTTAGTGGTACATATTAGCTCCTAAAATGCACATATTAGCACCTAAAATGTATATATTAGCTCCTGAAATGTACATATTACCACCGAAAATGTACATATTAGGACCTAAAATGGACACTTTAGCTCCTGAAATGGACATAAGTTTACTTTTTGAAAAGGTACAGCCCCAGTGACTGCTTTTGTACCCTTTTTTCTGAGAGTGTAGTCTTTTCCCGTTTAAGTGGGTTTCCATAAAACTGGTGATAAGATTTGAGATAATATGTGGTAAACCCCACAGAGATGGCAATATCCGAAATCATTTTTCAGTCCCCATGAGGAAAACAGCTTATGCTGAAAGTTTTTTTGAAAATATAAAAATGCAGAAAGGTTTCTATGATGGGTTGGTTAAGGGGTTAGGGGATCATTATACAGTTTGTACAGTATAAAAACCAATATGTCTATGGAATGTCCCCATTAAACATGAAAAGTGTGTGTGAATATTGTGTAAAATAAGATTTTATTTTTATTTTATTAAAGGGGTAGTTCTGTCATGATTTACCTGTATGATTCGATTGTATTAATATTATATTGCATTAAAATATTTGGTGGGTCTTTTTTATTATGGTGTATTTATATTTATGTCTTTTTTGTGCTTTCATCTTGTTGCAGTATGCAAATCATTCACAGGCTATCATTTTCGAGGAGCGATAAGAGGGATATTGTTCAGAAAACAAGGAATGGGAGGCAGTGTGTGATTGGATTACATGGAATTCATTACTCTTAAATGTTAACTTTGTTTTTGACCTAAATATTTACAGAGTTACCTCACATCAACTCTGCCAAGATATTTGCCATGCTTATTCAAAATGCAAAAAAATCTTATTGTGAGTGCCGTGAAAGATTAACCGAGCGTAGCGTTTTGGCACATGAGATTTGATGATTAAGACGCTGATGAACTGTAATCCTTTATTATATTTGTTTAATGTTCTTTGTTTTCTTGTGGGTGTGGAATTGGCAGTGTCTGTCTCAATTATCCATTTTGTTTCTTTCATAAAACAGATTGTGTTTTACTGTCATGGATATGTTTTAATTATCTTTGTTTGTGTGTGTGTGTTTATTGTATTCTTTCAAGGAATAATTCACACAAGAATGAAAATTTGAATCATCATTTACCACCCGTCATTAAAAACTGTCAGAGCTGCTTTTTTTCTCTACAATGAAAATAGACCATGATTGGAGCCAAACTCAGGAGAAAGTTATACAGGTCTATGAGGTTGAATAAATGATGTAAAGAAAATTGAACTATACCAATGTCAAAGAAAAACATCAGTGCTTTCAGATCAGATGTTGAATTTTCATGAATTAAAGCTCTGACTGATTTTTTTTTTCCTGCAGATTGAGATGTCTGGTGAAGCAGCTGGATAAGGGGGAGGTGAATGTCGTAGATCTGAGGAAAAACATTGAATATGCCGCATCGGTTCTAGAGGCCGTGTACATCGACGAAACTAGGTAAGTGAATATTTGCCTTTCACAGTCCCAGTATAGGGTTGAAATAAGTGACGCAGTTCTTTAGACTATATATGCCATTTGAGATTGGTTTTAACCACTGGTGGCATGTGACTGCGAGCCATGTTGTAAAAACAATCGAAATGCTCGACAGCTGCAGTATAGCATGCCTGTAGCTATGTGTGTGTGGGTTATAATTAAGATAATCACTGCTTGAAGTTTCTGCAGTCACTTTAATTTTGGCATATGAGCTCATCAAATCTTTTAATTAATTTAATGTCATTGTAAAGTGTTGCCATTACGCACATATCAGTTTAGCTTCTACCAAGGCGATTTATAACACTAGAGATTTGTGAGTTTGTAACACTTTCGTTTAGTGTAGAGGTCGACAGATTCGTTTAGTGGCATTTTTAAAATGTCAGCATCGGCGATACGTTTTTCTGATTGGCCGATGTGTTGGAGGCAGGACTTTTATTTTGACGGTGCTGCAGACTTTTTATTTTTACGGGTGCCGTAGCGCCTGAGAAGAGAACGCTTTTTACACATTTTAATGAACATAGCATAAAATCCTGTGCAACTGTGCACCAATGGAACACATTAAATAGAATGAAAGATGTCTGATTGTCTTTATATTTTAGATTTAAGTTCTGACAAAAATATAAAAAGCCAACAGATAAAAAACTTTATGGATTTTGACCATATTTAGACAATATTAAATGCATGTCTCAAAAAGGTGCAGTACTTTTCAAAAGTTTGGGCTTTTTTGAATGCTTTATTCAGCACCAAATTAGCATATTAGAATGATTTCTGAAGGACCATGAGATTTCTGATAAGACATTCTGATCAAATAAATGCTTGGTGAGCAGAACAGACTTATTTCAAAAACATCTTAATGACCTGAAACATTTCAACTATACATGGAATCTGCTTTTAAAACATTTTACAAAAATGAGACGAATGGCATCCTACTCTCTCAGAAAAAAAAGGTACAAAAGCTGTCACTGTGGCTGTACCTTTTCAAAAGGTAAACTTTTGTACATTTTAGGTGCTAATATGTCCATTTCAAGTTCTAATATGTACACTGCAGATGCTAATATGTACATTTCAGGTGCTAATTTGTACATTTTAGGTGTAAGTATGTATATTTTAGGTGCTAATACTGTATGTACATTTCAGGTGCTAATATGTACATTTTAGGTGCCAGTATTTACATTTTAGGTGCTAATATGTACATTTCAGTTGCTAATATGTACATTTAGGTGTTAATATTTACATTTTAGGTGCTAATATGTACATTTCAGGTGCTAATTTGTACATTTCAGGTGCTATTGTGTACATTTTAGGTACTAATGTGTACATTTTAGGTGCTAATATGTACATTTTAGGCACTAATATCTACATTTAGGTGCTAATATGTACATTTCGGGTGCTAATATGTACATTTTAGGTGCTAATATGTACATTTCAGTTGCTGATATGTACATTTTAGGTGCTAATATGTAAATTTTAGGTGCTAATATGTACCATTAAGGTACCAATATGCAGCCTTTATGTACAAAAGTATACCTTTTGAAAGGGTACAGCCCCAGTGACAGCTTTTGTACCTTTTTTTCTGAGCGTGTATGGTATATGGATTTATTGGGTCAATTCTGACTGTTGGATGATCATGATTGAAATCTCTGATTTCACAATTATTTGAACATTTCTTTCTTCTCATGCAAGGATGCAGCTACATTTCTTCAGAGCGACCTGGTTCTCTCAGTCTTGGTTTTACCTGTTTGTTTTACTTTCGTGGGCTCATGGAAAAGGGGCAACATGTATAAATGGTAGCCTACTCTCCCTCTGAGGATCGAGTCCACCCTTTTATTGTTCAAGCATTCTCATGTCTATCTCCAGCAGTTAGAAGGTGTTTCACTCTCGTCTGAAGTGTGCTCATGTTCCTCATCTAGCTCCCCACAGAAGTCAGTGTAGCTGTGAGTCCCATGAGGCCCTTGATCCTAATTAACCGAGACCTAAAGCTCTGTCGCTCTGTTGTGCTTCACACTGACGTGCACAGAGCGCTAGCGTCGTCCCACTAGAGCCCTGCCAGCCTCTCGTTTGATGGACTTGTGTTTAGACAGACTCGGCTATGGCTAATTACGTTTTCCTAATGACAGGCACAGGATGTATTGCCATGGTAGCAGCTTTGAGCAATTTTAGCTTGTTACTGGAAGTCAGAGAATATTTGTTATGATAACATGTCGCATTTCCTGCGCCGGTCGGGCTGTCTGCGTAAGACTGAGCAACAACAGTCGCTATTCTTTCGTTTCTCAGGAAAAGGTTATTTATTTAATCTTGTGCCAGTTGCTTATGCTACTTCAGCATTGAATGCTGGCTTTTTCTCTAACAGGGCAAGGGCAGGATCAGTCACGGCACTATGAGAAAATGAGCAAGTATCTGTGGAGATGTTTTCTTGCTTTCTATCTGCACATAAATATCACCTTCAGTGCAGAACATCAAGCAGGCGTGGAAACATGTCATGAAAACATGTACAGTTTACAATATACTGTAAATTGTGTTTTATTGCAGGTTTTTATGTCAAGAGTAAGGAGGATAAAAATAATAAAAAATATTTTTGACATTAATAAATGTTTCTTGAGCAGCAAATCAGCGTTTCAGAATGATTTCTGAAGGATCATGTGATGCTAAAGACTGGCTGATGCTGATTTGTCGTTTTATTTTAAACATATGCACTCTTATACTCAGCAAAACCAGTAATTGTGATGTTTAAACGATATGAATCTGCTTTTAGCATCCATCATTCATTTATTTTAAAATTCAAATGCAATTTATACTGATGCATTCTCATTTGATTTAAGAGTAAAATGCTAAAATATGGGACAAACTGAATCCTATGGATTTAACCATAAAACCGTATTCTGGACAAATGTGGGCAACATAGTTTTTATCTTTAAAAAATACTTCCCTTGATCTGAGCGGTACAAGACTTGTGTTAAGTGGGTGGAAAAAAAAAACTCCTTAATCTTGTAATTGGGTCAAAAATGGGCACCCATAGAAATGAATGGGAAAAACTGTAATTTAGAGCATTATAAAATAAGCCAAAATAAGACACCAGGTGACAGCAAAGTCAATCAAATTGACTTTGTCAATCAAAGTCAAACCTAATCTTTAGGTTTTAGCTCAAAGAACTTATTGGAATGATATTTTAATGTAGTTAAAAAAAATTAAACATTAAAATAAGCATAATTTACTTAGAAAATTACTACTTTTTTAAGTAAACAAATTCAAAAATACCCCCAAAATAAAATAAAAAAACACCATAAATGAATAGACAAAACTTTATCGAAGACAGTGATGTAACATTTATAATTAAAAAAAATTAGTATCACACCCGAGTGCCCACATTTTCAACAATTACAGGATTAAGGGCTATAAAGTGAATACGGTTTGAGGGCTACAATGTCGATTCTGCCTTATGCAGGATGGTCACATTTTGTTGTATCATAATTGAAAATGTAATAAATACAATTTTTTTTGTAATAGTAATTGTTTAAACTCTAAAACTAAAGAGCTGCCAGTACACAAAAAAGAAAAAAAAATTGAATTAGAATCATAAGATCATGCATGTATACACACATACAAATTGTTTGGAACTAAAAATGGGCTTTATTTTCTATGAACACATTTTTTAATCTCTTTTGATTGGTGTGAAATATGACTGGGAAATATTCGTGACAGATTTTGTGAAACTACTGTATAAAAACCTATTACAACCCACAGACAGAGCCAAAAATATATCCCCTAAACATAGTGTTTTTAATCTCTACACATCGTTTATTGCGCATCCCAGCGATTGTAACACCCACCGACGCACATTTGAATGTAGGCTGCAGACTCCTATGGGTTTTCCCACTCTGTAGTTCTGATTCCACTGATGTTCTCTGACACTGCCACTAGAGCACAGATTCCCCGTTGATCAGTATAGGTCAGACACATGCAGATATAGAGTGCCGAAGTGATGACGTCACTTTGTAGGACAACTCGGCGCATGGGTTCCCTCGGTCGAAAAGCAATGCATTTTTCCCATCAACTTTTGGAAAATCGCAAAAAAAATAAGATCTGTGTTTAACAAAGTGTTGTGTCCCTTGCACGTTTTGTCAATCAAGATAATCTTTACAATTTAATCCAAAAGGTATACATTTTGAAGCCTATAAAAAGATTTAAAAAACACAAGATGACACAGTAAAGTTTAAAAAAACACAAGCAGGTTATAACTGTGTGTTCTATCTCATAGATCAAAACGTGAAAATATTTAGAGGTTTTGTTCACAACAGACCTTATTTCAGGCGATTTAGCAAAAACCCATTCAAAAATCCCATAAACTTTAGATCGAGGGAACCGGAAGTGCTAAATGCTAACTTACTTCCGCGTTTTGGCCTACAGAGTGACGTCGTAACTTCGGCACTCTATAGGTCAACCAGCCTACACGTTTGTCAATGGCCGATGCTGATTTTTATATTTAATATTATTAACTATTATATATATTTACTCAGTATTAATGGTAACACTTTACAATAAGGTTCATTAATTAAACATTAGTTCATGCATTAACTAACATGAACTAACCATTTGTTACTGTATTTGTTATTCTTTGTTAATGTTAGTTAATACAAATCTAGCTGT